>OY987300.1:63479364-63957111 GCA_963920635.1 Pseudeuparius sepicola | reverse complement strand
GGTTTAATTTAAGTACCTGAATTTTGACACTATAAATATCAAGGAAAGCAGATGGTCATTTCTGTATAGTTTATGATTATAAAGTCATTTATAATCATAATTTTTTCGTCAGGAATATAAAGATTTAACTAATTAGCATTTTCGAGTCTTATAGCGAATTACTTAATTTTTTTAATGGTATTTAATTGGGTTTTTCGCCACCAAACTAATTGGAAGACAACTTTTTCAACTTGCCTCGAAAATTCATAAATTCTTAACACTGAATGAACGAAACTTTAAACGTATAACTCAAAAAATAACTTCAACAAATTTGTTTTCTGAGCTTTCGGAGAATAAATCTTCCTCCTTTCTCAAAGATCATGTCACGTCAAAGTGAAGTGACAGATTAATAAATTTCAGGTTAAAATGTCATGACAACAGAAACAGTAGCCTAGCCACCTGCTTGATATTGTACCCTGCGTGTTCTATCTAATTATCTATACTAACTTCTCTTTGAATAAGTGGCAATAATATTTTACTGAATTCCACTGAACATTCAGCAACACAGTTGCCCGTATTTCCTAGAATAAATGCAGATTCTTTAATTTTTCGTCTATTTAGAACACAGGGTCCAATATCAAGCAGGTGGCTAGGCTATTGTTTCTGTTGTCATGACATTTTAACCTGAAATTTATTAATCTGTCACTTCACTTTGACGTGACATGATCTTTGAGAAAGGAGGAAGATTTATTCTCCGAAGGCTCAGAAAACAAATTTGTTGAAGTTATTTTTTGAGTTACACGTTTAAAGTTTCGTTTATTCAGTGTTAAGAATTTATGAATTTTCGAGGCAACTTGAAAAAGTTGTCTTTCAATCAGTTTGGTGGCGAAAAACCCAATTAAAAATTAAATGGATCTGTTTGGGCCACAAATAAATTTTAGAAAATATTTTTTAATGGTAGTTTATGACCCACCTTAATTATATGCTAGAAGATAAAGGGTAAAGGTCATTTACGCTCGTAGGGAAAACCGAGATATTAAGGGTGACTATATGTTTTTCAAATGGACACACTACGGTAAACCCTTTCGGAATTTAATAATTTAATTTAACTAAAAAAATATGGGAAAACTAAATTATTAATGCTCAACAGTTACCAGCCAATCTATACGGGATGCTAAAAAATCTGATATAGAAAAACTTAAGACCAATGGACAATTTTACACTAATGGTAGAATACAAAAAGTTTGCACCAAATGGGAAAAATTTTTATTATTAGATTTTTTTATTTATTGCGCCTAAAGAGAGTTGTGGCGTTACAGCCCATGCCTGTCAAATTAGACATTTAAAATAAAAAATTGCGTTTGCCTTGAAAGTGTCAGAAAAAGTGATTAAAGTTGTATAATTGTGCCTCTGTGCCAATTGTACTCGACATATTTTTCCCGCAAATAACCTAAGATATTTACTGGTTGCCGTCTTCCTAATATAATAAATACCAATAAATTTCAATGCAAAATGAAGGAGAAAAATAAGATAAGATCTTAAATGACACCAAAACGAAAGTGGTTAATTTAACTAGAACTGTAGTGGACTTAAATGACATTTAGATGAATTTTACCAAATCTTAATACCATGTTAACACAAACCAATAAACACATGCCAAAGGCCTTCGGTTCTCGTCGGTGACGTTGCGCTCTCACCAGGGATAATGGTCACTCGAGATTTTGGCAGTGTCTAATGATTTATGCAGGATTAGAATGAGTGGGATGTCATTGGTCACGCCATGTCCCAGATTGTATCAAGATAGATTGTGAGTGAAATTGGGGTGACCCGCGTAGTTTTTGTTGTAGGAGACCGGGAGAAAAAATCCGAAGGGCCAATAACAATAGTGATGTATGTATAGAAAGCGCCCTTGGGAAAAGCATGGGGGGATGTTCAAGTGGTTTTGTGTGTAACAATGGGTCTTGGCCCTTGATTATTCGCACAATAACAGAAAATCGACGTTGCACTCGACAAGAAAAATGGAGGTCGGACTTTCACAATGCGGAGTACCTAAATTCTGTCAATTTAAATCTAAGAAATTATACTAATTCACACGAAATTAATGTATTATATTCTTACTGGACTTAGATAGGTATATTTTCGTGGAAAGAAAGTAAACGAGCAATCGCAGGTAATCTTTAGAGTTCAAAGCATATAGAACGCAATACGGACGAAATATTTTTTAAAAATATATGCTAAAACATTTCTTTGCTCATTATTATTGTTGAAGGTTATGAAGAAATAAAAAATACTTATCTCCACCAAAATTAAAGATATTTAGGAGAAGAAAAACACCTGGTGGGGAATCAAGCGTAGAATGTATTCTCTCCAGGACCAACAAGCAATTTTCGGGGTGGGGTACCAATATGGTGGCAATGCCCCAACCTGCTCTTCTTACTGTCCTTATACTTTCAAATTATGTAGGTAGTACAAAATAAAAAATAAAAAAATAATAAAAATTTTCTACAGAAAAAACACAAAATTTTTCTGCCATACCTATTAATTTTTTACCCATTTATTATCCTATAAATTTGAGAGTATGTATTTTTAATATTAATTAGTTAATTCCCCGAAGAAGCTCTCAATCCAGAGCGAAAGCTTGGAAATAACAATTTTGTGAATGTTATTATAAATAAACGACTCTCTGGATGAAAAATTTGTTATTTAGTACTACCTACATAATTTGATAATAGCTGATGTAGGACTGTCCTACATCAGCTGTTATCTTTTCACTCAATTAAACCTTATTTATTATATTATTCAAATAACCCCACATCATGTTATATGTATATTATTTTTACTATAAGCGTAAACAGCAAGATTCCTAATATCTATTCTAGTTCGGCAATAAAATCTGACTATAAATGGATATATACTGCTATCATATTCCCCATGAGGAAAACGGTATAGTTGTTCGAATGACCCCAGTTATGGACCATATCTTATAGTCATTGCCTCCACAACACATATTCATTACCTAATAAATATCCCATAACAGCTTAGTGGCACTCCCGGGACGATTAAATTAGTAGGTCATAGAGATGTACGGTCACCACAAAATTAATGATACCTTTGAGGTTCGAGTATATTAAAAATACAATAAAAGTTTAGGATAGAAATAAAAAGAAGTTAAATATTGGCCAATACAAAAGCATGCAGGACATCCCGAAGCTGTTAACAAAATTTGTATATTATAAGTAGATATTACAGAGATTTGTAAAGCAAAAGAATATACAAGGTTGTCCATATAATACAGTTTACACATAAAAGTATAATGTGATTGGTATGATATGAATTAAATCAATCACTTAGGCCCGGTTCTTAGTTTTAAACAGAAACTAGTGATAAAAAAATAATAGGTCATAATTTTGTATTTATGTATACATTTTCATTGCAAATAACTTTCTCTTATACCTACCATTTTTTTCTACGACGCAAAATAAGGGTAGATATGTATTACTCTTGTGCCGCGTTTAAGTTTTTGCATGAAGTTTTTTCGGGCCTTATTTTGATTTCAGGACATGCCTAATGCATATAGAGTCAGGATTTCTTTATTTCGGAGCAAAATAAAAAGAAATGTTGTGTACATTGTGTCACTGTATATCGTGGAATGCTATAATATAGGTCCATAAAAAGAATAAGTATTAGGAAAAGCTCAACTAGTTAAAAAATAATGAAATGTCTCGAGTTAAAGCAGTACACACTGTATATAATGTACAGGGTCAAATCTTCTTTACAGGGCACGTTTTTCTTGTTTATACGAAATGACTGAATATCCGAACTTTCGGCTAGTATATGTGCTTTCCCTCACCATATGTGAGGTTTTATTTAGAATTAGCTGATCAGATACAACATTTGCCCAAATAAAAATTATCTGTCCTTTTTTCTACAACAAAAATTTTAGTTTTCTAAAATTACGCTCGAGCCAGTTATTATAGAGAGGGTCTTCCTTAGGCTTCGCTTGGACACAATGCAGATACATCCAAACACATAGCCAAACGAAACTGAAAGTGAATCGGTAAAGAAAATTTAACTTTATTTTGTTTGCACGCATGGAATTTTCCCTGAACAGTTAGTGAATATTCCTTTTTGTTGTCTCTGTTCCCCAAAACATCCCCATATTATTTACTTAACAAACATTCGACCAGAGAATTTATCTTTTGAACTCTTAACATTCCGCCTGAAGCCCTTCTCGCAATAGTAAGTAAAGTATCTTGTCATGCGTTATTTCCCATCATTTATTACAGAGAATAAAAATAACGGTGCAGATAGAATTCTAACTTGTCTCTTATGTCTAAATCGTATATAAATGAAACTCTTTATTTTCCAGGCAAAATTAATTTTGTCCATAAATCTTATTCAAGGGGTAAAAAAAAATCTAGTTAGCTTTGGAGAAAATATTGCGCCATACTTTCTTCTCCCCCAAGTAGTAAATACAGCACGTGTCGGGACGTCAAGGACTTAAGGAAAAGCGGGAGCTTTGCGCTTTACAAAATTGGCGTTTTTGCAAAGAATTCAACCGAGGAGAAATTCTAAGAAGGCAAATCGAGTGTAGCCATTAGAGTAATTTTGCTACGAGGTTTTCCCTCCATAGATTTCCAAGTCTTTGTCCCTGTTACTTTAGCGAAAATGTCAGGAAATTTGTAAAAAGGCTTTCGTTCAAAGAATCTTGAATACGAATTTTATGTAGTTAGTACACAAACAAAAATAAATTAACACCATATATTATATATTTTATTTTTTATATCATTAGGTATATAGCCAACCCGTCTTTAGGAATATTTTTTTATCATAACTTTTTAAAGTTAAGGTTCTACATAGTAACGCATTTTGGTTTAGTTTTTATTTTATAATAACCAAAAAATAACCGTTTTTCAGAAATATGTCACTATTAATTAAGAACTCGATATCCTGGAATAATTTATTGAGAAATCAAACCTTATAATGAATAACAATAACGTCAGTAATAGTAACACAAACACAATCAACAAACTTTTATAATAAATGTTCAAAATAACTGCCATTTTCATGAATGCGTTAATTATTAATTCTTATATGAAAAACCATAACAATGCTCTTAACTATGAGCAAATGAATCCATCTTCAAAAAATAATGGAAGGAATCAATTTAAATTTAAGTATGGTGCTATATAAGTACTTTTCCTCCCTCAAGTATAGCAAATACCCTCCGCAGCTTATAGAAAAGGGGGCTCAATGCGCTTAACAAAAATGACATGAAGGAAGCAAGTCGAGTGTAGCCATTAGAGTAATTTTGCTCTCCCATAGACTGCTCCAGTCTTTGTGTCGGTCGCACTTTGGTGAAAATGCCAGGCAATTTATAAAAAGCTTTTGTTCGAAGAAGCTTGAATCAGGGCTCTTTTGTACGTTACTCTGGACAAGAAACAAAAAGTAGGGCCTAGTCAGCATATTTCTACATGTAGGTATCTAGCGATAACAGCAGAGAAAAACTCGGCTTAATTAGGAAATATCTTTTTTAATAATTATTTATTATTGTGGCTTCAAAAAATTTCCAACCAGTAATAAAATCCAGGAGATATCGCAGTTGCATTTGGATAATCCTATTTGATAATTAGCTGAATCAGATATTAATTATAATTTGACCTTTTATAGGTTAAATTTCAGGGCAATTTCCAATACAGAGTATATTATCATATTCAGATTTTAAACTGACCGCCAACTGGACCAAAACCAATATTTGAATTATTGACCGAACAATAAAATTGGCATCAGGATAATCGGTCAACTTCACCAGTTTTGCCTTTATTTCTGGTTTTATTAAAATATGATACATGTTCCATTTGGTATAGAACTAAATATTTGGTATGGAACTAAATAATGCGGACATTTGAATTTAATGTATAATCATAGATAAATAATTAAGATGATTTTTGTTTTTACTTTTCACCGAGTTGTGGATATCTCAAAGAAAAATAGATGAATAAGGAAAAGTCGTTGCTTATAGAAGTGGCTTACCCAATGTGTGTCAAACTCAGAATTAAAAATCAAGAAAGTGTAAAAAATGTGACATCAATGAGTTTTTTATAAAAACATCAAAATACAGTTGGCCGATTGGACAAATGGGCATCAAATTTTTTATTGAAGAAAAAGAAAGTATTTTTTCAAATGAATGGTAAAGTAGAAACCTTGTACCTACCTATTTTAATGTTAAATTTTCTCCCTTTTGGAAATAGTAGGCATCATCGCAGTTACCGAGACTTATCTTTTTTCGGACACGCTGTACTATATATTTTCGTTAAAATTGTTTTATAAAAAATATATTATCAAATACGGTTTACAACAAGAGGTTTCTTAAATATTGTCTTCAATCAAGTTTCCCATGTTGAGTACCAATTTGAGAGAGTCGAGCTACTGGTTATACTGTGCTTATATACTGTTTGTTTTATTGATTTATTCAATAACAGTCTTCTCATCGTCATCCTCGAAATACTCCAAACCAGAAGTAGGTACCCAGAAGGGGTGGCAATTACTATTATTTAGGCATCGTTCCTATTTGCGGATAGGGCCAATTTTTATATCCACTCAATTATTATAGAGAACCGCAGAGAGTAGAAAGTAGTTAGTCCAAATAGTCTAATAGTCATTGCTATATCCTACCGAGACCGATGTAACAACATCTAACAATATACCCGCCCCCTAAATACATCGCCTTGAATCCGGGCCGCCGCACTCAAAAATAAAAAAAAAACGTAAACTCGTCGGCCGCCCCGCACCCGGGGAGAAACCAAAACACCCCCTACGCTCGCGCGCGCTCGTCCGGCACATTGAACCGGCAGCGCTACGCGCCGCTCCGAGGGCGCCTCCTCTCGCCGCCTATCGCCCCGGCCTGCGTCGCGACGCCAGTGGACTGCCGGCGTCGAGCGTGAGCGGACGCCCGGCACCGCGTGCACCGACGCCGACCGACGACACGCGCGACATGTAGCTGGCGTCATGTGGCTGCCGCCGCTACTGCTGCTGGCGCTGGCGGCAGGGGCGACCGCCTGTCCCGACGCGTGCTCTTGCCACCGCGAGTCGGTCACCTGCGACGGCTTCTCCACCACCAACGGCACGCTCGACGGCACCGCGCGGAGCGTCGTGCTCCGGCACCTAGATGCCGACGCTTTCGCGGAGTTCCTCGCCGCGATCACCACCTTAGACAGTTTGACCATCACCCGCAGTGAAATCTCCAATGACACTTCCGAACTGAACGTCACGCTCTTGTCCCTCGCCGGCAACGGTTTGGAATCGGAGCCCGCGCTCCTCCACAACGTGACCGGCCTGCTCTCCCTCGACCTCTCCAACAACGCGATCGAAACCATCCGCCTCCGACAATTTAGGACATTGCGAACGCTCGAGGTGTTGAACGTGAGTGCCAATTCGGTGTGCCGCATCGATCCCCAAAGTTTCGACGGCTTAAGCAACCTGAAATACTTGGATTTATCCCGCAACCAACTCTCGGAATTGGAACCGGGCGTCCTAGCTCCCCTCACCGCGCTGCAACACCTGAATCTAAGCCGGAATCGGTTGGAGGCGCTCAACGAGGCGTGCTTGAGCGGGCTGCGGTTGTTGCGCCAGCTGGACGTGTCCTGGAACCGGCTGGCGCGTATGGCGGTGGGGGGACTGGAGTTGCCCCGGCTCTCCAAACTCTCAATGGCCGGAAATCCACGGCTGGGTGACGCCAGAGTGCTATTGGGGGCCGGACGTAAACTGCAAGCCGTGGACGCCTCGCAGTCTGGACTGCGCCACGTGCCCGCCGCGCTCACGCATTCAATTCGCACTTTACGCCTCGCTGGGAATTCCATTCGGCGCATTAACTGCGGCGACCTCGACTCGTATCCCTTGCTACAGCTGCTGGATTTTTCTTCGAACGAATTGGAAATTATGGAGGATGACGCGCTGGGCCGACTCGAATCCCTCTCCGTTCTATACCTTACCGACAATAAGATTCGGGAAATCCCCAAGAGCCTCCCCGAAAAGCTCGCCGTCCTCCATTTGGAACACAATAGCATACGCAAAATCTCCGGGGAGGACCTCGAGGGCCTGTCCGCGCTCGAAGTGCTCCTGCTCAACGATAACAAGATTCAGACGGTGGAGGAAGACGCGTTCGGCACGGCGTCGTCTCTAGTCACCCTCGACCTATCCCGGAACCCCATCGCCGTCCTCCAACCGGGCAGCCTGACCGGTCCCATGCGGCTACAAGTGCTCCGCGTTGCCTCCGTGGGGACCCCCACGCCCGCCCAAGAGGCGTCGTTCCCACTGTCAGCCTCCGAGTATCTCCTCTCTCTAGATTTGTCGGCGAGTCCGGCCCTGGCCAGGCAATTATTGGCGGACACGGCAGCGCTGGCGGCGGCCAAGGAACTGCAAGAACTAGACCTCTCGAACAACGACCTGGAGTTCATCAGGTCCGACTTGTTGCATTTTTTGCCGCAATTAAGGTCGCTGCATTTAAAGGGCAATCGATTGAACTGTACGGAGCTGCAATGGTTGGCGACGTGGATGCGGAGGCAGGACCAACCAGAGTACAGAGAGGTAATTTGTGCCAGTCCGAGCGATATGTGGGGGACGCCCATAGTGGACTTACAAACTATTGAACAAGTCGAAAATGGCGTAGTGACTACGACGTCCGTTACAACCGTAGAAGTTCTCACGGTGAGTGTAAGTTATGCGAGTAGTACTGAATTTACCGACGTTAATAATCAAAGTTTACCGGTAAATATTAGCGAGCTTTATTTAAATGCAAATAACGAAATCGTCGAGGAGGGGTACGGCAAAGATGGGAAATATAATAAGCTCCTCTCGACAAGTAAAGCGATCAAATTACTCAACAAAATACCGGAGGAAAGAGAGGCTAAATTAATTTCCGCGAATATTACGGGGGGCACATCTGCGAATCCGTCGCCAATCTCGGTCATGAATAATGATCAGGCGGGTGGCACGGTGGCACGGGGGGCCCCCGCCGCGCTTCCATCAGGGCCGACGCAGCCCCTGAGCAGCATTAATCAGCCAGGTAAATTGGCAATTTCTGGAGCATCACCCGCCGCCGCTCGAAGCCAACTTAATGGCGTCCACCTGGCGGAAAATGTCACGCGAGCGGCGAACTTCACCGTCGGCGACTCTGCCAACGAGGCCCCGTCGCAGTGGAACGCTTCGATGTCGATGTACACCACCGAACAGAAGGGGTGGCTCCTGCATCCCGGCATGTTGATCCTAGGTGTGGGCGTGTTGGGGTCGGTCGCGGTTTTAATCCTGCTGGCCGCGAGATTCGGCAGGACACGCGGGCGGAACGCCCCCTTCCAGCAGGAGGACATCGAGGTGGCCAGTCTGCCGAGCGTCACGGAGCTGTGGTGACATCTAAGGGAGGACGATGAGGATCGGAGGGCGCTGTACGCGACCTCATCCACTTGAAGGAGACACGATCTTGCAATTGCGCGGGCATGGGGGGCGTACGTAGCGGTATGTGGGCAGAATCCGGGTACATTTAGTATATAGTTTTAAAATTGGCTTCATTCGTCAAATAGAAATATTATATGTGAAAGAGAGCAGAGGTTCTCAAATTTGACAGCTCATAATTTATGTTTTTCTTATTAAATAACTTACAAAGAATATAACTACCGCAATCGATTGTGCTACAATGACAGAAAACTTTTAAAAATTGAAATTTTGTGTACCTAAATATACGTCAAACTGTCATTTAGTTTTAAAAAAGGACCGAAAATAGTACTTGATTGCATATTTTTGAAGGAAGCTATTAAGAAACTTGTTTCGAATGATATTCTGAATCCACACGTAAATTTTTAGAACAAAATTTTGATAAAAATGGGCAATGGCTTTTGGGCAATTTAATTGCATTTGCAATTTTGAAAATTTAGCGAGAATTTTATTGGCGAAAAATAGGTAGTCAATTATATTTTTTTATAAAAATTTCGTTCTAAAATTTTTCATAAAGGTAGGTAATTTTAAATTTCGTAATCTCAGAAGAAAAAGTTATTCGGTTCTTTTTTTTAAGAAATGGCAGTTTGACGTACAGGGTGATCATTTTTTAGACGCCCGACCTCTGTTCGTGGAAAAGGGACGAATATATGGAATATTATTTTATAGCAGATGAAATAGGAACAATTTGACCCATTTAGCGCCTCACTGCAAAAAATATTTTCCCACCAACATGCCACTTTTGTTGAATTTCCCGAAAGCCCTATTTTTTGTGATTTTCTATTAAAGCCATTTTTCTTTACTTCCTTTCATTAAAATATTATTCTTCAAAAATACATTGAAAAATTAATTTTTATTGATCGCTATTGCGTAGATACAGATTTCAATGATGATCGCTGAGTTTATCTAGTAACCAGCTGTAAAGGAGACATGTTAAATTTTTCTAATTAAATACTTATTTCTTCCAAAAGTGCCCAATTTGGCTTACCCTATTCATGAACAGATAGCGACGGGTCATTTTACAAATTTAATTTGGTAACCGATATACTCTCCTTCCTTTATTTATTTTAATAATTGGTCTACTTGACTACAGTAATAATTAATTAATCCTTAATCCTGCTTAACGGAATTCACTAGGGTTATGTCTTCGTTAGCCGAAAGATGTGGCAGAGATAAGCCAAAGGTCTAAAAATAGTGAATTTTAAAAAGCTATATTAGCTAAGTCCTCCAAAGTTATATTTTTATCGAGAAAAGCATAAAATGTGAATAAATCAAATCGAAATTCGTTTAGATTTTGATCGACTTTCGCCAAATTATTAAAAAAATGTACCGATAATTTTAAAGATTTCAATATTTTCCCATCAGTCTTTGGCAAAGTCACAGATTCTGGCTGCAAATCTATGAATATTAATTAGAAACGAAATATTCCCACCAAAATGCTGCTGTACAATTGAACTGAAAGATGTGTGAATTAATAACATTGCAAAAAGTATAGTCCACAGAATTATGTTACTCTTAAAAAAACTGCTCTCTTTTGTAAATATATTATTTATTTTAGTTGAATTAATTAATATTCACTATACTATCCCATCAGTGTATGGACGCACATAATTATCTTACTGAAATCGTAGCATGGTATACTGATTTGCAAAAAATTTATTATACTGTGAGTAAAATTTAACTACGACTTGGGAGAACTTCCAAAGAAGTGTAGGTGTGGATTTCAACACTTATAACATAAATTTTGCAAATCTTTCTTTGAAAAGCTTTTCCTGTATTTTACAAATGGCGTTAAAATCACTATGCTTCTTGCATAATCTATTGTCCAATTTTTGACGTAGTCCAGTTCGACTGACAGAGCATTATTAAAAAAAATTGAATACCTATATATTATTATTTGGAAATTGTGACTGCCGGTATAATAAACAATTAGAAGAATTATCTGGAACAAGTTGAATGCGGTGTGTGACTTATAACTTTTCTCTTTATTTCAATATCTATATTAAATCAATTTGTGACAATAATCTAATTTTATATTAGAATACAACTATAAAAATATTATATCGAATGATTTTCAGTTTCCTCGTATGCCCCCGAAAGGTTTCGAGCAGGCGTATACATAAATCTCGTTTTTGTAAGATTGTGTTAGGGAGATATTTATCCTTCAGACGTGTGTTTTGTGATAAAAGTGAATTCTATTTTGAATGACTGATGAAACATTTTGTACCATTTGAAATCCTGTAAGATATTGTAAGAATTGGAAAGCGAGGAACGTATGTTTTATATTTGTATCGATATCGTCTGTGAAACATAGCTACCTATAATGTATTTCGTTCCCTCTTTGTCCCGTAACTTGAAAATTGATAACTTCAGCAGAGGTTCCACAAAGCTTAAAATTGACATGGTGGCAAACTCTTTAATTTAGAAACTTCTACTTATCGTAGTTTGAGCAATGCATGTTGGAAATTAAACAAACTACATAGATTGTGCTGTTTATAGTGGATACAGGCGGGTTTGCTTGTTAAATGTTAAAGCCGAGTGTCTGGAACTAATGAGAAGCTCTAGTTTAATAGCATATAATTAAAAGTTTGCCGAAGGATATTTTTGGATAAACACCATAATGGTATTTAGATTAAATTATACGAACTACGGCAGAGTTAGCAATTTTCTCGTTTACTTCTATTGTATGTAAGTTTTTACTGTATAAAACGGATCGAAGACTACCTTAGAGTTGAGAATTTTTGCTACAGGTTGTATATATATACTTAACTGTATTATAAATCTCCCTGCAAATTTGTTTTGTGTAATGTCATAGTCCGTAATAAAGAAATCATCAACAGAATGAAATATATACGCATCTATTTAAATTTACTAATTATTTTCTTTTAATTTTACATCCCGAATAAAAACCATAAAGTAAAGTAACTAGATATTTTTGGTTGATAATGATATTTAATAGATTGACAATAATAATTATTATTGAATTATTGTTATCTCCAAAAGTGTTTAAGTTGTCCACATGGCCCTATAATAATAGTGCTAATCTGTGACAGAGAGTCCGCCAATAAAAATTATTTATTAATTGGACAAATTCAAATGTACAAATGTATGTACAGGGCTATTGGTAATTCGATACATTCCTTTAGAGATGTGATAGAGGAGAAGGTAAGGAGTAAATTTAATCCCAATATGCATTATGCAAAACTCAATAGTTTCTGAGATGTTTCAATTTTTCTTAGTGGACAAAAAAATCTAGAGAACTTTTTTTTTAACTTTTCAAATGGATTACTTGCCCAACTCAGAGAAATAACCAAGGATAGAAGGAGTAAGAACAAAAAGTAAACAGAGCCAACATCTTTTTGAGTGATGCCACGTATTCCATTGTTTACAGCATTTAATTTCAAAACAGAAGGGTTTAATTATGGGATTAAATGAAGGCACACCTCCCATAACGCCAAATTAACAAATGTAGTTATTAATTTCTTGTATGTATGTAACAATTTTAAACTAAAATTAAATTGCGCTGTAATTATAGTAGCTTATTATCGCTTTAATAAAATCGTCAACAGATACATCAAACCGCCCGACATGGCAACGCCGCCGTTGCCGCCGCGGGCGCCCCGTTCGTTACTCGGCGGTATTTATTTTGTGTGTGCCCAGTAAGTCAAGTTTTCCGATTGTTTGCGTATGCATTTTTCGTGTTTTTAATTGTTTTTCTGTTAATTTATAGCCTATTTATTAGTATTTAGGATATAATGACTGATTTTGTATACAATGGGACGCAGAAAAGTGTATGGTGTGTGCCCAAATTGATATTTCTGATATAACCGATCACAGGTAAACGTTGTACACACGGGCCTAATGTTTGTTTACTTCGGTAAATTTGCATAAGATGTTGGATGACTACTAAAGTGTGTATTTTGATGCTGTTGCTCCCTCTATCCTTGGTTATTTCTCTGAGTTGCCCAACACATGTTTGGAATAAAAAAAAGTCCGGAAACATTTAGATCAGAGGAAAATTTTAAATAAAAAGTTGTCAAAAATATTTTTAAAAACTGAGTTTTGTATAATGCATATAGGATTAAATTTACTCCAAAGGAATATATCGAATTACCAATAACCCTGTATAGATAGGAACTAGGTAAGTAAATAGGTGCATCATTTCAGTTAAATAGGTATTATAGATATACATGGCGAATCATGTTTTTGTAGTTGGGATAGAAAATGGTATTTTAAATTTTCAGATACAGGATGTTAAAATTTCGAGGCTCAAATTAGAGGTCTTTTTTTTGCCTATAAAATTAATTTTAATCGACTACAAATTCCTTGGTCGTTCACATTTTTTCGAAAGAATAATGAGTTATTTTTAAATCATTCTGCACGGATGAACAATAATTAATTGCTAGAAAAAATGAAATTATGCACAACCGCAACGAATATTAAAAAAGCCAAGAGACAGTTTGGCTCAGAATTGAAATAATGGCTTTCTCTTACCATTCTCTTACAAGGATACAAGTACCGACAATAAAAATTATAGGAGCTGGTACAAACTCAAAATTAACCAAAATATATTATACAGGTTGAGTCTTTGAGATGTACAAAAATTTCAACCAGTGATAAAGCTGAACCCCATGAGCACGCCTATAAAGTTACTTTTTTAAAAACACAAAAATAAGTGAGATTTATTTTTTTAATTGCCATTTTATTGTAAATAATTAATAATAATAATAATAAATAGTCTTTATTTTACCCGGCGGGAGTTCAGCCATGGCTGCTAGTAGGCAATACACATTTTAAAATAGTGGATCAAAAAACTTTAAAAAATGTCATAGAAAAACGGTTTTTTAAAAAATAACTTCATAGGGGTTCAACTTTACCCTTGGTTAAAATTTTTGTACGGTCCAAAGGCTCACCTCGTATAGATAGGTACTCGAAACAAAATTCATTATACTTTTTTTAATATTTATCACGCGGCATTTATTTTTTTTTTAATATTATGAATAATCACCTGAAATGTTTGTCCTATATCTAAATAAAGGCCTAATTAGCTCTTCAAAGAGTCCACTTTTTAAAAACGCATGAATATGGAGGGCCACGTTAATAGACACATTCAAGTTTACGTCCATGAAACGCGATGCGCAACTATTGTTTTCTCGAAAATTTCAAATATCTTCGCTTTTTTATAATTTTTCCAACAAAAAAGGGTATACATACAGGGTGCCCCAAAAGTAATGGGACATAGAGCAACTGTATATATTTTGGGACAAAATATGACCATTGATGCCAATATGCCTTATAGAAATGTTGTTTGATTAAGAGATATACAGGGCGTTGAAGTTCATTTTTTGAAATAGAATTATGGCTACATCTCCCAAACTAATCAAGCTGCTGAACTGAAATTTGGCAC
This sequence comes from Pseudeuparius sepicola, assembly GCA_963920635.1. NCBI lineage: Eukaryota > Metazoa > Arthropoda > Insecta > Coleoptera > Anthribidae > Pseudeuparius > Pseudeuparius sepicola. Next base: position 63,942,239 of record OY987300.1, on the reverse strand, counting down.
TGCTGTGTTTCTGGCGATGGAGAATTAGCTGAAAATGTCAATTTCACCGTATCGCACAGAGGGCGCCACTTGCGCCATTTTTGGATGGTGCTTTTACTCATAACTTTTTTCAGGTTATCATTTTGGTCCTGCAGGTCCATCATTTTAGTGCATCTTTTCATTCTGCAACAAAAAGGTACTCTTGTTTCATAACGATAAAATCAACCGTTTGCACCTATTGACTTCAATATTCGAAACAAAATTTCCACCTACCGCTTTCAAGTGTTACAGATCAACTGTACCATTTAAAGTGAAAAAAAAATCCCTATGAACAATGTATCAAAAATTATTCACTTTCAAAATGGAAAGGATTGAATTTGACAAAATTTTGACACTCTATTTCAAGAAAACCAATGGTGTTTTGACCAATGCCCCAATGGCATTTTTTTCATCATTCTTTAGCAGCGTCCGTGGCGATGGAAGTACAAGCCCCAAATCCGGGGCATGTGTTGACATAAGCTGCAAATGTGCTATTGTATAACATAATAGCATGAAACACGTGCTTACGCTTACTACTATTTTGTTCATTTTTAGTGCTTGCGCATTGTCACTTTTCTTGTAAATACTTTTACACTCGTTTGTCTTACATCCTTATATAAATATAAAGGTAATTTTTACGTGTACCACCTCGTATATATAAAATCAAAAACTACGCGCATATAATATCGCTTTGAAAATAATCAACTATCGAACTCTTTTTAACTAAAAGCTTAAACCCCGGAAACAGGTATTTGCCGACGCAAATCGACCCGTATGTGCCGGAAATGACTCTTAAATTCGATGGCGGACGACCGTTTTCGAGAAGTCCGCAATTGCGGAATGTTCCAACAGAGAAATTCGGTGGTGAAATGAGGGGGGAAACGGGTCGGTCTCCCTTGGACAGATGAATCAAAATGCCCAAAAATTATTTGTAGAATATAAACTTTTCTACGCCAAGCTTCAAGTTTCAAATTGTGAGCCCGGCTGGAAAAGTTCGCCAAGGTATTAGTTGGGTTTGGGTATTACAGGCACGTATTGTGTGGTGCGGGCGAGGGGGGAAATCTTGAGCTACTTAAACCCGGGGCGGCCGGGCCAGGCCGCGCGGTCTGACCCCCGCTCATCGATTGCGCCGCCACGGCCGCCGTGGCCGTCTCATATATCTCTGGGTTGTTGCGGGATTCCACAAAAGAAGCGCGTATCATCTAGAGGCCCTGTGGGGCACATAAATTGACAGTTGCCCGTTTTAAGAGAGATCGGACAACAAATTTTGGCAGATCTATTATATTAGCCGTCCTCCTTTTAGAGTTTTAAGTGATCTCAAATCAAATCGATTCCGAATCACTTTGAGATCACATCAGTTGACATCGAGTGTTCCTTTTACAAATGTTCAGTTGATTATGAAGTGATCAGTTTACGCAGCAAATGGATTTTTATGTAATTTGTGTTGGTTTTGAGTGTTTCTGAGGTTAAGGTGGTGAAAAATGTTGAAAAATACATTCAAGGGTTAGATTATAGATAACGTGGTCGTACACTGTTGTTGGCTATTGTTTCCTTGGATCGTGCTAATTTGTGAAAAAAATATTGAGGGCACGCCTCGTTTAAATTGATAATTAATGTCGTTTATTAGAAACAATCAAGATGGCGGAAAATGTAATTTTTTTATTAAGGGATGATATCAGAACAGAACATAGTTGATTTTTTTAATCTCACTTACGGTTTAGCCGAAAATTTTATTTTGGTATAATTGCTCAGTGTAGTCCAAAGAGTTCGCAAGAAATGGGAAAAACTTTTACTGTTGAGACATTAAAAAAGTGTTCTGAGGTATGCTTTCTGCATGCTCAATACCCTAAGAATCGATTTCGACATACGTCAAATCACCAACAATATGGCGGCAATTTATTTACCATTTACCAATTTATGTACCACAAAAACTTCTTTGAAAAAGTTGTTTAGAATGTAATTTTAAGAATATTTTCTAAAATTTATTTGTGGCGTAAACAGATCCATTGAATTTCAATTGGGTTTTTCGCCACCAAACTGGTTAAAAGACAACTTTTTCAAGTTGCCTGGAAAATTAACAGTAAATTAACAGTTAATGAACTAAACTTTGAACTTGTAATTCAAAAAATGTCTTCAACAAATTTGTTTCCTGAGCTTTCGAAGAATAAATCTTCCTTCTTTCTCAAAGATCATGTCACGTCAAAATGAAATCACAGATTAATAAATTTCAGTTTAAAATGTCATGACAACAGAAACAATAGCCTAGCCACCTATCTGATATTGTACCCTGTGTTCTACCTAATTATTTATACTAACTTCTCTTTGAATAAGTGACAGTAATATTTTACTGAAATCCACTGAACATTCAGCAACACAGTTGTCTGTGAATCAGCATTTATTCTAGGAAATACAGACAACTGTGTTGCTGAATGTTCAGTGGAATTCAGTAAACTATTATTGCCACTTATTCAAAGAGAAGTTAGTATAAATAATTGGGTAGAACACAGGATACAATATCAGACAGGTGGCTAGGCTATTGTTTCTGTTGTCATGACATTTTAATCTGAAATTTATTAATCTGTCGTTTCACTTTGACATGATATGATCTTTGAGACAGGAGGAAGATTTATTCTCCGAAAGCTCAGGAAACAAATTGTTGAAGATATTTTTTGAGTTACAAGTTCAAAGTTTAGTTCATTTACTGTTAAGAATTTATTAATTTTCCAGGCAACTTGAAAAAGTTGTCTTTTAACCAGTTTGGTGGCGAAAAACCCAATTAAAATTCAATGGATGTAATTTTAAGAAGTTAAAAAAATGAAAATTACAATTTTTAAAAAATATTTTTCCTTATTCGGAAAATGTTTTTTATTTTCAATTGTGAAGTCTTTGGAGCAACAGTATAACCTTCATTGAATAGAGTATATGTCAAAATTAACTTACCAAAGACAGTTTGTGGTCATCTTTTACGGTTTTAGAGACATTAATCCTTTGGCTACCGACCCGCTTCAAACGTTTAGTGTCATCATTCCCAGCCAATTTTCACGGCTACAGACCCACCGTCAAGCATAAAAAAATGCCGAAAAGTGCAGCTGATACTCTTTAAATATAAATTTTTATTTTCGTTTGTATTTCCTAACTTAAGAAGATATCGTGATGCGGTGTGCGACATTCAACTTTTTTCGAAAATCGAGCTTTAGACACCCGAGCTACGTTTATCTATCTCTCAGGAAACTATAGGAGAAACCCCCAAAAGCGGCCAGTTTGGGACACCCTGTTCAAGATGGGCGACAATCAATTTTTAAACAAAAATTATCGAAAATACCTACATAACATACAAGGACATATATTTTGTAATTTTCACAACAACAATATATTCTTTGGAAAAGTCTGGACGTGTGTTTTATTTGTTACACCTAAGTAATTAAGTTACTTTTAAAAATTAATCCGCAGTGTCAAAAACTACTTTTATGGGTGAAAAAAATCAAATGGGCTTGAACTTCTGCGCCTCTGCATATAGACGGGTAAAGCTAAACAGTGAAGAAAAATCTTACATTTGGGGCTAAATAAAAGACCAGAATGTATGAAAATAAAGATCAGTTTTAATTAAAAAAAAAGTCACTGAAGACATGAAAACCCATTATAGAGGGTGTCCCATTTATGCTTCAAAAAATTCCGTGTGCGGCGGCATGTGAGTACCTCATTCTAGAAAGATCTTTTCTTAAAATTAAATTATGGCAATATCTCCCAAAATAATCAAGCTGCTGCATGATCTGAAATTTGGCAATGCTGTGTTTTTGGGGATGGAGAATAAGCTGAAGATGCAGCACCATAATTTTAAATGGTACAATACCTGATTATTAATAATAAATTATTATTCGAGCAATTTTTTTACAAAATGTCTAGTAATTCATAAGTGAATTCTTAGCACTGTTGTATTAATTGATTTTTCATTGTAAAACGTTTATACAATTTTCTTCACAAACATCAAGAATACCTACTAAATAGATTGGGAACTATACTCTAACATTACAGGTGGTGAGCTGGCAGTGAACTAATTTATAATCAAAAATACCACCAGAATCCATTGTACCACAGTTCAATGTCCTTTGAATTCACCTTCAATTTTTTGCTAAAAATCATCTCTAGTGGGTAAACCGAAAATGGGAATATGTATTTACTTTCTTCAACTCATCAATTTTGGCATTTTAAATTTTTCTTCCCAATCACAAATCGTAATTTCTGGGGCCTTCAGTTGACCTTCAAACTGTTTCGAGACACCGCCGCAAGTTTTTAGGGTATTAGATATTTAGGGATGCTTGTCACTAAATATGTTATTGATGCTACATTCATTTTTTCCAAATCCGTATTGGTGATAATGATAATCTATAGATATACAACACGGCGGTTTGCTGCTGATCGGACACAAACTTCTAAATATTTATTAGAGATGGGTCTTTATATATTAGCATACACTTTATAACAACGTGGCAGTACGTTGGAAAAAATTCCACATTGGTTCTTTCCCTTCGCATTCGAAAGTTTGGTTTGCGAAATCTGTAGCTTCCGCCGCGCCATAAGCAAGCGCAAGCAAGCGCGCGGTTCCAAATTGCGGGCCTGTGCTGGGCCTCTGGAAGTTCTGGGAGGTATTAGTCGAACTTGGGTATTATAAGCACGTTTATGAGGCGGGAGGCGGAGGCAAGAACGGGGGGCCCCCCGTGAGCTACTTAATCCGGGGGCAGCCGGGCCGACGGCGCGGCCTGACCTCCGCTCATCGATTGCCGCCCGCCATACCCGCCGCCCCTGCCGCCGCCGTCGCCGCCCATTAACGCGCCGGCTGACGGGCACGCAGATAATTCGGGGGCTGTCGGCAAACTTCGGGGGGCGGGGGGGGGGGGGGAGCGCGGCGGTTATGTCGTCCGAATCAAGTTTATGAAATTGTGTACTATACATTTATGTAACTTGAATTTGTGCATCTCGTAATAAAGACAGATGATCGATGCGCTAACAATAGTTACTTGTGTACTAATGCACCGATGTTCTACTTTTTATATAACGAATGTGGAATTTAGTAGCCGATGTCTGCAAGGGCGAGGCACATAAAGCCCATGAGTTATAAAAAGGAACTTCAGTGCGCCGAGGGACGTCTTATATATTTTTTAAATGGGGAAAAATGTTTTATTACACGAAATAATTTAAGTCTAGTCACCCACCCATAAGCCGACCGCGCGAGCCCCCCGTTACTGTATCTTCCGTACCACTCTACCTATAGATCAAGCCAGACTATACGGTGCAATAATTGATCTGCAGGCGTCCTCTGGCCAATCTCTTTTTAAGTATTCAAATTACTTTTAAAATTATTCCGCAGTGTCAAAATAGTTATTTAGGTACCAAGGTATGACTCATGTGGAATTTAGTTGCCGAGGTCTCTGGAGGAGGCAAATAAACCACACAAGTCATAAAAAGAACTTCAGTGCCGAAGTACATATTATTTTTTTTTAATCGGAAAAAATGTTTTATATAGGCAAACAAATAATCATAGGGATCACCAGTCCATGAACTGACTGCGCGCGGCGTTGCTTGACTTTGACGATCGCTCTACCTAGTATGACGAAGCACGGCGCTTCCCAACAGAAACTTCAGACTGCTACCTGTTGCGCAGCCTCCATGAAAAATAGATTGATATTCAAACCTACTAAAATATTTATACTGAAAGATTGCGCTGCTATAGATAACAATTTCGCAATGTGTACGAAAAGTTAAATTGGCCGGGTTTTGAATATTTGGTTACTTTTGACGGGCGGTAGCTTCACGTCTGACGTTTGATGTTTACATCTCGCCAAGGCCTACTTATTGAAAAAATCATACAATAATGGGCTACTTCAATGCCGATTTCTGAACTTTTAATGACGTTTTTGAGAAACTTCACAGCCGATTTCAAGAAAACTAATTTTATGGGTGAAAAAATTCAAATGGTCTTGAACATCTACCACTATGTATGCAAACGGGTAAACAGTGAAAAAAGCTTACATTTGGGGATGTTCCTTCATTTTTTATAAAATAGCTCCTCTTGATTCGTATAAAAAGAGCACAATCAATTAATTACCTACTTCATAAATGTACACAGTATCTTTAAACTCTTGCACAGTTATGTCACTCAAGTCTATAGACACGCAAGTACCTATGGCTAATTCCATGTCGTGGGTGTTGCACTCCATCCTCATCGAATCCCATCGGACAATTGGGAACGATCAAAGTAGACCGGCGCAACCAAGTCCGTAGATTTCCCCCACTCCGTACAATTTTGGATTATATCTTATAACAACTATGACTATAAAACCTTTTAGTGTAGCAGCTACACGGAATAGCTGCGGCAACAAAATGAGTTTTTGAGACTATAATCCAATCATGTTATAAAACAGCTATTATTTATACTAAAAAAATATTATTAGAAATAAGATGTTAGGTATATAAAATAGTATTATAAAGGTAGAAATTTAAAATAATACCGGTTATAAAACTGTTTTCATTTATTTAGAAAACTAATTTATTAGAGTTTAATAGACCATCAGAAAGTGACAGATTCTCCTTACTGATTTTCTCATTTATGCCTTGGAGCAGAGGGTTGAAAGGTAAATCGATGCTGATGCTGAGTCGGAAAATAGTAATTTTAAGTTTGGCCCCCGGGGAAAACATATTATGGAAAATTCGATTTTTCAAAACAGAGAAAAAGGTACTAACTCTCACTTATGCCATTTTCGCCGTATGATTTACTATACTATTCCGACCTCGAAAACCCAAAGGCATAAGTGTAGCGTGTGTAAAAAGGGTTGAATTAAGTCAATTTGTGTGATCTGCCAAACCCTTAATTCAACCCTTTTTCCACACGCTACACTTATATGCCTTTGGGTTTTCGAGGTTTGAATAGTAAAAGAAATCATATGGTGAGAACATGGCATAAGTGATAATTAGGTAAGTACCTTTTTTTTCTGTTTTGAAAAATCGAATTTTAAATAATGTTTTCCCCGGGGGCCAAACTTAAAATTACTATTTTCCAACTCAGCATCGATTTACCTCCCAACCCTCTCCAAGGCATAAATGAGAAAATCAGTAAGGAGAATCTGCCACTGTCTGACGGTCTATAATTGTTATAATTGTTATATACCAAATGTAATATACTACTACAAACTTATAAATAGGTATATAGTCATTTTGATTATCTGAAAAGATGGATATGATCATACTTAAATGTTTTGTATCAAAAAATTGTTTTTTGTTAGTTTTCCTTCTACGAGGGAGTTTAGGCTTGTCAACTTAATTTGAGAGAATTATTAATTTCACATGGATAATAAGTTACAGAAGTATCAACATGTTGATAGATGACGCAAATTTGTAAATTTTTGGTATTCTAATAGATAACTTTCTAAAACAATCATTTCTTACGGATATATTTAACTTTGCAAATTTCTTAATAAAAAAACAGCTTATATTCAAGGTATAGCCCTTTTAAAAAACGTTTTCTTAGCCAGTATATTTTTATGATAACGACTTTTGTAATTGCTGAAAGAAAAAACAACTCGAGACAAAGTTGCCGTGAACGTAATATTCTAATTTGTCTCGCAGGGACTCTTTTCAAAAATTATAATTTCCGACACTATTCCTGGCCCGAGTAAAACTTAATTTGGGAAAAATTAATTGCCGTCCGCCTGGCTCGTTAACGCGCCGACAAGGAATGGATAGACAGACCTTCAAGAGTTTAAAAATTCCATTTAGCGCTCTAGGGGACGTCGCAATGTTAGTACCTATTTAAAACCGAAGGTCGAGTACGAAGGCAATTTGAATGGTTTGGTGGCATTCAAATTTAATTCCTATATTTGAGAAAACTTCAAGTTAGGTTAGACCACCCTACAGACCAACACTATATTAAAGACCTGTGCATAGCGACGTTTAAAGCGATATCTACTGGCGTTACATACCGAAAATATCGACAGAGTGGTTTAATATTAAAAATACCATTGTTGCAAAATATTTTATAAAATATGCAAATATGCACTATTATGCACATGTCTGTTGCGACGAATTTAATATCCAAAATAAAATAAAATGCTTGTTCGTTATGACCCATTAAAATTTTGCATGGCAAATTTCCGTAGATTAAAAAAAACCTTTATATTAGAACTTGGGGACTGCCTGTTGAGTGTCCAACCAAAAGATCACACTCGAACTCCTGGTACGAACTGAGCTATAGGGCGGTTCCCTAAACAATATGGGTGGTTTCCTATACATTCTTTAGAGCAAAATTACCCTAATAAAAGTTGTAGGGGATCAAAGTATGAACAACTTTTCCTCATATTTTTTTTGTATCTCTAATACATAACGAGTTACAGCGCATTTCCTTAATCTATATCAACGAAGTCAGTTGACATTTAACCTACTCAGTAAAAACGAGTAGATCTTATATATATTTTATACTTATAGGTACACTTACAACTAAAAATATACCTACTTGTAATATTATTTAATAATCTTCAATGTAATCTATGTGAAAATTACATTTAAATTACTTATTATTCCCGTTTGTTACATTAGTTTTCAGGTCCAAATATTTTACATGCAGGATAGTTGAATATTACCCCGGAAATCAATATACAGGGTGTTTCAGAAAAACCTGTCATAACTTCTGCAGCTTACAGAACTTCAAAAATAAAAATAAAATTCTTACTGACCATGTGCCTTTCGTTTTTAGTTTCTTAGATACAGGGCGTCCAAGTTTACTTTTTAAAATCGAATAAGTATTGACCGTATCTTCTACTTTATACTAGGTACTTTGTTGAAATTTGGCACTCCTGAGTTTTTGGAGATGGAAAATAAGCTGGAAATGTCAATAGTTTGTCCCATAAGCCTTTAAACTATATTTTGTTATAAAAAATCGGATAAAAGCAGTACATCGAAAATATGGGACAATCTAAACCTCAGAATCTCTAACCTGTATTAAGTCGCCATTCTACTACCCCCACTTCAGATCGCTACAATGACGTGATGCTTAGGTCTATAAGATAATGTTGTCCAGGACCTGAGATGCACGCAAGAGCAAAATCTGTATACGGTAAAGTATGCGCCTAAAAATAATACCAATAGCAATGAATGTTTTAAGAAGTATGGACTCAAATATATTTAAATATCATATCGATAGTCTAAAATTGTTAGTAACCGGACATTCTGAAATTCTTGCGTGTGGATTTCCAAATGTGCGCCATGTTTGGTGCTAAAAACTTTTCACACACTAAAGCATGACAAAGAGCACAAAATTAAAAAAACAACATACGTTATTATTGATTAATTATTGAGTATTCCATAATCGTTATGGGGGGTAAATATGATATTTATCTTGTCCTATAATACTAAGACGCGGCTTCTTTTGTAATATGTAAGAAACATAATGATGTCATATGGAGGGACGATAATTGTTAGAGATGCGAACCCTTATCTGTCAGAGTGATCAATATGATCGCTCTCTCTCTCTCTCTCTCTCTCTCTCGCATTAGTTCATTTTTACAATATTTAATAATGGAACATATTATGTTACTTCAAATCAGATCCTTACCAGGCCATGATGCGCTTGCCTAAGTTTTCAATTTTCTCAGACATGCACTGGGGATGTTCATGTATAACAGCAAAAATCCCATTCCCTCGCAAATGGCCAGGATGGCCCTGAGACATTAAAAGTTGGCTTTACAAGACGGAAGCGGCCTCCAGCTCTCCTTAAATACTTTCACGGCCTCGTCCTCGGGCCTTAATTGGAATTTTTGAAGTCGGGAGGAAACCGTCCATTTCGTGCCAGCGCATCTCGGACTAATTTTTCGCAAATTAAGTTTACTCCGGGTAAAAATAGCGTCTTATAATTTTTGTAGACGGGATCATGGCGGGGACATGCAGGATGGTTGATCAAATTTAGGCCGCCTCAACTTTTCATATCGTTAGAGATGCCAAGCAAATGCTCGAAAGTTCCAAGGTCCAAGAAAAAAAATTGTCCAATTGTATCTTTAGATTTTTTAATATTTACCTTCAATTCTTCTATTAAATCTATCAAATCGGATAGTAGAACTTTTTGTTTTGCAAGTTTTAAAATTGTATCAATATCTATTTTATGATTGGCATTAATGTAACTTAAATATTGATTTATTTTCCCAATGTTCAAAAATTTTTTAGCTTCTCCAATGACAGACGACGAATGGTCAGTAAGCAGTGACTAAATATTTATGAAACAGTAGAAAGAGCGCATAGTGATATCCTCTGAGAAAATCAATAATTTACGGATTCCAACAAAATGCAAAAATGTTTACAAGTATACCGTGTATTATTTTTAAGTTACATACCTATAATTCAATTATTAACAGCAACATCAATTATAACTCCCTGGGAAAAGTAAAAATATGTTTTTTAATATTATTGACAGAATACAACATAATAAGTAGTTTCTATTTTTAAATGTAGATACCCATCCTATATCCACGTCCACTCATAGGTATATGTTCTTTTCATGCACTCATTATAAATGTTCTTTTTATAAACTCAACATGTGTTTAAAAATACTACTGGCAGCTCAACATGTTTTTAAAACTCAATATTCGCCATTACTAGAATTTTTTGTGCATGGTAACCATCTGCTGTTTTGTCCCACCCGAATAGTTCCGGATAAAATCTGAACAGCCTGTATATTTTACTAAATTTAAACTTAAGAAAGTTAATCCAAAATACATCCGGCAAATCTCGGCTTTATGTGGGTCACCTGTCACCGAGTATATCGGAGGAATTGTTTGACGTTGCTGAGGATGTTTGAGTCTTATTTAGCACAAAAAAACCAGCTAGCCCGAAAAGACAAAACTTTACTGTGGAAAAATTAATCTATCCATCTCGACTTCATAACGCACTAGAGCATAACGGTCACGAGGGCCCTGGGGGCTCCAAAAATTCCAATTAACGCACGAGGACGACCGTGAAAGTATTTCTGCGAGTTTGGGGACAGTCCGGTCAGTAAATCTAACTTTTAATGTCCCGAAGGGGAGACACTTTGGAAGAAAGAAGCCGGCCATTTCGAATCCACCGAATAAGCGGGATTTAAATTTTTAGCTATCTATACGCGCAGGCGGATATATTGAATTTGTCAAAGAAATGCACAAATTGCAGTAAGGTTGATAGGGAAATAAAAAAGAAACTTTGGGGCTTACGGGACTGGAAATGTAAAACTAAAATCCAATATATTATGGGGATGATGGTACCTACTCAAATTTCCATTTAATCGTTTTGATACAATTTGTGATATTTAAGAAATTAGTAGTAGATTTCTTGTCAAATACAAATTATATTGAATCAACTACTTTTTACTCAACTGAAATAATCCTCCTATTGCAAACACGTGAATAAAAACGAGAGGGAGATCGCCGTCCTACGTTGTTCGTCGTCACAATTGGCACTGTGAAAAGCAACCGAATGGGAATATAAGCGCTGATAACAAACTGGGGGTTGTCAGATCTTACACCCACGTTCGATAGTTTCCGAAAAAATTGCATAAAACAAGATTTCATGCATTTTTTGGAAAACCATCGATAACCGAACTAATTTCTTCTAATGACTAGGTGACCGATGATCTCAAAAAATTTTCTTCTGGATTAATTTTTTACAAGAAACTAACAATAGCAAAAAACCCACAAATAACATTTTGGCGGTACTCTGTGCATTGGTAAAAACTTCGGAGGCTATGAGACTCCCTAGTATATCGATTATTATGCAACTATAGCTTGCAATATGAAGAATATCATTAATATATGTATATTCCAAAGAACCTTTCATTGTTACTTTCACATAATATGAAAACGTTACGCTGTTCGGAAGAAAAAAGTGCTATAGTTTCATAAAAAAGAAAAATTATAGAATCATTCCAGAACATGATATTTATTTAATGAAATCGAGTTATTTACATTGCAAAATAGGTAAGTTCACTTTTTGACTGAGACGAGCAACGCGGGCGTTGCCTTGGTCCTTAAAAGTACCTCCGAGGCCAAAAAAGAGCTTACGCCTCGTGCAATGTATTACATTTTTTCCTGCATGATCTGTTAGTCGGCTCTTATTTAATGCTTGGGAAACCTTGATATTATTAATTTTTATTTCACATAATCCGTGTTCTTTCTGATCAAAACCAGTTTGTAAAATGATCGTTGTGAAACCTATTAATATTGACGCAAGTTTCACGTTACTACATATTTTATTAATGGTTTAGGTCCGTGCTGCGTAAGGGTTGCTAGCATAGGCGGTTCTAGGTGGGGGCTTGGGGAAGGGGTTAAGCCCACCCAAATTTATTCTTCGCTACCAAACCGCTAATAAAACAACTTAAAACGAATATTATATTTAATTTAGCACCCAATGTGCAAGCTGTTATTTGTACCGGCGCGCCACTGGCGACAGAGGCACTGCGCCGCCGGCGCTGCTATGCGGTGTTAATTTGTAATAATAATCACAAATATGGCCACCTTAGCTATATGCTATGTTATATCTGCTAGGCCCAGAAGCCTAAAGCCCCCCAAAAAAAAAAAAACAAAAGGTCTAGAACCGCCTATGGTTGCTAGGCAATATTCCAGCAATCACTTTCACAGCTAGCAACCAAAATAACAGGGCACCTCAAACGTTTACTTGATTTACGCCTTCGGGCGTGCTGGCGAGTACCCATATACATAAAGTGTAGTTATGGATGAGGAGGGAGCAGAAAAACTATTTAAATTATTCATTCAAATTAAATATCAACAAAATGTCGATTATTATACTATATTGTTAGTTACCAAATCTGTTTTGATTAAAATCGCATTGTTTTTGAGTAATACTAAATAAAAAACGACAGATTTTTTTCAGTGTAGAATGGAAGCTATATAATAATAGCAGGTGCTGACAGTGGAATCTAACCGGCAATATGGATAGGTTGTTTTCCAAATATAAGCGAAAAACAAAATTCACTAAGCTGTCCTTTCCATCTGACCTAAACTCTGTAAAGAATTATATTTGAGGTTTAAAACTCACTCCCCGCAAAGGAAGCTGATTTGCGTTAATAAAAAAAATGGTTTGAACAAAAGCAGCCTCTAAAATACACGGCAATCCAGGCCTTACAGTTCTGCTATTTAATGGCCGAGTTGATATTCCACATACCGCGCAATTTTTCCTCCTTTTTAAAGCAAGCGAGCGGGCGACCGCATAGTCACAGAAGAATAAATTTTAATCGCTGCGCGCTGAGCACACAATGCTTTATTTGCTTCCTGACTGCCGCAATATGGTGTCTATGCGGCACGTCGCCCGCCCTATTTGAAATTCCGCTAAATTTCGTTTTGCGTGCCCTCTTCGCATTTTTTATAATTTAATTAAAACATTTTTCCTTGTAAATTAACTGTACACGCTTGCCGCGGGGGCATATAAAATATGGGCCTATTTTGCTAATTCGTCATTAAAAATGTCAAAAGCAACATGTTTATGCCACTTTACGTGGAAAAAATGTATTCAGAAGTAGTAAAAATTAGGAAATTTAGTCTATACTTGATGGACTTAAATCTGACCATAATGAAGACTTTTTTATTTTTATAAACCCGATACAATAAATGATTTATGCCTTGGTTGTATATTGTGTAAACTATAACTATAATAGGTATATGTCTAATAGAATTATTAAAAGTGTGGATTTTATTATCTGAACAAACATTTCCTGGCGTATAAAATATTTCTGTATATTATAAGTGTAATATTTCGAAAAAACTCGCGCGTCTTATAAATATTGAGTATTTACAAAAAAAAATTATATTTTCCTAATTTTCAAAAATGTTTATTAACCATGTTCGAACAAGACTAAGAAAACCTTTGAGGAGACAATTTGGTGTCCCAAAGTGTGACTTTTTCATATTTTAAAAATAATTGCATCAACTTTTAATCTTTTTGATTTGAAAACAAAACAAAACATCGTTGTATTTTTGACTTTGAAGTAATTATTTTTTAAATCGGGGACAAAATAACAAGGAATTTTGTCCATGTAGGTATATTTCCATTACTAAAGTATAAGTATAACGCGACCAACAAGTTAGAATATAATATAAAAATATATAAAAATAATAGGAATTACGAAAAGCGCAAAGGCTTAGGCATGTTCCTACAATACTTTATAGAAAATGATGCCACCTCTAAATATAGCAAATAACAGATTATACCTATTTACCTAACAAAGCTAGCTACACCTAATTTTTAATTTTCAGGTTACATTTTCAGCACCTATCCCGTTTTATTTTCATAGCAAATTATTTCATGGTCAGAAATTTTGGCTCTCTTTAAGCCTTTTTTTACTTTCAAGCCCAAAAACTAGCCTTTGGAACGTTATAGTATTTTTTTATTAGGTTACTATATAAACCTTAAAACGAACAGAAACTAATATTGAGACAAAATTTACTTCTTTATGACCTCCAGTATTTTTACCAAAAAAATTATGATAAAATTTTTCTTGTCTTCAAAGCCTGATTTTAGGTAATAATAAACTAAATTAGGACCAAAAAAATTTCTAAAAGTTGAGCGTTTGTAAAGTTTATAATTAGGTTAGAAATTAGTATTTTTAGATATCAAAAATGTCTTCTTAGGTTTCCACAATTTTCTAATGGAAAAAATTTGTAATATTTTACCTTCATAAGTAATTATCACCCAATCATTGCGTTAATCTTGACTACGCCTGGTTGTTGGGACATAATATTATATATACCTAATTACACAATAACACAACTTTGTATATGATTGTAAATTTTGTACATAAAGTCCATTCAAAAGGTTTTGTATTTAAGATGTATAGAAGGAGGAAATTACCTCTGCCGATACCTAACCTTCTGCTATACAGATTTACCACGATATCAAAATATTTTTTTCTATTTAACTGCTAAAGCTAAAATGGGTGCATTCAGTCAGCATCAATACTAAATTGCCTTTCAGTAAATCCCATTTGAACATTGAACGCGCCAAACTGCGCAGCAATGTGACTGCACCGCTACGGGAAAAATCGCGTAGCCGCCGGCAGTTGGCGAGTCATTTTTCGCGAATCAGGGGCAGATCCCGATGCCCGAACATTTGACGCCACATCCAGAGGAGAGGAAATGGAAAGCGTCCTCGGGGCGCGGTATTAGATGAGATAGCTGAGAAACTATTGTCAATTTAAGAATGAATACCGACGGTCAATTATTATCGGTACACCAAGGTCCAAATAGAGTTGTGATAGGCACGAGCGATCACCGCATTGTAACTAGACTTTTATTTATTTTATTTTAGAAAAACGATCACAAATTTTAATTTTCAAATGCAAGTGATAAATTCAGAACTTTAGGCTGCTGGTATACAGTGTGGATACAAATTGTGGTATATTGCTTATATTCCTTAAAATATTCCTCATATCAAAAACATGTTCTAATAAAAGTGTTAGGGGAAATTATTTCCTTTTTAGTACTAATATATAATAATAATATTTTCCACTAACACTTTTATTAAAACAGGTTTTTGATATGAGGAATATTTTAAGAAATATAAGCCATATTCCACAAGTTGTATCCACACTGTATACAGTGCCCGTCAAAAAGTTGGAACCGTAATGGGATTTTTTTTTTATTTTTGGTCTAAGATGAAACTACTCTGGGGCGATCATCCCTGCTTCCAAAAAGATTCGAAATAAGAGCACTAAACGCCGTGACGTCATTTGACATACCTGTCAAAAATGACATTTATTTAAATAAATGGCCTAAATGCGCTTTATTTGTAATTTTATCGAAAAAAGTAATTTGAAAAAGTAATTGAAAAAATTTGCTTGGAATTTCATTTTACCCATAATATGTGCAAATTTTCAGAAAAAAATCCGACTGATACATTTTTGATTTTTTTAAAAAAGATAAAAACTAATAAATTTCTTTTTTTTTTTTGGTGTTCCATATTCGACTTTAGAATTATTTGCCTATCATCCAAACGTGATATTTTTTAGTTATGGACCCTTTTTGGGTTGTAATCGGCTAGTTTCAAGAAAAACTCAACTAACAAGGTGCAATTTTTATATTTTTTCAAAAAATCTAAAATTTGTCTTTGTCAGAATTTTTGTCTGAAAATTGACACGTAGGGGTAAAATAAAATTCCAAGCAACTTTTTCAAATAAATTTTTTCGATAAAGTCACAAATAAGGCGTATTTTGGCTATTAATTCAATTAAATGTCATGTTTGACAGATACCTATGTCAAATGACGTCACGGCGTTTAATTTCGAATCTTTTTGGAAGCAGGGATGATCGCGCCAGAGTAGTTTCATCTTACCCAAAAATAAAAAGAATCCCATATGGTTCCAACTTTTTGGCGGGCACTGTATAATGCTAAACAATAGGGGCGCCAGAAGACTTCCCTGAGGCACACCTGTAGTAACGCGAAGACTATTTGACAGATCACCCTCAACATTAACAATCTGTGTTCTTTCTGTAACAAATGATTTTATAATATTCACAGCTTGAGCAGAAGATCCGACATAATGCATAATACAGATTAATATCGAGTGATTTGAAAAGTCAAACGCATTAGTATAATACTTTGTTAGTCTCGTGCTCGGAGAATATCATATGTTAAATCGGACATTACTGTTGCGCAGCTGTAACCCTATCTAAATCCCGATTGCTTTACAGGTAGTATACTATGACGGGAGATATATGTCAACGAATTTGCGTTTCTAAGACCGTTTCGATAATTCTTGATATAACGTTGGTAGTATGCTAATTGAGCGGAAATGACCTAATTCTTGAGAACTATAGCAATTTAGGATTACTGTAGTGTTTAGATACAATATCTAGCTATTTGGCATTTCTCCAAAAATTAGCAATGGGACGAATTCTCCGCGCAATTTGTCTGGGACCGTGGTGGCGGTTTATCAAAAAAAAAAACACGAAAAACATACACTGAATATTCCGGCCAGGTTAAAATGTTATACTCACTGCACCTTTAGACACTTGCACTTACTTATCTACCGTTTCCAGTTAAGTAAATATTATATTTGTGGCATATGAAACAATGATGATTGATTCAATGCCTATATTCTTGAGTGAAGATTACCTTTTTGAGAGGTACATACAACTATTGAGATTCTCTATCCTAAGCTAGACCATCAAATAGGCATGTCAAACTACAGTTTATCAATCAATATACGACCGATATCAGTCGTATAGTCTTGAGTAAGACAAGGACGGGAGTTGTGACGTAGGGCCGAACATTCGCTAAACAAACTGTATGTACATTTGCCCAGGCTACGTCGCAGCCACATACAACATTTTAAATTCCATAATGTGAAAAATCTAAATATCGCTTCAAAACTTTGTCAAAATATAATAGAAATGCGTTTATTTGTAACAGGAACAAGCTTAATTTCTAGGGTACACATAAAACAATGATAAAACTAAGTACAGTTGGGCTTTGTATATAGACCTGAATAAGAATCCGTTGTTAGTTTGTAAAAAAGTATAGAGCTTCTCGAAATTTCGATCCCAAGAAGTGATAGCTGTTGGCCATAGGTTGAGTTTTCGAAACAAGACCTATTCAACAAAAACAAGTTCATGAAAAACGGTCCAAAAATAATAATATTACGGGAAGATGATTCCTTTAGAGGGACATGCTGTATAATCAATAGACAATAGAGGGTTTAGCAGATTAAGCAGGTTTGTGTAGAAAGCGTCGTGGTTTGTCGTTATCACATCTAGTGTCCAACCCCAACAAAGAAATGTACGCAACTGACGCGGTTAGCTGACATGCCCATTTTCCCTACTGGCCTCTTCCTATAGCGCGTTCGTGCACTGCAGAAGTTGTTATGGAAGTTCGATCGGAATAATTTGTCACGGGGGCATATGCAGAAACCCGACGGGTTGGAAGGGGATCGCGCAATTTCTTGAACAATTTGGGTGGGAAGTTCCGCGCAGCCATCGAAAGTTCCCCCTGTTTCAATCTTGATTTATGGCATGCCCTAATTCGCGACTGTTAACGGCACGTGACTACGCTTCCGCCGGCAGGCAATCATCAAAAATAAAGTTATTTATTAGCTCGGCTGGTTTATGAGAATTAAACAAGATTATTGGTTTGAACGTTTCGCAGCCTATCACTTTAGAGAAGCGGAATTTCATTAGTTGAGACAACTCTCAGTCGAAACTTGACTTTGCGTTATTAATACTATTAATACTGTGAAACTAGAGGACAATCGAAGTTTTAGAGCAAATAGTTCTTGTTTCTATTGAAATAGGTACAGGGTTATTCAACCTCAATATCCCAGGTCTGTAGTGGGCAAACGAAGCGAGAGGAAAAATATGCTTCTTGCGTGGGTGTTCTGGTGTTTTAAAAACGAAACAAATTCAGACAAAATTGAAAATTTTTGACAACCAACGCTCGGAGTCACGACGTCAGAGCTTTTTTTTAAAATCGCACCTTTTTTATTCTGCTGTTTGATCAGATTTCCTGTAGTTAAAAAATATAGGTAATAGAACAAAGAGAAAACAGTTTTTGTAAAATATTGTCGGAAATTTCTTTGCGGCGCAAACAGATCCGTTTAATTTTTAATTGGGTTTTCCGCCAGAAAAACCTAAACCAAATGATTAAAAGACAGCTTTTTTAGTTGCCAGGAAAATTCATAAATGCCTAATATTAAAAGAAAGAAACTTTGAACGGTAACTAAAAAAATTACTTCAACAACTTTGTTTTCTGAGCTTTCGGAGAATAAATCTTCCTCCTTTCTCAAAAATATCGTCAATTCCAGTGTCGCCTAGACATTATTGTCTATTATGAAAATAAATTAAAAATATCAATGAAGTAAAATAACGGGCATTTCAGCCAAAATTACGTATTATTTATTCTTTACAATGAACCAAGCTTTCGGCCATATTTTTGGCCTTCGTCAGGGCTAAAATATGTAACGGAAATTTATGCTAATCTCCGTTACCACGATTTTTAATTTTGGCTCGTCCAATATACGGCGAGATATTTATAGAAGGCTGAATAAAAATCTCCGCACCACTATGCAAACATGTATACGCGAAAAGTTTTGTGCTGGAATTTAGCGAATTTGGCTTGATTTATTAATATACAGGTACGTTATTGTCTATTATCTTAAAATAACATTAAATTAATTTTAACAGTTTCAACCAATAACTATTTAGTGACAAAAAGGTATATAACAGACCAACAGATTTTAAACCATACAGAATCGTTGAAGAAGAAGAGCGCCTAAGTGGACAGAGGTATAACCTAACCTTTATGTTTTGTACCGGAACCCGTGGGTTCGCGGTTAATTTTAAAGTTTTTCATCATAACTTTTTCGAGAGAACAATTCCATTTGTTTCTAGAAACGGAAGTGGTCACTAGCTGTCCGAGGTTATAAATAAGGCTTGACAGGGAGTTTCGAGGCTTTTTCCTCTCTGTTCTTCAAGCGACTAGTTTCGGTAATCGGTGAGATTGTGCACTCTTGATACTGTTTTATTTTTCGAATCATCTTTGATCATCGTGCCCAGTCTTCACAATATTTGAGCGGTTTAGTGTGAAAATTTTCTCTGGGGGATGTAATTGACCGTGCTGTGCTAACATTTTGGTATTATTTTCATGTAACCACCATCGAGGTTCTTTGGGTTGGTTTACGGCGAGCCTTGCCGTGTTGAGCGATTAGTGACGGAGGTACAAGGGTTTAACGAGCAGTTTGGGGTCACTGCTACGGCTACACACGAATCTGGGGTGAGTATTTTTTCAAATATTTCTTAGAAATTTGGGCTTTGCCACCTTTCTGAAAAAATATCTCATCTCCCAGATTTGCTGTTTCTTTGTGGACCCACAGCTGTCTTACCACCCTGTTCGTACCTCTTGATACTGCCTTTAGTTAATTTATTTGAATATAAATTTGTTGTGAAAGATAGCACAACGTATAAAGGCATAGCACACGGTTTTTGTTAATCTTGTATTTTATACGTATTCTTTCACACTAAATCAGCTGTTAGCAAGTGCCGTTACTTGTCGCTTGCTAAATCTTTAAATTGCTCCTTCGTAGGTATATATATATAAATTATTTTTTTTTAACAGAGAGAAGCCAAGGTTTTTTTGTTTCAACTTAAGTGTCAGGGAATTCAGATCAAGTCAAGTCAAATTGTCATTTTCTTTAGTAGGTAACTTAGCAAGTTATTGTCACATATATCTTTTTAAGTCACACTAACGACGATCGATTCGTTGACATCATGTAACATTATGAAAATTAGTTGATCTATCATTTATTGTGCACAGATTTGTCATAACGTCATAACTCTTCGTAAATTTAAAACATTAATTTAACTTTAATTTATCTTTAATATTTTCACTTTGTAAAAGCACAGGATTTACTTGTTGCGTGTTTGAGCGTATGCTGTTTCGATTTTTACCCTTTCATGTAACACCGAGGGACAAGAGGACTAAGGGAACAACCTCAACTACTCTTGCCACAAGTGGTGATACTCCGTCGACGACCAGGCCTGTTCAACTGTCTCAGCACACCCAGGTTTCCGGCTCAAAGATCACGACCTTTCTTTCCCGAGAGCTAGCTGCGGAAGCTGTCTACCTTGAGGAGCCTGGATTCCCGGTGGCTGACCAGTCGCCACAGCCAAAACTAACTGAGGTATCCCTATCGACAGTGATCGTCCAAAGTTACAAGACTTTTTTTCTTCGAAACAGCATGTCATTGTAGTAAATGTTTTCTTCAATTTTAACATAACTTTTTTTATCAATTTAGTCTATTTGTAAAAAGCTTAAATAATTATTGACAGCTGTAGTTCTCAACGGAACATTAAATTTGTAAAATATTAGTGTCTGTTTTATTTGAACTCCTCCTTTTATGCTCAGCCTTTTAAGGCCCATTCTTTCAACAAATTAAAATAAATAAAAAGTATACCCTTTAGGGTTATACATAGTGTTAGTGTTATTGAGTAAGAATTATTTATATATAATAATATAATATAATATATTTTACCTAACACTACTTTAGCCCTGACGAAGGACGAAGGCCAAAAAGGAAGGAATGTCATAAGGCTATCATTGCATATTAATTTATTTTCATGTATGGGTAAGTGTATGTCAACCACAAATATTACCAATATTTTAATTTTTTAAGTAAATATAGAGAACAAACGGGCAAGTGTGACACTTTAACATAATTAAATATATCCACACAAGAAAAAAACATTTTTGCAAGAAGATCCAACATTTATAGGTTAAAAAACTGATTTGAAAGTAATCTGTGTAATTCCCTGTATATAGAAAACAAAAATTAGTCTCACATTTGAATTCCCCGTCCCAAAAATAACTCTGCCATCAACTGTTCTGCAAATATTTCAATTTATTTGAAGAAAACAAAAATAAAATTTAAATTTTTACATCCCGTATCTTGTTTATATTTATATATTTTACATTCTTATTTTTAGATTCTGTATCGCTCCTTCAATTTTTTGACAATTATTTATTTACACCCTGTATACTGCCACATTTTTGAAATCTACTCAACATTTTGCTTAAAATTATATAAAACTTCATATTGCAATTTCTCTTACCGGTTTTTGAAATATATATTTTTTTCAAATTTTAGACTATACAGAGCTTATATAAGCGGCTCACTCAAAACACTCAGCTTTTTTTACAGAAAAAATCCGTGGAAGGTGCGATCTATAGGGCTTCCAGGTGGCCTTCTTTTGTCATGATGAAAATTGTTGTCCATGGCCATCTACGAAAACTATGGTCAAAAACGGAAAAATTTAAACTGCTGTAACTTTTTTATTTTTCGAAATATGGCAAAAAGTTTAACATGAAAATTGTTTGCAAGAACCGACAGAATTTACGTATGATATTAATTTTGATGTGTAGTGAATTAAATTGCATAAAAACCTTGAATTATACCAAGTAGATATACATATATTGTCCCTTAGTTCTGGTTAAATCAAAATTTAGATCTTTCCTCAACAATATTTAAACAATGTTTCGATCGTTACAAAAGCTCCTTTTGTTTTAAAGTATACTTCAATTTGATTGTGAAATTGGCCCTAAATCATAGTCGTGAGAAATGTGTCTATAAATGCCTCTGGAAGATTGCGTTTGAAACATAACCGCAGAACCATAATAATTACAAAATGAATCTGAGGGTCCCTTGCACACTGATGTTTTATTCTGGTTGAAGGCGGTTCGGGAGGGTCGAAATGTTTTAGTCCGAATGGATTGTTGTGCGAACGGCGGCGCGCCCTCATCAAAACACCGAAGAGGTGAGGTCTTTATAGTCGGCGGCTTCGGAAAACTCATTTGGAAAATGGGGCACCGGCGCCCCCGCCCCTTCCCGGTTACCTAACCGCAGGTAATTGAAAAGACGTAACAATCGGCAAAAATATATTGGCGGTTGGGAGGATTGGGATTTATCACTATTCGTGAGTGATCGGGGGAGAAAATTTAGAGCATATAGGATTGCGGGGGAGCTCATTTGCCTATAGCCGGGTTCGCACCGATTCAAAGAAATTCGGATACCTCTCATTCCTTCAGCAACACTTACACCTAATACAAGCAGTGGAACAAAGAGAGCGGTGATTAATTATATCCTGGCGATATTTCTACTATAAGTACCAAGCACCACAGGCCAGTGCGTAGCATGAAAGGCGTTCTTAGCCAATATCACAAAAATGTTAAAAATGAAAAGGTAGTTAATCTTGACTTACATGTAATTTGACATATGGGTATTTATTTGCAGATAATTTCCCAAATGTAAAGCTAGTGTCAAGTGCTGAAATATATTTAATTGTGCATGGCGATTTCGAATCAATCAAAATAAAATAAATAATGCACGCCCATGGAAACCAGCCCATATTTTATGAAACTATCATAATCAATTTCAATAAAATGATGTTAAAAAAATAATAATATTGGACCTATTTACAAACAAAACAGTGCACTTTATCATACTAAAAGGTAGAAGGAATTTGAAGAAGTTATATTGAGAAAAAATAAAGTTTTAGGGCTTCTTTCAAAGTTTGAATATTTACCTGAGAAACGAAATCTGTGCTTTTCACTTCTGCTTTTGCAACCAAACGCTGTACAATTTACCATCGTAAGAGTATTATATTTCCACCTTAATCACTATCATTTTTAATTCACAAATTCACGAAATTAACTCACAACGTAGTGGCTTTTTCTGCCACGCCGTTCAAAACGACGTCACAAAATATATACACGGCAGGGTAGGCAAACGCGGTGTCCTATCTCTTTCCTTGTCTAAGCTGTGAATATTCCATACTCGAGTTGACAAATCACACTAACCTTTCTGTAATAAAACAAATTCAAGGGGTTGCTTTATTTTTCCAAACACGTCATCACTCGCCAGGAAAAGCTTACACAACTGTGATTGGTTGATTTCTATTTCATATCTTACCTACAGGGTGGATACGACATTCTATCCGTTCAGTTACTAGAATTACCGACTTGTCCATTCTCTAATACCTATAGAATGTAAAGAAAATGTCAAATATAGACCATGTAAGAATAGAAAGACATATCGGTGGCTCCTGTCCAATATTTCCTGTTTTATAAATAATTTCCAATAATTTGAAAACAAAACCACAATCGTGTGTTCAATATTTCTGGTCTGGTCTCTGTAAACCTATCTCTACATTATTTCATAATTCATAACATGATGGGTTTTGAATCTTTACACCTACTTATGTTATCAAGCATATTATGTCTTCAATCAGGGTATAA
Organism: Pseudeuparius sepicola; assembly: GCA_963920635.1. Taxonomy (NCBI): domain Eukaryota; kingdom Metazoa; phylum Arthropoda; class Insecta; order Coleoptera; family Anthribidae; genus Pseudeuparius; species Pseudeuparius sepicola. Next base: position 63,918,417 of record OY987300.1, on the reverse strand, counting down.
CGTAGTTTTGTATACAATCAAAAGCATATGGTCTTCGACTGAATAAGTGGCATTGCCATTTCGTGGGGAGAAGCGACTATCTAAATTCCTCGACACAGATTGATTGGAATTCCATGTCTTGGTAGAAAAATCTTTCCAACCGTTCGAATAATATATTGTCACCTTTCAACCTTTCTCTCGTTCTTCGATTTATATCTCCTTTGAATATACTTTAAGGAACTGTTGGCCAGTGATATTCTCAAAGTAATTTATTTGATTTTGGCTCATTACACGGCTATAATTAACTATATTATTTCAAACTGTCCACTAATATACAGGGTGTTCGGTAAGTATGGGGAGATCTCGATGGAACAGGTAGGGGAGGCCAAATCTCAATAGCTACTGAGATACAGGGCGTTGTAACTTTTTTTTTAATGAATTATGGCAATATGTCCCACAATAATCAAGCTGCTGAACTGAAATTTAGCACTGGTGTGTTCTTGGGGATGGAAAATAAGCTGAAAAGTCAATTTCTACGTATCTCACAGAGGGCGCTATCTTGCTTTTACTCGTAACTTTTTCGAGGTTATCATTTTGGTCTTGCAGATCCATTATTTTAGTGTAAGTCTTAAGACTTAATCATTTCTTGATGATGCTAACATGATTAGCGAAACGGGCGTCGAGTGCAAAAAACAAAGTTTTGGTGTGTGGAGTTAAGCAAAAAAGTATTTTCTAAGTGCTAAAGGTTCCTGATTCCCGACTTAGGTGATCCATAGTTGTCAAGCTGAATCGTAATATTTTGACCCGCTCCCGCGAAGTTGCCCCATACTTACCGGACACCCTGTATTATTTAAAAGGCTCTTTCTTATTATTGTTTACAGGTTAACACATAAATGCACTTGTGAATGCACCCTCCTGTCCCACAAACAAAACTAAATTATTAACCCCCTACGTGTAATTTTCGTAAGATAAACCGGCATTGCATTTTTCCCAGCATATAAGGGCGGGCGTTATTCCTGCATAATATTTGCCCTGTGGGGGCTGGTATAGAGGGAACTAACAATCCTCCAGACGAAGCCCCGACTGGGCTCCTTTCAGGCCCAGTGTACTCGCCTGCAACAGTCCCCCTATACTAATAAAAAGGAGAAATAATATTATGTATGTACGCGACTGTTGCGTGTCGATAGGCTTCCATATGCAAGTGCATATTTTCCAGCGATGATTTATTGCATGAATATTGTTTTAAGGGGGACGAAAGACTTGTAGTAAAATGGTAATTTGCTTCCGTCCTGTGATAAAATCACAGGTATTTAATTAACTTATTATACGTTAGGAAATGTGAACACAGTGTATAATAAAGCCTAATATGTGTTCCAGAATTGTCATATAAATGAAGAAAAATGAAAAATTATTGTAAAAGTAGAAAAGCCCCAGAATATTATACGAGTATTATTCAACGTCTACGATTAGAGAATTAGAGAAGGTAGAATGGAAATAGAACGTTAAAATGAACAGTTCGCCGACACATTTCCAGAGGGCTCTGATGTAGGTCGAAATAAGAACCGCCTAAAAGTCTAAATTAAACAAGCACTTTAACTGAATGGTGAGGCCACGGGACTAGTAATGCGTAGGTCCAGGGTTCAATCCCACACGAAGCCCAAGTTGTTTTAATATTATTATTTTTATTATCACTGCATTCTACCTCTTATATTTATCACTGATTACCATTTTAACTGGACAATGGTTATTATGAAGATTATTACTTACTCACAATCTACTCCATAGTGTAGTTAAATTCAAAGTACCTACCTACTACCTACCTAATATTAAATTGTCGGTAGCAGGAAAAATGTAATACATTGCTTGATGCGTAAGCTCTTTTTGGCCTCGGAGATAGTTTTAAGGCCAGAGGCAACGCGGGAGTTAAACAACCTCCTCAGCCAAAAAAGTGCACTTACACATCTCGCAATGTAAATAACTATTTAATACAGCACACACTTTTCAAACGTTATCAACAATATCAAGACTGGGGTAGACTATAATAAAACGGATAGACAAGGATAGGACGTCCTCGTTGCTCTTTCCACAGAAAACCAGCAAGCGTTGCTGTTTTTCTATGCTCTTTCTAAACAAAGTGTGCGTGGTGCTGTAGTTATTATACATGGTGCTGCCGTCCACCAGGGGCGCCACTACCAGCGAACTGCTTGACGTCACAACCAAGGACGGCGCATTTCAAGAATTACGCAGTTTTGAATTTTGCTTACATTTATTACATACAAATAAAAAATGAGTATTTTGTGAACTGTGGTTTATTTAATGGCAATAAATTACGTTTGTGAGTAATATTTTTCAAATTTCATTTTTGTGCAAGTTCCCCATTACCTAAAATAGTTTTTGTGTACTACCTATGCGCAATGTTGGCTATTTTATCATAGCTGACAGTTTTACGCTAACGCTAACTTCAGACTGGGCTGTACAGTCAAACGATAGTTTCGATATTTAAAGGGTATTTAGTATCAATGTGTTGACAATCTCCATATAATATTAATATACAGGCTGCCCCGGGTTTCTCGATCAGGACTTAAACATTTTGTTTAAAGCCTCATTGTAAGGAGGGTTGTTCATATAAACATAGGTGATAAAGTTCTTCGTTTCTGAGATAATATTTAAAAAAACAATGTTTTATTTATTTATTTCGAAATTTTTACATCCGCGCGAGAAATAAGGACAGTAATGAGTAATAACAAAACTTGAATAAAACAATCCATGGCAACATGATTGTTGCCCACAGCAAACAACATTTTCGTGAAATAAATCACAGAAATCAAATTTTCGGCCAAACGGTAACAGATACGAAAAATGCCAAGAAACATTTTTTGTTCAGAATTAAATGCTCTATCCGAGAATGATATTTGCACGATTTTATCCAGGACCTTTTATTTATCGAATTAGTAGTACCGATTACCCAGTATCTATAGAGATTCACGGCTTGACTTGATATTCAAGCTACTTGACTTGACTTGACTTGAAATCAAGTCAAGTTCAAGTCAAGTAGTAATTTTCCAATATCAAGTCAAGTCAAGTATTTATTTTTCAAGTACATGAAAAATCAAGTTTTTCTTGAAGCTACTTGATTACTTGATTTTTTATCAATTTAAAGCACATTAGGCATCTAGTGGATTTGGCGCTTAACCGATTTCGCGTTTTTGTAACTGTCAAAGCAGCCCTGGAAAACTGTCTTTCAATAGGAGCTGAAGACGCTGGACTTGACAAGAAGAGAGATTCATGGCTTGACTTGGTATTCAAGCTACTTGACTTGACTTGAAATCAAGTCAAGTTCAAGTCAAGTAGTAGTTTTCCAATATCAAGTCAAGTCAAGTATTTAATTTGTCAAAAGCTTAATTTTCAAGTCAAGTCAAGTAATTTGTTAAAATGTCAAGCTACTTGACTTGATGAAACCCTAAGTATCTACTTCAGTTCATTTAAAAACATTCATATTATTCAGTCTTATGACCATCTAGCCAAGTACCTTTTGTACAAAAATTGGTTGGAATATCTTCCACAGTTCGGAAATAAATAAACAAAAACACTGATTTTTTAGCAAATCTTAACGTCCCATATCTCAGAAACGAAGAACTTTAGGACCTATGTTTATAATACGAGCAACCCACCTTCCAATGAGTTTCTCTAAAAAATGTCAAAGCCTTGTTTAAAAATCTGGGACATGCTTTTTACCTTAAATTAATAGTTTCGATATCGACTATAATATTGTCGATACTAACCCGAATGTCAATCAAGTATATTATCAAGGGCAGCAAAATCAACGTAGGCATGTACATTTTTTCAAATATTATATAATTAAAACTTATACTGCAGGTTGTGCATAAAGTATATGTGTACAACTAGTTAAGCAATGCATATTACATGCTCGTGCACTTGAAGGCACTCGGTTTCGCCTCGTGCCGCAACTTGTGCACTCCCATGCAATATTCCTCACTGTTTAACTTGTTGCACAATATAGATACTAGTCTCATAGGTCGCCAAACTATATTTTGTTGTATACTTAGGGACGTCAATTATTGTGATCTTATTATTTCCAATAATATTTTTAGTAGTAGAAATCGCAAAAATATCTTAACACTGGTACCATCCTTAATGATCTTGCGAAAATTGGCGTATTACCCGTTCTAAATGGTGCACTCACCTCTAAGTTAAGGTAAGCTAAGGAACAACAAAAAATGATCTACTAATAATCGACTATAATAGACCGGTATTTTAAAAAATTACAATAAGATGATAACTTTAACGTCCGTAATAATTCCAGAAAAAAATAATGTTTTTATCTGAAAACAAACAATTTCTCAAAAATTCTGTTCACTAATGTTTCAAAAATATCTGAATTAAAAATGAAGCAAATTGTAAGTGACAAAATGGTATGTTACATGAGATCCATTTATTTATCAACTTCGCCAAAAAAGGTTTTTTTTTTTCGTGCGAAATGCTATTTTACACTTCGTTTATTCGCAATAATAATTCTTAGGGAATAACATACCAACGCCCACCAGCTCTGCCAGACAAAAATTTAATTCTCTACTTTATTATAACTGAAAGCCGTGTCCCTACTGTACGTGAAAAGTCATTAGAAAAACAAAAATAATACCTACTCTCGGTGCTGGAAACATTTTCTATTGAGGGAATGCTTTTAGTTTGCTAGTTTTAATGAAGCACGTTAAGGTTCCCTTTTGTAAGCACTTCTGGCATTCGTGGATCAAAGAGGTCGTTCAAAACGTGGGACATCGACGTGTTTGTATGTTGCTTATTTATTCGACTCGAATTAGTTCAATCAAAGTTTAAAGTAATGGAACTTAAAGAAATGAAGTCAGTTCGTATTGAAAGCTTCGGTAAAAGATATTGAGCAAACACTGAGGACAATATAAGATGGCTAGGAAAGGAAAATATATTTTATTTAAAAGAAACACTACGTTTTTATTATATGGTTTCTTCGACAACATTTCAAATTCTTAAACAAATTGAATGTAATCTACGGAAGCTGAAATTTAAAGGATTTTTTTCAAAGCGCTCTTCCTGTGATTTACAAAAAATCTTCTTCACATATCGTCCCACCTGTGAATCCTGGTAAAACATGGCAAAATGTTATCATTACAAATTTACAAGTAGTAAGTAGAACCATCACATGTGCCAATTAGTAGGTACTTCGCCAGCAGTCACATTCAGTGATCTCAATGCTCCACTCCTGATCAACTTTCTTAAGGAACTCTACAGAAAACCCTACACAGAGACGAAGTTCATTTTAAAAAACCCGTTAAAGTCCAAGCAAGTTATTTCAGCAACTTCACGATGAAGCTGTGCTTAAGGTCAAATAGTGCACAAAAAATTCCATTAGGTATTATTTTTCTAGTTTTTGAAAGTTTGGGTGTAGTTTAATAATATTATTTGCCAACTGCATAATTTGCCTTTCGGATAAAGAAAAATCTGCAAAAAGAGAAAAACACAAATTACGTTTTTTTTTTCAGTCCGGTGTTGTTTACTATAGTGCATCAATGTATTTAGATATAAATAAATACATAAATTTATAATAATAACTTACATGCGTTAAAGCATAGTGCTGTTTCAAGCGATCGCCACTGGCGCCACCTAAGAAAAAAAATCGGCAGGGTATTTTAATGTTAAAAACACCATTGTTGCGATGTATTCCGTCTGTTACAACGAATTTAATATCAAAAATAAATTAAAATACTTTTTTGTTATGTGGTATAAAGCCCGGATTTGGGGGAAGCACAAAATGTCTAAAGAGGCGCCTATAATGTCAGGTATTTTGGGTAAAAAAGGCAGCCAAAATTTTAAAAAGGCCAATAACTAGGTATAGTAAGGGAAAAAGGCAATTTTAATACAGGGTATTTGTAGCAGTGTTCTTTCTCAAACTACTTTAAAGGTGCTTGTTTTTTTTACACAATTTTTAGATAAACAACTAGGATTACTTAATTTATATAGGAATATTCAATTCTACCTTAAACCGACACAAATCCGATTTAAATTCCTGGTCTCCGCTTTTTTCGAATTGACTGAAAGTGACTATACCTTATTCTTATCTGGAATATGTTATTTGAGATTCTTCTTGCACAATTCCTTTAATGAAATAGAGTTTTACAGTGTCGATCTATAAAATAATTTTTGTTGCCGGAAATCTAAGAAAGCAAATGAAAATAAATAAAAATATTTGATAAAGTTTAAAAAACAACTTACTGCTTTGCAACCGGGTTTGCAAAAAACACCATTACCATCAAGGGAATGCTCAGGGTAAGGACGTGTCCATGCATAAATTTTAGAAGACATTTCTTATCAAGAATTTTAAATGAAGTTTAAGTAGAAGAATTAGAGTTTTACCATATACCTTTATACCTACCTATACCTACCTACCGTTAAATTTACAAAATATGTCTTGCAATTTAATAAAAAGGCAGTTTTTTCCATAAAAAGCAAAAAATGCATGAATTGGGCAAAAAGGGCAGAAAATGGATGAAAAAGGCAAAAATGACGAAAAAGACAATTTACCTAAAATCCGGGCTTTAGTTATGTGTTATGTCTCGTTAATTTGAAAAGTTTACATGGCATATTTCCATAGATTTTCTTAAGGAAAGCCAGTCTAAAAACAAGCAAGAGTATTTTGGTACCTTTTGGTTTGAAATGAAGTCCTTGGCTACTTGTAGTCTAAGTAAGCATAGAATTCATTCTATTTTTCAGTTTCTTCTTTATATAGTGGGCCACTGGTGCGCTTTGGGGTTTAAACAAATGTCTCCGTACAAAAATGTAGGAGCGCAATAACATCATTGTTAGCTCTGGAAGCAATTAAACAAACTGTGTGAAGTAAAAGCCAAAAATGCGTGCCTAATTACTACTGCGTGTTGTGATTCCAGGAAATGAGTTGTTATGAAAATAATTGTCTAAATAAACATTAAAATTGAATCTCAGAGTTTTTAAGAATTACATATCATAAGGCGACTGAATTAGCAAAACGGTCGATTCAACAATTTTGAACAGATTCTAACAGCTTCAACCAGAACCAGCTCTCATTTATTTGGTTTTGGTTGGATTAAATCTGTCAAAATCAGTTCAAAACTGATCATTGAAATAGCTGTAATAATAAAATAAAGATTCAAATGTTCCGCCAAAATCCCAAAACATGGCGCAAGTCGAAAATGGTCCAGTCCTTTATTATGGGATTCAACAGTCTCTCTCTCTCTCTCTGTTGTCCCTGAGGGAGTACTAACTTCGGCCGCAACCGTACTTGTTATTTACATAACAAAATCTATCCAGTCGGCGCAAATTTCAGACGCGGGTAAGGGAAGCAATTACAAGTTCTTATCGGCGGGTCGGGCCCTCCCCTTTGTTTTAGTTGGTAAGTATTTATTCAAAAGATAACCACTAACCACCGGGCTGCCCTAAAGGAAGATTAGGCCCTTTGAATTTTGGATGTAATAACAATGGCCCACCCTACCGAAATTATAGGATTCCTGCGGGCACTGCAATCCATGACGGCGGCAAATGGCATATTTATGTCTTTGTAGGATTTGCGGCCACGATGTAGGATCGCAGGAGAAGTTACGAGGCCCGGACAGACGAGATAAGCTGGCGAGCAAATAATAGACGAGCGTACATAAGAGAATTGATGTTAGATGAGATGAGACACTATCATTAGTATCACTTTATCTGCAATATAGTATAAAAGGTGTATAGTGTACAGGGTCGTATTAGTATTTTTGTTGTCAGTATGTTATACTCCGCCACTGACGATTTGGGAACTTGGTATTATCACATTTTCTGACATTTAATCAATGCATGGAAATAAAAATTAAACATTAAAGTTTTTGAGAATTAAAACACCCTGTTTATACCACAAAATAGTCATATATTATGGTTGAAATTAATGTCCTAGAATAAAACTCAATCACCCTGTAAAGTATAATAACCAAGTTCGGATTGTTGCAAGCGAAACTCCAGTGCAATGTCAAAAATTATACATCTTCAAGATAAATTTTAAAATTTTTGAGCAAAAATTGCAGGCCTTGCACTTTTCCAATTAGAGTTAGAGTGCTGTGGGAATCTGTTTAATATAATTAATTTTGATTGATTACATATACATTCACGTCACTAGATTCAGAAATCCTCAAAACAGGCCTGTCTCAAATTAAAAAATATACAGGGTGTTAGTAAATAAGTGCGACAAACTTTAAGGTGTGATTCTACATGAAAAAATAATGACAGTTTGCTATATAAACGTAGGTCCGCAAATGCTTCGTTTCCGATATACAGGGCGTCAAAGTTTAAAAAAAGATAATTTATTTATTGTTATAGCTATGCGCAACTAACTAAAAATGTTTTATTCGAGATATTTTTATTTTCATTTGTTGTTTTGATTTATTGTTGCTGTATAGGATAGGTTTTTGATATTGTTATAATAGAAATTAAAAATACGCGTTATGTTGTTTTATTTTTTTGGATAAAAATGGCGGCCCCTGTGAAAAAAAGGTAAGAGAGCTTTTAACATAAAATTTTTAATCGGGTGTCAAAAAATGCGCTTTCTAGTCCTCTTAAAACCCACCAAATTTCATTTGAATATCTTAATCCGTTTCAGCGCAATAAATAAATAATCTTTTTTTTTAACTTTGACTCCCTGTATATCGGAAACGAAGCATTTGCGGACCTACGTTTATATAGCAAACTGTCATTATTTTTTCATGTAGAATCACCCCTTAAAGTTTGTCGCACTTAGTTACAAACACCCTGTATATATATTTTTTTTTCTGATGGAATTTTCATATTTTTGTTTACTTACTTGTATTCTGTATAAGCATAAGACCAATATTAATATCAGCAAGTTGTCGTGAGTTTAATAATTATTTATGTTCCTTTCATGGATAACTATAGATTTTTGAAAAGAAAAAATTACCTAATGTGCATTTTTAATTTTTCTGCAGAATCATTACTTGAATTTTTTTTTTAATTTGGTACAGGCCCGTTTTGAGGGGTGCTGAATCCAGTGGCGTGCATAGATTGTTTCTAAAAAAATCGCTAATGTGATTCACTAAAATTTTTAAAAAAATCCGACCCGAAAACATGGGTCACATTGTATATAAAAAATATTCGACATATATTTTTTTAATTCTAACGAAGTGCATCATGAAAATTATGCTTTTGTAGACCTATAATTTTTATATTAAATTTCTGGTTAAAAGGTATCAAATATTGTCCTGCGCTACAAAAAAAACTTACTCGCGCGGTATGCGTCCTTTTCCGAATTTATTTTCTGTGGAATATATAAAAAATAATATTTCTTGTAATATCAATAAATTTTTTTCCTAAGTTGCATGGGAACAATAGTTTTCGAATAATTATTTCTCTAATCTAAATATATTTTGCATGGACACCTTTATAACTAGAACTATTTACCCAGAACCTGTATAAAACCACTATATTATCTATGGTAGGTATACACGGTATTCCAAATCAGCCTGTAGATATTATAAGAGGTGGTTGCTGAGGCGATTTTATGAAGAAAACTGTATATAGACATGTGGCATAAAATCACATCAGCATCCGCCTCTTAAAATATCAACATGTTGATTTGGAACACTCTGCATGAATGAAGAAGCTACAAACGATAACAATGAAACACACATATACATAAAGCCTATTAACCCTTCCAATTGTATAATATATTAACCTAGTTTTCGAAAGAATTCATTAACTTCCAAAGCGGCCATATTTACCGAATAATGCCAACCAGGAAAACTTGGAGTAGTCGGCAAATGGGGCCCTCACTGAAATTGCAACAACGGGAAAGGTTCCGCGGAATGAGCCAGCTTTTTATGTCAGAATGCACTCCCAAGTTATGGAATAACGGAATTACCTTACTACTGGCTATTTCATTTCCTTAAAAACGCGCCCAATTTCCTTGAATGTGGAGCACGAAAGAGAAAAGGGAAAAAAGGTTTGTAGTAAAAGTTCGCGGCTGAAATTAGTTGGTCAAGTGAACGAAACATAATCTAAACCTCGAGCAGATCTCGACTAATCTCGAGATAAAAAAAATTATCTATGAATCTTGTAAATTTTGAAAACTCTTTGGGGCATGTCCAGTAGTATAAAATGACTAGAATACAATTTACTTACAAGATAAGCATATTTGAACTTAAAAATGGCGATATAAAAAAAGTTTTGGGCAGATTGTATTTTGATAATATTCAGTTATTCAATTCAATAGGTAGTACTCATAAAATAAAATCTTTTCTATTTTTTCAGATTTTTTGAGCGCCAGAACATATTAAATTAAAACAAAAATCGCGGCAAGCGATAGCATGCGACGTTGCCGCTACGTATAGAGATGAGTGCGAACTATATGTATTGGCGTTGAATACGTAACTTAACCCATGCAAAAAATGCCAGCAATAAAAGCAATTTAATTAATTGCTTGCATATTTACATAACTTTATCAAAATCCTCCGAGATTTAAATTCCTATATCATTTATGTCTCTAGCGCAAGATATTATCCGTCACCGCGAAATTTCACTGGTTTCGATGTCAGCCTGTCAGTGGTCCAGAAATTAACAATTTCATTATTTTATTACCATTTCGTAATAAATTTTATAATAATTACCAGATTGGTAGGATATTAATAATAATTATAAAGATTGTGGTGGTCCTGCAGTTACTGTAATATGAATGCCGATTTTGTGCAAGCCTATTCTGATAACTTGCCCAAAGTTGGGCATGGAAGTGGTTATTTGGTTTTATAAATGGACAGTACCAATTCTAAATTATTTATCGATAATATATTTCAGTTCTGTATACCTAAATAATATTTCAGTTTACCAAAAATAAAATATATACCTAATACAAAAATATAAAGGGTAACACAAAAGCAGGAAGAAATAAGTTTTAAGGTTAAGTAAATCGAATCAATACTGATAACGACAATTGTAGATAATAACTACTGTAACAGCTGGCAACGCCTATGACAGGATGTAGTTTCATTGGTTGTTTAAATAGCGACAAATATGAATTATTCTTAAGTTTTGCATTTTATGCTCAAAATAATTGTTACAAAAAAATATTAACGAACGGCAATTATAACGGCAATTGTAGGGAATAACTAGTGTAACAACGGGCAACGCCTATAATAATATGACAGGATGTAGTTCTATGACAGGATGAAGTTTCATTGATTATTTAAATGGCGGCAAATATGAATTGTTCTTAAGTTTTGCATTTTTTTGCTCAAAATAATTGTTACAAAAAATATTAACTAACAATAATTATTACTCTATATACAGTTTTGTTTTATTTTCCATATAATATAGCGGGACTTGGCGACTAGTAGTATAACGCTTATATTGTTGTGGCATTAACATTTAAGAGGTGCTTTTTCTGCGGAAAACTGTTAAAAATCCGCAGACAAAAAGGCATTCTATATAAAACTGCCCTTTTAGGCTTTAAAGCAGCTACAGATTACTCAAAATGAGCGTTAACCTTTCCACTCTGAAGATTCTAATGCATTTAACGGAGGAAAGACCTAATCAGCTAATGAATTACACTAAGGAAACTGTATTTATTACACTTAATTGGATGGAAATTCGAGGGAATTCCCGCTTTCGACGCCCTTTTACTCGGCCGTTATGGCCAATCCCGACGCCGTGTTTATTAGCAAATTATAGATTGTAACAGTGTTTACGGTCCTTGTGTATTATTTTATAGCCAGCTTTATTTTCCACTACAGCCTGCCAGCAGTAAAACTTACAAAGTAATTGGTGGTTATAAGAACTTAAGAAGCTTAATAAAATAGAAGTCGTTTTTTAATAGAAAGGTAAGGTTTGTTTCTTTTTATAATAAGCATAGATTTCAGAATATTCAAGTTGTCGACTAGCAGAATTCTTTGTCCATATGTGAAGGTGATATATTATGGACTAATTTCAGATGTCAATGAAATTCTTACTAATTTTGCAGATATTATTATTAAGCAAGTAAAATATTGTTTAAAAGTTGGTAATTTTTAAAACATTCATTAAATTTAAATTCTTTTCCACCAGTAAGTCAAAAATGAAACTGTTTTTAATATGTGCGCAGAGGTGGCGACGTTCGAAGTATGGCGAACATTTGGACCATCTGTTTTTTTTTTTATTAAATTTATGGATGAAAAGCCTCAATTTTATGAGTAGTGACTCCTGTTATATCTACGATTTTAATAATTGTATGTACTTTTTACACTGTGTGTACGCCACTGACATAGATGAGAGGGCCACTGAATAAATAGGACCTCCGGATTGGATGCAAATGCACGCGGGTAGCGGCTATAAATTTCATTACTGCCCGTCTTTCCGACTATAATCGACAGATATTAAATTGAGAGAATGAAGCATCATCGTTATTAAATTATAGATGAGGATCATAAAGTGGCTGGCTGTTTTCGTCGACTCCTCTGGGCTTTCACAACAATTTTATTTACTTTTTCAGGCAAAGACGAGTACTGTGGCTGCTGAAAATAGCAACCAAACAGATTATACAGAGGAGGTCAAAATATACAGAGACTGAGTCAAATATACCTTGTCGGAATATTCTGGACATTAAACCGAAATAAAATGTGGCGTCATATTTAAGTTTTGTTACAACATATTGGCCTAATAAAAAATTTAAAATATGGCTCTACTACATGAAAGTATGGAATATGTTCTTTCGTTATAAATATTTTCTAAAATTTATTTGTGGTGTAAACAGATGCATTGAATTTTAATTGGGTTTTTCGCCACCAAACTGGTTAAAAGACAACTTTTTCAAGTTGCCTGGAAACTTAATAAATGAACTAAACTTTGAACTTGTAACTCAAAAAATATGTTCAACAAATTTGTTTCCTGAGCTTTCGGAGAATAAATCTTCCTCCTTTCTCAAAGATCATGTCACGTCAAAGTGAAATGACATTTATTTATGTCATTGATGATGATCTTTGAGAAAGGAGGAAGATTTATTCTCCGAAAGCTCAGGAAAAAAATTTGTTGAAGAAATTTTTTAGTTACAAGTTCAAAGTATTAATTTTCCAGGCAACTTGAAAAGTTGTCTTTTAACCAGTTTGGTGGCGAAAAACCCAATTGAAATTCAATGGTTCTTCCGTTCTAATAATTATACAAATTACCTAACTTCAACCTAGTGACACAGACCCATTTTTTCATTAATCTTGCCCCACTGTATATTCACTCGCAGTAAAAAACAGCTTTTCCTGAAGCATCTGAAGTGTAAATTTGTCAAAAACATCAATAGCTCTCAAGTTAGACCAATAACTAATTACATTCTGAATTGGTAAACTGAAAAGAGAGTTTAGACATAAAATAATTATTAATGGTATTTAACAGATAATTTACATGACAACCCATGCAACACAAATTATTGTTTAATTCCTCTAACAACATTTACTTGGCTTTTTAATAAAACTTAAATGCTTTATAATGTAGATAGTTCAGTATAAATAAAGCACCTAAAGATCAAAATGAGCCCAAGTTATACAGCTTTTTCATTATGACAACTCTCTGACTTGTCTAAACAGCTTCTATACAGCAACTATCAAACGCCTTTGCTTGAACAAGCTGGATTGTGGTTTTCATTTCATCCGCCGAAACACTTTCAAGCTGAATTGCACTTTTATTGCAGTAACCTCTTGGCTAATTTACCATTAGTCGTCGCTATCAAGAAAAATATATAGACTATGGAAGCTTTAATAAATCTCCTAATAATATCGCATATACTGGCTACCGAAAACCAAAATTCATTTCCACAACAAAATTTGTTGGGTAATCAAACTTCTAAATGAAAGGCGCGCCTGCGAAATTCGGTAGATTAGACATTTTATAAACTTATTTATTTAATGTATTGAGAAAAATTTTCTATAAATTAAGCAAATATCTATATGTAACATCGAAAGGTGTAACAGGAATTAATAATATTCCAAAAAGTATACCTAATTATTGAAGACAGAAAAATGGCTGTCTTATATAACTTAGTTTATATAACGAGCAAAATGGCCCCTGGGAAGGTCAACATAAAAAGAATTAAAGTAACAGTGGAGTTTATACGAGAGCTGAAATTAATGTACAAAAGGGCTAAGTTTTAGAATAAATTAAATCTGTTAAATTGTTTTCGGCCATTAATTTGTATAGCCGGTAAGACATCTAAACCTATAGTTAGTACTATTCTTGCAGTTTATAAGAATGTTATATCATAGCCGAAAACCTACCTAAACACTGGTTATATAAACCACATATTGCTCTATATAAACAACTTTCTGTCCAACTAATGTATACTTAGGTTATCGGACCCGTCCACTTGAAATTTTTCAACTTTCTTCAACTTCCGTTTATACCTGAAACTGACGGCAACTTCCTTATTTCAAACGAAACATACATAAACCGTTGACTGACGTATTAATAAGACTTCTCACGGCTATAGCTTCATATTCTGAAAAGTAGATAGCGCCTATGGTCAACAATGTATTTTGCATTGTATTTTGTCTCCGGAAAGCGCATGGTGAGCCAGAGAACTGTCAAACATGACAGCCGTGAGCAGTCTTTATTAATACGTCAGTCAACGGTTAAAGCTCATAAAATCTGAGAAATGTTTGACATTTGCGGGAGTTGTTAAAATTCTCCCTAACTTCAAGACAATTGCAAAAGTTCAAATTTTATCCACGCTTTATGATATTGGAAGGTTGTTTGCTACTAAGAAGGCAGTCATTTTCATATTGATTATACAGGCTGATCGATTAGTCTCCAAATGAAAGAAAAATGTTATAGATAATATTAAAATTGAACTCCCTACTAAATGTTATGTCGACTTTGTCTAAATCAATAGGTAGTTTCTATTTGCATTTTTCCAGACTGCTTTGGAAATTAAATAAAGAATATTTTGATAAAGATATTTTTATTTACACTTAAGAAGAAAAGATCTCTTTCACAACAAACCGAATATTCAAAAGAGCGAATGTTAAAAAACTCCGTTTGCCCTAAGCATGCAGTTACTCTCCTTAAAACGTTATTGTTCGTAGCAAGTTAAATTGAGATGTCGTTAATGTTCCAGAACGCGACCAGAACTCTATCCTGCAAGTTTTCTTTGGTAGTGGCACAGAAAATATAGTTCTACAACAGAAAGCTCCTTAACAATACCTGTCAAATGGACTCCAACTGAAGAATCCAAAAATAAAAAGATTGCATTTCTTATGAAATAATATTTTCCCAAAATATAATCTTCCCAATTCGTAGATTAGCCAACATTTAATAGTGACCCTCAATATCAATGCATTTGGAAAATATTAAGCTTCAAAGTTAGAGTCCATTTGACAGCTGTCATTAAGGAACTCTCTGTTCTGAATTATATTTTCTGTGGTAGTGGTAACGTATCTGTCATGTCACTGTTTTTTTCCAAGGCATCCTAGATAATTCAACTTTAAATTGTCAACAAGAGCGGTATGTCAGTTTAAATGTAAAATGTTTCCACTATTTTAAATAATATTTGGGCACGTATGAGAGAGATATTTTCTTCGTAAGGGTAAATAAAAATGTGTTTACCAAAATATTCATTATTTAATTTCCAAAGCACTCTGGATGGTATGCTTTAGCCAACAATAATAATTGGAAAAAATGCAAATAGAGGCAGAAATATTGATTTTAGGTACCTATGTAGTTGTTTAGACAAAGTCGAAATAAAATTTAGTAGGGAGTTCAATTTTAAAACTATTTATAGGGCGTTCTATTTGAAAAAAAAAGAGATTTTGATATGTTTTCATAAGAGTTGGAGACTAATCTTCGATCACCCTGTATAATCAATATGAAAATGACCGACTTCTTAGTAGCAACCAACCTTCCAACTATAATAAAGCGTGGACTGTCTTGAAGTTAGGGAGAATTTTAACAACTCCCGCAAATGTCAAAAATTTCAAAAAAGGTTGAATATCTCAGAAACTATGAGGTTTAAGTATGCAGTTTATTAGACAAACTTACATTAAAACGAATCAAGGAATCCGAATATGTAATAACAACATACAGGGTGTTCTATTTGAAATAAAGAAATTGGTATAACCGGAAGTTGCAGAAAGTTGAAAATATTTTAGTTCAACCTAATATGCAAATTTTCAGATTTTTATTCAGTTTGGTTCTGCAGATACTTTTAATGCACGGTCTTCGCGCTGCACCCGTATACCTGATACTTTTTTAGGTTACCTATATGGAGGTTGAAAGTTTATCTGAAATGAATTTCTGTGAAATCAAAATATGTTCGTATATAGCTCTAATACATATAGGGTTTTTTGGATGAAAGGTTTACTTATCAAATAACACACAAATTGCTTTCATACAGCGTCTGTATTAGGACTTAACTATTTTCCTGCAAAAGTTTGGTGTAAAAGGACTTAAGTATTAGTTTTCTACTCATATACTAGTAACATACCTATTAAGTAACGGTTAAGGTTATAAGTAAGTCCATTGTTACACTGACATCTAATGACTGACACGTAATGACTGACACGTAATAATAGGATATTACATAGCGAGAGTTGTAAACAGCTTATTACGTATGAGTGGAAAAGTTGCGCACGAGCCGCGCAGCGGCGAGTGCTGTAATTCCACGAGTATGTAATAAGCTTACAACTCGAGTTTTGTACTATAATTTTTCTTCGACGAAAGAAAAACTATTATAATAGATAAACTATACTTCTGATTATCTGACAGGCAACATTTAGTAATGTTGGTTGGTTGCTATGGTAGCGCGGATGCCGCGCTAACAAGGCACCCGCGATAATTGTGTTTTAATTATGAACATATTTATATGTAATTTTTTTTATTACGTGTCAGTCATTACGTGTCAGTGTTCGTAACAATGGACTTACTTATAACCTAAACCGTTACTTAATAGGTATGTTACTAGTATAGGAGTAGAAAAAAATTACATATCTGTTCTTAATTAAAACACAATTATCACGGGTACCTTGTTAGCGCGGCATCCGCGCCACCATAGCAACTAACCAACATACTAATTGTTGCCTGTCAGATAATCAGAAGTATAGTTTATCTATTATAATACTTTCTCTTCCGTTGAAAAAAAAAATTATAGTACAAAACTCGAGTTGTAAGCTCATTACATACTCGTGGAATTACAGCACTCGCCGCTGCGCGGCTCGTGCGCAACTTTTCCACTCATACGTAATAAGCTGTTTACAACTCTCGCTAGGTAATATACCATTTTTATATAGTTACTAAAGAGAAACGAGCAAAATTTAAAGCAGCTTTGTAAAGGCTTATACTTCTATTATAAATCCACGTTGCTTGAGTTACTTTATAAGCACAGTAGCGACAAACAAATCATTTATATAAACACTAAGCTATATAAATTACCTTAATAAATTACTTACAAATTTTTAAGCGAATTAAGAGGTGTAGATGTGGTACCTACTTGGGAAGTAAATGCATATAGCTCCGAAAAATTCAATTTTTCTTTTCCCACAACGCCCCACTTTAAACAAGCGAAGCCGACTCCGTACACTGTAAATAAATAGAACGGGGGTGGGAAGAAATTTCCATGAAAAGCGTGCGAAATTCAGTTTCCCCAGATATGATATAGGTATCGCAGTCTAAGCTTGCGCGCGGCCGGCTCCGAAAACCCTAAATAAATAAATACGGACTCACCTCCCAAGTCGGTGAAGAAGATCTCCCGCAGCGCCAGGAACTCCTCCTCGGGCGCCATGTTATGGCTCCCAAAACTATCGTTCTCCGGCCAAACCTCCCTGGAAAAATATATAGTTGAGAGAAGGGGATGTCGCGCCCTTAGCACTAAATAAAACACGACTGAAAAAAACTGGCGGTCCCGGAAATCGTACGGAAATGCTTAACGAAGATTGGTGAATCGAAGCGGCATCTGGTGTGCGTCTTGAGGGAAAAATAAATATGCATTTTCGGAAGAAACACAGTGTGACAAATAAAGTTTGCATCATAAGGGGAACATTTTCGTTCGCAGAACTCTTTAAAGTTTGACTTGGCCAAAAGTTTGTGCTTGAACAAGGAAAAAAAGTTACGTATGCATGCACAAACCGTTGAATTGCGCAAAGTGTCAATGCGACAATTAACAAAAAAACTTTAAAAATCAATTTATCTGCTTTTTAGTAGACGAATCAATTTTGACAAAGAAGTAATTAGTCAAAATGCTAATCTATATATACATTCCACAAGCGAAAGAGTCTTCACTCACCCCTCTACTATTGCGTTCATTTTTGGTAATATATAACAAAGTTTTATATAAAAGTTGCAGAATAACTATCGGCATTTTTTTTTTATTTCGTAAAATAGTTATTTATGTACCAAGGCACTGAAGTTCAACTTTTTATGACTCATGTGGCAATCGGAAAAAAATGTTTTATTAGGCAAGAAAATAATCATAAGGGATCGCCCGTCCATGAACCAACCGCGCTCGGCGTTGCTTGACTTTAATAATCGCTCTATAAGTATGAGAATTCAACGCCTGCCAATATGAACCAATGAAATGATATGATTTTTGAAATATTAACCAATCAGGTGATGATTTCAGCGATTATTTCCCTCATACTGCTTGCTTCCAATAAGGTAGCTCCTTCCATAAAAATCCAACCAATGATATACCTCTGCCAGCGATAATTTGCACTAGTGCAATTACCAGTAATTGCACTTGTGCAAATTATCACTTCGTTGCTTAGCAACCGCGAATCTGTTGGATACAAACACGTACCTACTTCTTAAAGTTTGTGTGTTTCACACTGTTCTAAATTATGCAGCTTATAAATTATGTTGCGGTATTATTAAGCATTATATCAATAAATTTATATAACTTTTACATTGCTAAATTCTTGTTATTTAGAGAGATAATGTTATTTGCAGAGATAAAATCCCTCGAGCTTCGCTCTCGGGATTTTATCAGAAAATAAAAGCCCAATTTATACTCGTGATCTTTCTAGGCAAAATAGCGCTTTGGAAAAAATTATCGATAAAATTTCCGGCACTAGTGATATTACATACGAAAATGCCACTAGTGGTATTATCGTATGTATATATTACATACGAAAATACCACTATCGATAATTTTTTCGAGCGCTATTTTGCCTAGAAAGATCACGAGTATAAATTGGGCTTTTATTTTCTGATAAAATCCCGCTTTCGAAAAAATTATCGATAAAATTTCCGTCACTAGTGATATTACATACGAAAATATCACTAGTGGTATTATCGTATGTATATATTACATACGAAAATACCACTATCGATAATTTTTTCGAGCGCTATTTTGCCTAGAAAGATCACGAGTATAAATTGGGCTTTTATTTTCTGATAAAATCCCGAGAGTCAAGCTCGAGGGATTTTATCTCTGAAAATAAAAGCCCAATTTGTACGAGTGGTTTTGCTAATGGGCAAAACAGGGCTTGAGAATAAAATTATCTAGAAAAATTTCCGGCACGAGTGGTATTTGTCTATTTTCTATGTTTACATTTCCAAAACGACTCATTTTGAACGAAATTATTGACAGCTTCGACTGTAGCGTTCGAGTAAACAAACAGGACGCTTGGGTATCTAAGGCAAATGCGATTATACCTACACCCTGTCGGCGTTGATTTATTTTCTGAATGTGTCATAAATTTAAACGGAGGCGGAGGTCTTAATAACAAGAATTTATCAATGTAAAAGTTATATAAATTCATTGATATAATGCTTAATAATACCGCAACATAATTTATAAGCTGCATAATTTAGAACAGTGTGAAACACACAAACTTTAAGAAGTAGGTACGTGTTTGTATCCAACAGATTCGCGGTTGCTAAACAACGAAGTTATAATTTGCACAAGTGCAATTACCGGTAATTGCATTAGTGCAAATTATCGCTAGCAGAGGCATTATCATTGGTTGGATTTTTATGGAAGGAGCTACCCTATTGGATGCAAGCAGTGTGAGGGAAATAATCGCTGAAATCCTACTCTCTTAGTTACGTCCTAGTTACGCTAAACCAATATTGTGGCAGCTAAAACTGATAACCCGATAACTCCTTCACATTAGCAAATTTAATATAGGACTAGAACATATGTTTTCAGTTAACACATTGATCTTTAAATATCTATTAGCACAAAAAACATAATCAGAACCGAAAGTTCAACCTAAGTGACAGCTAGCTGTCAAACTAACTATTTGCAGTTGTTAAATTCTCTTTTTAAATACAACTCGTGGTATGCCTAATAATAGATAATACCTTTCCTTAATGTATCACTCATTATAATCCCAATGCTAAGAAAATACCACTCCTGCTGCGCAGTCGTGGTATTTTCAGCTTTGGGATTATAATTCGTAAAATTAAGGAAAGGTATTATCGATAATAGGCAGACCACTTGTTATATTACCCAAGACACGGCGCCTTTGAACAGAAAAACCAAACTCCTGCTTGTTGTGCAGCCTCCATAACCAATCTATTGATATTCAAACCTACTAAAATATTTATACTGAAAGATTGCGCTGCTATAGGTAACAATTTCGCAATGTGTAGTTAAATTGGCCTTTTGTGGCCGGGTTTTGAATTTGGTCACTTTTGACGGGCGATGGTTCCGCGTCTGACGTTTGATGTTTGCATCTCGCCAAGGCCTACTTATTGAAAAAATCGTATTTATGGGCTATACTTCAGTGCTTTTAATGACACTTCACTGCCGATTTCAAGAAATAGTTATTTATGTACCAAGGCACTGAAGTTCAACTTTCTATGACTCATGTGGAATTTAGTAGCCGAGGCCTCTGGCCGAGGCAAATAAACCACATGAGTCATAAAAAGAACTTCAGTGCCGAGGTACATATACATGCCAGTCGGACGGAGGCCTTCGGCATCCGTTCCTCCTTGCACGTAGTTGTATTATAGACCGTCAGATAGCGACAGATTTAGGTGCCCCATTTTCGCATACTAGCCTCGAAGAGGGTTGAAAAGTACATCGATGCTGAGTAGAATGAAGGGACATCTACGAGTCGCCCCTGGGGATAACATATGGAAAATTCGATTTTCCTGAACAGAAATAAAAGGTGTCTGTTGCCCATATTTCCACGCTAGCCATGTTCACTAAATGATTAATTAATAGAACCTGGCTTCGAAAAACCAAAGGCTTGAGTTTGCAGGTGGCTAAAGGGTTGAAATAAGGGCGTAGTCTTGTAAGGAAAAATCGAAATTTTGACCGATTTTTCCAAACAAGCCCATCGAAAGTAAGAAAACGTACATCGCCACTAGCCCGAAAAACATATTGGCTTGAGTGGCGGGAATGGATAAGTACATTTTGGGGTCGGAAAATTTAACGGAATTTTTTTTCGATTTTTCAGTTATTTTTCCATGAACGAAATTAATTGCAATAAAAAGTTATGAATTTCAGAGTATTTAAAAAAATTATGGCTTGAGTGTAGAGCGTGGCCTTCATATTTTCAGAACATAGGGAAGTTGCAGGAAAATTTATGAAAATTGCCATCATTTTCTCACGCAAGCCGTTTGACATATGCTTAGAAAAAGCGATTCTAAGACTATATAACAAAAGGCTTGCGTGTCGGACATGGTCATCACATTAATAATTATATATAATTTAAAACATATAGAAATTTCTACCATTTTCTCATACAAGCCGTTTAGCATATGCTTAGAAAAAGTGATTATAAGACTGTTGTAACAAAAGGCTTGAGTGAAATTGAAAAAAAGTTGAAATTGGCAAAATGTGTCCCAAAACACCTGTTGACTCCAAAGTTCGAAAAATAAAATTATCGCCTACCTCATTTAAATGTTACAGATGAATTGTACGTTCAAAACTAAGAAAAAAATGCCTAATAGGCATTGACTAAAACATCACTGGTCATCATATTAATTATTTATAATTATATAATGTCTAACGCATCAACAACTTTCTATAGTTTCAAAGGCTTGCATGGAAAAATAACTGAAAAATCGAAAAAAAATTCCGTTAAATTTTCCGACCCCAAAATGTACTTATCCATTCCCGCCACTCAAGCCAATATGTTTTTCGGGCTAGTGGCGATGGGCTTGTTTGGAAAAATCGGTCAAAATTTCGATTTTTCCTTACAAGACTACGCCCTTATTTCACCTGCAACACTCAAGCCTTTGGTTTTTCGAAGCCAGGTTCTATTAATTAATCATTTAGTGAACATGGCTAGCGTGGAAATATGGGCAACAGACACCTTTTATTTCTGTTCAGGAAAATCGAATTTTCCATAATATGTTATCCCCAGGGGCCACTCGTAAATTTCCCTTCATTCTACTCAGCATCGATGTACTTTTCAACCCTCTTCGAGGCTAGTATGCGAAAATGGGGCACCTAAATCTGTCACTATCTGACGGTCTATTATATATTTTTTTGAAATCGGAAAAAAAAATGTTTTATTAGGCAAGAAAATAATAATAAAGGGATCACCCGTCCATGAACCGACTACGCGCGGCGTTGCTTGACTTTGACGATCGCTCTACCTAGGACAAGTAAGATAAGACACGGCTCCTTCCTACAGAAAAAACAAATTGCTGCTTCTTGTGCAGCCTCCATAAGAAATCTACTGATAATCAAACCTATTAAAGTATGTATAGTGAGGGATTGCGCAATAGGAAACAGTTTCGCAATGTGTACGAAAAGTTAAATGGGCCTTTATCGGCCGGGTTTTGAATATTTGGTCACTTTTAACTGGCGATTTCTCCGCGTCTGACGTTTGATGTTTACATCTCGCCAAAGCCTACTTATTGAAAAAATCGTACAATAATGTAGCCCATTATTGTACGATTTCTATGCTTTTAATGACGATTTTATGGGACACTTTACTGCCGATTTCAAGAAAACTAATTTTTCCAATTGCAACGATTATAATATGATCGATATTTGCTTTTCTCTTTAGCAAGGTGTGGCCCTAAATTTACCAACAATTCATTTGGAAGATCGCAGTTAGCCAAGAAGTTAAGGCGGATTTTATCCAAAATTTCTACCCGATAGTTTTTTTAAGTATAGGTACTCTCTTTAATGGACCAAAAACTAAACTAAACAGGGACGAAGAAATTTTGAATATTTCATGGTTAATCATGGTTAACTGCGATCTTCACAATTTTTAAAGGCAGACCTAAGGTTGATTCTGGAAATAATAAATGTAAATTTTTGTGTTGGATTACGATGGTGAAATAAAAAAAAATCAAAAGATATCGAGGTGTCACCAAAACGTACTTTCCTTAAATGGTATCCGTGACTATTATTCGACAAATTGAAAGCTGTTTAATTTTGCACAAAAAACTATAACATTATGTTTTCTTATTCGAACAGGTAACGGGATACGGGGATGAATTCAAATTCACCTCGACAGCCTGTATTTAGATCATTGTAAAATCGGTAAGTAGGTATCTAGAATAACACTAAAAATATTATGACTGACGTTTATTTCATTTGATTACTAGTCTATCTTTGTTTATTTGTCTGAGGAGATCCAAACGCCATCTACGGTACTTCAGTACCAATAAACTATAAAATTTTACAGCTGATGTTCTTCTTTTGGTATAATATTTTACTCGATGTTAATAATTCTCAGCATAGATTAGATAGTCAAAAAATTCCACTGCTGCACCAAGTTTCAAACTTTAATTTTGGAGCGAAAACAAATTAAAACAGACATAATTATGATGCCTTGCAATTCTTAGGACTCTACACTAAGGTGAAGTCGAGTGAAGTATAGGTATTTTAATTTAGTTATTAGTTTTTATATAAAATTCTATACAAAATATTTGGTGTATGGTGCGGAAATTTAAACAATCAAACAGTCTGTGTAGCTTTTTCTATGCTCTCAGTTAATAATAATAATAATAATTGTGAATTGTCACCCCACACCTGACCCCAGTTAAATATTTATTGCCGTTTTGCCCTAAAGTACAGTTTTTGATGACCTATCGTAAAAAAACTCGATCAAGATCGGATGATAAAAATACATATTTTAAGGTATTCCAATTTGAAGTGGGTCACACTGTATATCTATATCTAAAAATTTACCGAAACGTCATTCGTCATTTGACATTTAAATATCCTGGTATCGAGGATGTCAACCTCGTGCTCATTTCCCTAACGGAAAACATTTTTGGTATGATCTTTCTGTAAATTGATTTTAAATCAACCTAGGTTTGATAATGTTGAATTAATAAAATGCACACAGATGGATCACACTTAGAACTGATTATTTCCCGAAAAAAATTAGAAGAGATATTTTGAGTGGAGCCACTTAAGAGGGGGTTGCCGACAGCGAAAGTGACGTTAGATTTCGTATTTTTTTAAGTTGTATAGCATAAAATCGAATAACATTTTACCTGGCAAAAATTTAGTACCAACATCTCTGTCTTCATTTCAATCATAAGATCTTACAAGCACTGTTTGCGAAAATTAATAATTCCAGTGCATATGCTTTTAAGATCTTATGATTAAAATGAAGACAGAGAACAGAGATGTTTGTATTAAATTTTTGCCAGGTAAAATGTTATTAGATTACAACTAAAAAAAAAAAAGGAAATCTAACGTCACTTTCGCTGTCGGCAACCCCCTCTGAAGTAAACATGGAATCTAGTAGCAGTAGTAAATAATCAGGCAAACAATTAATTGTTTGACAGTTTGTTTATAGCTGCTTACCCCCTTGTCCTAATATCTGCGTTGTGAAAATCGGAATCTGGCCCCATTTTGCAAGCTTAATAATCCTTCAATTAATGTAGATGGAAAATATGTGCATTTTTATCCAAAACGGCAAATGGAGCCATTAAGAGCACATAAAATTCTTCGCAATGCGCGTTGTTTTTTAGTTTTGCAATTTTATCCAGGTGGCTCTCAGTTTATAGTTGGCAATTACCTCCGATGCTTCTCCTCGGCAAAACAGTACCGGAATCCTTTATTATCATTGTTCGGGAGAAATAGTTAAACCGTTGCGAAGTAAATTTCTCTGTAAGTGCATTATAATTCTTATCTCGTTGCCATTCGCACTTAACGAAACAAAATTTGCGTCTAGCCAACCGACAAACTTGAAATAAAACACATGCAGGCGAACTAAAGCCAGAACTTTGGAGCTATAGCTAGACTGGGGGCTTTTCTCAGCCAACGAAGAACTTACAGGGTGTATAGTGAAAAGTCTGAACTATTGCCCGGAAAATAAATTGAAATATCTTGGAGATAAGTAATAAGTAATGTTAGAATCCAAATATGCACTTAATTTATTGACTTATTAAATGGTATAGGTAATGGTTTACTTATTACTTCAAGGTTACTAATGTTAAATTTTCTGATTATGCTTTAAAAGTTGAGACGATGAATTAGTTAGTCATCAAGATTACGCTGCTCTTATCCGACTACCTACTTTCTTATCAGATTTCTAGTTTCTAGTAATGCCTTGAAAAAAAGCGCCGAATTATCAAGAAAACTCTAACCATCAGCGGAAATGATTTTCCAAGATGGTGTCTGCGGAAACCCTGTAGATGTAATGTTTCGCTAATTTCGGAAGAGGTTAGTCCGTAATTAGACCAAATCCAAGTAGAGCGAAATAACCGACAAATTATAGCCTAATTCATTTACAGTGGAAAAGTTAGGCGTGCACCAGAATTTATCGCTAAACTTGCTAACTGCTTAATAAGTAAAACAGGCTTATGCGGAACGAGTGTACCGCGGCCGCATAGCATAGCATCCACTGTCGTCGTGCGTAATTGGGTATTTGTGGCTCAACTTCTGGCCCGCTCTCAACTGGTGGCGCCTGTGCAAGTGTGCACGTTAATTGACTCTCGGGCTCAGACCCCGACCGCGTATTGTAGTTTCAACCTGGCAATCTTTCGCTTTTCCTTTGATTCGGTGGCAAATGCCACAGGAAATAGAAAAGACCGAATGATGAAAGTAGGTTAATCGCCTTTCGCACATCCTGGTACATCCTGTATAACTTTCCGCTAAAAAATAAAAATCCTTTTTTTCTGTTTTCTATAAACAAATGATGGTTTAAAAAATCGAAAAAATTGATAACATACATTAAAAAGAGTGTAGAAACCAAACAATTATGTGGTTTTACAAATTTAAATGTACTACTGTTAGGTCTGGATCTACATAATATAGTATCGGGCCAGGTTAGGTATACCTATTATCAAATCCATTCACTACCAAGCAAGAAAACACATTGTCTTTCAGTTTAGCTTACAGCCACTTTACAGATTTGATGAGTTTTAGCCAGACAAGCTTATACCAAATTTTTACAATAATTTTTTTTCGCAGGCTAAAAGTAATGTAAATTAGTTCAGCAGTTTGCTTATTTTCTAATTGCCCATGTATAAACTAACTATTTATGTTGCAATATATTGTTCTACT
Organism: Pseudeuparius sepicola; assembly: GCA_963920635.1. NCBI lineage: Eukaryota > Metazoa > Arthropoda > Insecta > Coleoptera > Anthribidae > Pseudeuparius > Pseudeuparius sepicola. The sequence goes on along the minus strand of OY987300.1, from coordinate 63,891,995 downwards.
GACCATCAAAACTTTTTTGGCTACCTCTCCCAACATTTATTGAGGAAGATGTATAACAAGGGAGCAAACGGAATGTCTCCCTGTCGTGTGAGTCGCGTGTGGTTTTTAAAATACACAACCGAGAAATCATTTTTCAAACATACCTAATTCCAATTTAAGGAAAACAACCAAAGAAGCAAATCGTGCTCGAACACGGACACAATTTTTTTAGTGCCTAACTGTTGTCGACATTTGCATCATAATATTTGTGATTAAACAGAAACATTAGCAATTAGGTATTTTCCGGTTTGTGTTAACGCATTACCAACTCAATGAGTAAAAAAAAGTATGTTTCCAAATAACAAAATTTTAGAAAAACGTGTTTAAAATGTGTCGCTGTCATTTAGAATGGCAAACACAATTTAGAGACAATTGAATCGACAGTATCGACACCTACTTGACTCAATATTTCCATATTTTTCCTTAAATATATGTTGCCGTTTTGTTCCCAAAAGAGTTGGGTGATCAAAAAAATTTCCGTACGGCTACAAGCTAGCCACAAAAGAGTCGACACTTAATAGACTCAGGATTTCCATATTTTTCCTTAGTAACACAATTATTCCTATATGGTCATATTTTAAATACATAATTTCCATTTTGTTCCTAAATTAGTTTCCAAATAGGTCAAATTTAAACACATACCTCCATGATATGCCTTAAATGTGTTTAAATAAATAAACAGTGATATATAATGTCACAATCCTTATCTGCCTCTTTATAATTTTTAGGCGGCCAGTATACAGGGTGAGTCAGAATGTATAGTAAATACTTTAAAGGGGTGTTCGGCTGGTGGTTTTAAGGGGGGTCTTTCATATAAAATTTTTCGATTTGGGCTTTCCTTGCCAAGTTATTCGGGTCTACAGGGTGACCCAAAAGTATTTTTTTATTTATATCTCAATAACGGCGCTACGTAAAAATGTGTTATCTACTTACTAGAAGACGCCTTAGGGTAGTTTATTCATTTACACACTGCCCTAAAAAAAGGTAAAAACTAACAACCCCAATTAATTTTTTTTGCTCGAACTTTTTTGTGGATCATTTTTGCGTATAAAAAATATGATTTTTATAGCCCTTTTATTTAAGAAACTTTTTTCCCTCTACATTTTTCTCGAAAACACATTTTTCCTACAAAAAAATAATTTCATGCCAAATATCATTCCCCTGACTGTTCCAGAATATCAAGTAAAAATTCATAGTAGACGGGCGTCAAACAATTTAATTATTTGGGGTTGTTAGTTTTTACCATTTTTTAGGGCAGTATGTAAATGAATAAACTACCCTAAGGCGTCTTCCAGTAAGTAATAAAACATACCAAATTTCAAATTTTTAAGTAGCGCCGTTATTGAGATATAAATAAAAAAAATTCTTTTGGGACACACTGTAGACCCGAATAACTTGGCAACGAAAGCCCAAATCGAAAAATTTTATATGAAAGACCCCCCTTAAAACCACCTGCCGAACACCCCTTTAAAGTATTTACTATACATTCTGACTCACTCTGTATAACATTTCATTGTTTTCCCATGGTTTAGGAACAACTGTCAGGTTAACAGTATTATTTTCGGTGGTTTTAGCTATTATAAAAGACATTTTATAACAATAATTGGCACACTACACACGCACGTTCACGACCGAAGTCAAATAATAACATAAATTGAGGTTAGGAAAATGTGTGTTCAAATTGAGGCCAAATAGAAACTTTTCGGTACATACCAGGCACATTTTAGGCAAATATGTGTCTAAATTATAACGCAATTCTCAAGTGGGCGATTTTAGGCCTTATCTGGTTCCAAAATGCAACTGTGTGACTAAATGGGCTTATTTTAGCTAAATAGGTATATTACTATTTTCGAAAACATTTGTCAAAATTGTGCCTATTAGTAAAAATTCATTTTTATGCGTCTTTATAGTTTTTTTTTGGCAAAATTACAGTGAAATTGTAGAAACATGTATCAATTTGGATACACTACATAAATGCGCCATATTTTGTTATTAAAACAAACAGCCACCTGACAAAAAATGGCGGACAAATTATTTATTCTTAAACCGCCCTATATTATAATCTTATTTAAAGCTTAAAACCTGATTGATTGAATGTACTAACTAATAATACGCACGTTTGCAATTAAGTTTGGAAGAAAATATTAAACATATATTTTTTTAAATATTGTAAATTTAATAAACAAATCGAAATATTCAATATTATTAAGGCCCGTTTATTTTGTGCAAGTATTTTGTCTAATATCATCAGAAAAATTAAATCCGCAATTAAAAATTAAAATTAAAAAGTCTCGTGCCCAAAATCCTGAGTCGACGGTCTGTTAACGTTAACACATCGTCCAAAAAGTCATTAATTGCTACTTGGGAGGTATATAATATGGTTTTGAAAATATAAATTATTATACAGGGTGAGTCGAAGTTAAACCGCCATACTCAAAATTTGAGTAGTATTTTTAAAAATAAATGGGGTTCTTCATATAACATTTTGTCCAAAAACGCTTCGTTTTCGACATACAGGGCGTCAAACTTTTCTTTTAAAAACAGAAAAAAAAATAGTATTTTCGATTACATTTATGCTATCGAGTTGAAAATTGGTAATTTTATGTTTTCTGGGACGGCGATTATGAATTTTCTATCAACTTTCTTCTAGCCGCTAGAGGGCGTTGGCTACGTCGTTACTTTCGAACAAAAGTGTTTTAAACTTTTTTGTAGTTGAAAGATCTGCATTTTAGATAGCAGAATGTTAAATTAAATTCGATTTTGAACAAAAAATGTCTCTTGTAAAAATACGAAAACCTTAACCGTTTTCATGAAAAACGCAATTTTGTGTCGCGGTGCGCGTGAATTCGAAAAAAATAAAATTTCGTAATAGGCTGAGAAATGGGATTTATTCATTTGGAATTCTTTATTTACAGTAGGTTTTGTCCTAAATTAACAAATTAGTAATAAAAAGAACTTTAACCAAGACAACTTTATTAGCAAAAACAGAGAAAAAGCGCTTCAACGTTTAGTAGGCTTTGAAAACAATTGTGGGTTACTAATTTCACAAAAATTGTTAATTTAGGACAATACCTACTGTAAATAAAGAATTCCAAATGAATAAATCCCCTACTACCAAATTTTTAATTTTTTCGAATTCACGCGCACCGCGACACAAAATTGCGTTTTTCATGAAAACGGTTAAGGTTTTCGTATTTTTACAAGAGACATTTTTTGTTCAAAATCGAATGTAATTTAATATTCCGGTCTAAAATGCAGATTTTTCAACGACAAAAAAGTTTAAAACACTTTTGTTCGAAAGTAACGACGTAGCCAACGCCCTCTAGCGGCTAGAAGAAAGTTGATAGAAAATTCATAATCGCCGTCCCAGAAAACATAAAAGTACCAATTTTCAACTCGATAGCATAAATGGAACCGAAAATACTATTTTTTTTCTGTTTTTAAAAGAAAACTTTGACGCCCTGTATGTCGAAAACGAAGCATTTTTGGACAAAATGTTATATGAAGAACCACATTTATTTTTAAAAATACTACTGAAATTTTGAGTATGGCGGTTGAACTTCGACTCACCCTGTATAGAAAATTTTACAAATTGCCATATAATATGATCAAAAATATATATTGAAAAATGGTAAATAATAAGATTAAAATGCCAACAACTTACATGTGTCATAAGGATTTAAAAAAGTGCCAAAGGAAAATACGCACAAAATATATACCATTCCAGTGGCGTATCAATTGAGATTTAATTGGGTAAAAGATATATTCAACAGAAGCAGCGCTGAGATGTCACGCACGTCGTTTTCAAAAATTTACTTGTAATGTTTTTTAAAAAGTTTCCGCCGGTTCCCTAAAAATAGGCCGACGAGTCGAATTTCGATCACCCTTTACATCATATTTCTCATCAGATCGTAGTATCTGATTAAATTAAAAACAAAAACATGCAGTACAATGTCTTTACCGATATTGATAAAGGAGAAATATCTACCTACTACACCATTTTCACTTGTTGTCATAATATAAAGAATTTTTCTAATATAATACTCAATAACGTGAAATCTTCAAAATCTTGTATTCAAACAAAAACAATACTTTCATATATGTGTAGGGATACGAGATGATCCGATCACTTTCTCTGCTAAACTATTTTCGTCCGATATTTTGAAGCAGGATGGAGACGTCGCATCGTAAAGCAGAAGGGCGCGCCAAAATAATAACTTCCAATTTGGCAGATATTGACCGAGGGAGGGAAAATTCAATTTCGATGTCGCGTCAACTGGCGGACATAACAAAAAACATGAGCTTGGATCGACCGACCCCCACACAAAGGATGTCCCAACGAACGAACACACGAAACAGCGTCAGTCAGAAGTAAGATTAGAGTAGAATTCAATTTCAGAGGAAAATACAATTCAATAGAATTGTTATTTATAAATATACATTTCTAAGGTATTAATATTAATAAATATGTCAATGGTATCTACTTATACTAATAGTCTAATTGCATTTTTAAAATAACTTGATATAGACATATTGCTGATAATCTTCATAAAAAAATGCCACAACTTCATACAGAATTCTAGAAGAATCTATGCCCCCTAAAGAGGAGAGCCTGAAATCAAACTTTGTTTAACTTTGTTTTTATTTCTGTAGTGAATTTATTAATTTTCAAGTCGTTTTCGAAGCAACTGAAGTTTACTCAACTAGTTTGATCAAATTTTACGTAATTTTACGTCTTTGGGGCAAATTGGCCGAAAAAAGAATTTAATTAGTCCAAACAGACTATGAAATAGGAATTAATAATTTAAAGCCAACTTTTTTGTGTTATACTAAAATGTGTGCCTAGAAATCATAATATATCTAAAAAGCTGTACTTGTGCGGATAAATCATAAAATTTGTAGAAGTAAAAATTAAAAAAAGGAAATGTGATATTAGTTGATTTTTGTCCAAAGTCATTTTAGTGTAATTTTTCTCGAAAAAGGTTGGGTTTATCGAATTCCAAAAAGTATACCCATATTTTTTCGCAATATTATTACGTACCGAGGCAAAAAACATTATTTCATATTTCTTTCATAATTACATTATTTCATAATTACATCACGATGAAACTTTTATAGAAATAAAATGTTTTGATTTTTTTTTTGTAAAGTGAACCACCCTGTATATACCTGCTATATTATTCACAGTTATACTGGGTGTTCAGATTTGGTCCGGAACACCCCTCTAAAATAAAAATGCTATTAGAGATTTTTTATCGAAAATCTGGCAACGTAGCTTTATTCGGCACCCCCAATGTTCTAAGTGCCATTAATTTACATCGTCGACGAATATTACTACAGGTAAAGTAGAGAATATTGCTTAAAAATTTCGCATAAAGAAAACGGCAAAGAACACCGTTTTATCTTTTTACAATAATGCTTAAATATATGCCAGATTTAAGTAGGATTTTTTCGAGGCCATATTTTGAAAAATGCCGTTAGCAATTTTTTTATCGAAAAACTGGCAACATAGCCTTATTCAGTACTCGAAGTCGAAAATATGTGAACACTCCTTTAATAACAATCATAGGATTTTGTGGGATAGGTCATAGGTCCAAACCAATTCTCAAAGAAGAAGTAGGAAATAAACAAAAAAATAAAGAATCAACCAACCGTGTTGCTGAATGTTCAGTGGAATTCAGTGAAATATTATTGCCACTTATTCAAAGAGAAGTTAGTATAGATAATTAGATAGAACACAGGGTACAGACAGGTGGCTAGGCTATTGTTTCTGTTGTCATGACATTTTAACCTGAAATTTATTAATTTGTCATTTCACTTTGACGAACATAATAATTTTCGCGAATTTACTAGTTCGTGAATACTTTTTAGTCTAATTACACATTCGAAACTCGCTTATTTAAAGAAATGTATGGCGTATCATCAGAAAATTTTATTTATCGCTGAATGCAAACGATCGCTGCATCTACTGGCATCGAATCGCATGCAGCGCTTATTGTTATAGTGACGCTATTTCAATTTTTCTTCTTAGAGAACCTGGACCAACACTATAGCCGTATCTTCGCGAGCGGGGTTTAGGTTCAGGTAGAGGTTTTGTTTGATTTAATTCTGACAAAATATTCATATATCGCGAAAACGAATGTTTTTGGGAAGCTGTTTACTCGTATTTATTTTATTATATTAACTTTCCACAATGCTCCAAAAACAACCCGCAAAGACTATATACTATACGTAATAAAGAGCACCCCCTGGCCCCCCTGGCTGGTGACTAAAATGGCAAAAGTATCCGCGGCGGCGGGAAATTTGAAATCAATATTTTGTTCTTTACTGCACTTAATAGGCATGAATACTCATTATTTTCCTATATATATATTTATATATATATATATATATTCCCGGATATTAAAACAGAAATCACACATTCGGAAAACATAAAAATTTATAGAAAACTCCACGCTGTCGAAAGAGTGGCAATTTCCGGCCAGGCCACTGTATCGCAGCGTTTCCATTTTTTCGTCGAAATTGAATTTCTTACCTCGCGGCACGTAGCAGGCCGATTGATTTCTCGAACTCCCCGCCTCTCAGGCCCCTCTGGATGTTTTTCATTGCCTCAATCCTGAAACAAAGACAACGGGGGGGTTTTAGAGCCGGTTTATACGGGAGTGGCAATTTTTGTTGCCCGCAATAAAAAATGGCGGCAGTTGTTACTGCGGGCCATTTTTACGGGACGAGCTGCAGCGCACCTATGAATCCGGTGGATATATTGCGCCATTATAGTTCCTGTGCGGTGTAAGTGCGCCCAACGAGAGCTAACTCAATTTCGCGCTGGGAAGGGAAGCAAAATGAAATTTTGTATAATACAAGTCCGTATATGAAAACTTTAGTCACGTACGGACTAATGTGCAAGCATACCTAGGCGCATGCAAGAGGAAAACTAAATTTCTTGCACTCTAGTTGGTTTTTACGTTACTCAAATACTACTTGTGCTATATACGGACAGCATGCATATCTGAAGAATAACAACGCGTGCCTAAAGTGACACTATACATTTTGGGCCAACAACATTGGTACCCGTGCTCGCGGTTCGACTAATAGGTCGTATTAACAGTCTTTTTTGAATATTATGATAATAATTCCATTATTCGCAATTAGTTTAGTGAAATGGTACACAAGGAGGGTTCGAAGTGGAAAGTTCTGGTGTAATTGTTTTTAGTGGTTTATTTTATGTGTTTTGATGTGCTATGAACACGAATCTGAAAAGTTTTCGCGGCAAATATGAGAAAGCATTAAAAAAACAGTAAAAATAATGGTTTTTAGTGATTTTCAGCTTATAACTTGCAAAGCAAGCTATTTATGCAAAAAGTGGTCCTATGTAGTAAAATAAAGAGAAAAAAATTACATGCAATTTATATCTCTTAACATTTTTTTGTACGTCGCGTCGTATGGTTTCCATGCAAAGAGTGTTGAAATATCGGAGATTGCAAATATAGCAAAAAAAGCATACATTTATATTTTTTTATTACTTATTACTATATAAGGAATCAATCAATTACCGAAGCAATTAATTGATCATGGAGTATTATAATGATAGCACTCCCGAAGGTGCGGGACAAAGCCACTGGTCTTGAGTATACGGTCGACTATCACTCTTTTTGTTCTATCGATGTTTTCGGTTGGTTAACCCACGCCGTGGAGACGGCAGATGGCGGGTCTCGGTAATTGTGGCGTGAGCCTTTGCCGATCAAGACCAGTGGCTTTGTCCCGCACCTTCGGGTGTGCTATCATTATAATACTCCATGATCAATTAATTGCTTCGGTAATTGATTGATTCCTTATATAGTAAATCTATCGTCTAGGCACGTTTGTCTACCACTTGATAGTCGGGTGAGCCATACTGATGAGGGATTACCGTCCCGAAACAGTACTGTATATGGTCGACTATCACTCTTTTTGTTCTAAATACCTATTATTCTATAGGCTAATATAAAAGACGTGAATTTCTGTATAATTTATATGCATTTATACGAGCCCTCACAGCTTCCATGATTTCTCTAAGACAGCTTTCCAGTTCTTCTGAGCAAATGTTTGCAATTTATTGAATAAATGTGAAAGCAGTACCTAATAAGAATTTCTGTCAAATTTATTTCTATGTACTTATACGAGCCCTCTTAGGCACGGGTTCCATAGTTTCTTCAGGGCAGCCTTCCAGTTGAGGGAAAGTTGTAGAGAATGTAATAATGTACACATAAAAAAAAGTACACATAAGAAAAAAAATGCAAATAAATGTTTGCAAAACCACCCCTATTGCGGGATTCGTAACACGACTTCGATGGTGATTTTTTGGGGTTATACTCAGGACGCTACCCACAACCAACCCCGAAAATATCCACCTGTTAAGAATTATGTATAAGTACATATATATAAAAATTGGAAAGAAATTCTTAATAGGTACTGCCGAGGGTACTGCTTTCATATTTATTCAATAAAATGCAAACATTTGGAATTAAGTCAAGTCAGAAGAACTGGAAGGCTGCCTTAAATCATGAAAGCTGTGTCTAAGAGGGCTTATATACATAAATACATATAAATTGTACAGAAATTCACGTCTTTTATTGGTCTATAAAATAATTATTTACCTAGATGAAATAAATAATATAAATTAATGGTGCTTTTTGCTACTTTCCTCAAATTAACTGAAGTTCCTCGATGTTTCAACACTCTTTTACAAGGAAACCATACTATGAACAAAAAAATATTAGGATAGATAAATTGTAGATAATTTTCTCACATTTATTTTAAAACTGGGCCACTTTTTGCGTAAGTAGCTTGCTTTGCCTGTTATAAGGTGAAAACCGCTACAAAATATAATTTTTAGTGTTTTTTTTTTATGATTTCTCATATTTGCGGGGAAACTTTTTGTTGGACAACTTCAGATTCATGTTCAGCACCCCAAAAAAACATAAAATAAACCACTAAAAAATTACACCAAAACTTTCCACTTTGAAGTACCGTTTGACTGAACTAAATCCGGTGAGAACTAATAGGGCTTCGAGACCATGCTAGATTGATTCCGTGGAACGATTTAAGTAGGAGCAGCAGCACCATTTCCGGGTGGAATTCCGTTTAACTGTAGGGTGCAGCAACAATGATCTATAAAAGCATGGCATAACTCTTTTGCAAGATGACGCTTTCAAAAATCAATTTTCTACACTGCCCCGTATATGTTCCAGCTGCTACGTTTTAACGAGCTGATTCCAGAAAGAAGCTTTTCACCGGCCAGTCTGGAGATATATCGCAAAAACAGAATACCCAGTTTTCGATTTCGACGTGACTTGGTTGCAATATTTGTGCCAAAATTGTGAGAGATTGTCCAAGAGCAACAAAGTCGATGGGTCGAATTATCACAAAACCCTTTTTTCCTTGAAAAGTAGGTAAGTCCTTTTGGGGTAAGTAATAGGTACAGCTCCAGGGCAAATGTAAACGTATAACAATAATTGAGTCAATTACTGTAAAATAAGAACATAGAATTGCAAATTATATTTTTATAAGTTTATTACAGAGGTGGTACTGGCTCTCTTGCTTCTTCTGACGAGTCACCACTGGCTCTTGCACCCACAAGTGGTGCTTACTGCTAACTTTCTTGGACAAACGACAGTTCGAGTGTGATTATACGACATTGAAAACAATAGATACCGTGAATTCAGTTTTTTTTCCTTTTTTGTAAGCATAGAACAAATGCGTCCATCTTACATTCCTATTCACTCGTGCGGGGCAAGAATGAAGTGGACTTGTATGGAATTCCAGTGTATATTGTCAATGTGTCGAACGACGCTTAGGTAAAATGGCAATAATTTGAAATAAACAGAAAATGTCCACAGCCACGTGGAAAACGCCATTAATTAGAAATATACAAAATGAAAGCGAAATGCCCGAAGCACAATATTGCCAGGGTCCGTAGGTAAACGAGAAATGTAATTTACATTGTCATAAATAAAGAACACACCATGGGAACTGAGGGCGAGGGCGGGATATTTTCCGTTAAATTTTACATTCATTTACATAAAGTTTAAAATAAGTTATAAAGGCACAAACTTTCAGGTTTAATATTATGAAAAAAATTGATGACATTTAGTCCAACATTAAATTATAAATATAAATATAAATTTTCCCTTGACAATAAATTAAACTTATATTAAAAACTTCCCTTAACATCTAATTTATTGCAAGGAAAATGGTTTGGCCACTGAGAAAGGAATAACATCTATGCAAAATATCTTATTATTTTATCTTATTTTTTTAATAATTATTGTTTTTGGGAATAGTTCTGAAAGTTGACGCCGAGGTTTGGCAGAATTTCGACAATAACAAAGAAAATACTACTACGCATATTTTCTTTGACAATACCAAAAAAATACTACTACGCGGTAGTATTTTCTTTGACAATACTGAATACGTAACTATTTTGTTAACTTTTATCTGGGCGGTATAATTATGATATAATAGGCATTCAGAGTACTCTGCAATTCCCGTGTGACATCTGTATACAGGATGGCCCATTTTAAATGGAAGAACCCCCGTAAAATATTTATTTTTCATCTGACTTTAGCCGTTTTTTTTTTTGTCTAAAGATAGGCCACAAAAAGCTCTTTTTTTACTTTGGTGCAAAATTTCAGGTCTTAATCTCAATTTTCAAGGCCTAATACGATTTTTTTTTTCTAGTAAAAAATTACGAAAAATATTTAGCGATTTTTTTATTTAAAATCTGACACCTCTAATCAGGACACCCTAAAACCCCCGCATACCAAATTGGAACAAAACATATACAGGGAGTTCCTTTTTGCGGGTTGTCAAAGTTGAGTTAAATAGAAATTTTAAAGATATCTGGCAAGTCAAAAATGTGCCATGGAATACTCTTAAAACAGTTGAATGGTGAACAGGACGACTCAAAGTGTAGGAGCGGTATTTTCTTAGCATTGGGATTATAATGAGTGATACATTAAGGAAAGGTATTATCTATTATTAGGCATACCACGAGTTGTATTTAAAAAGAGAATTTAACAACTGTAAATAGTTTAATAATTATTCAGTGTGTATGGTGTATGTAGCCATAATTTATCAACCCAACTTCTTGGGAATAAATTAACTACAAGAATTATAAATATTTCCCCTCTTGAAAAATTGAATTTAAAAAATAAAAATAAAAAAGCAGCCACAAAACTAGAATCATGAACCTAGCCCATTGACGTCAGATAAATGTTTTAATTAACTAGCCGTATGTAAATTTAATTATCATGCTTAAAAGTTAAAGTTCATTTAACAGCTGTCATTTCGGTCGAGCTTTCGGCTCTGAATATGTTTTTTGTGTTAATATACATTTAACGATTAATGTGTTAACTGAAAACATATCTAGTCCTATATTAGATTGATAATGTCAAGAAGTTATCGGGTAATCAGTTTTAGCTGCCACAATATTGGTTTTTAACGTCACTAGGACGTAACTAAGAGAGTAGGATTTCAGCGATTATTTCCCTCATACTGCTTGCATCCAATAAGGTAGCTCCTTCCATAAAAATCCAACCAATGATATGCCTCTGCTAGCGATTATTTGCACTCGTGCAATTACCGGTAATTGCACTTGTGCAAATTATCACTTCGTTGCTTAGCAACCGCGAATCTGTTGGATACAAACACGTACCTACTTCTTAAAGTTTGTGTGTTTCACACTGTTCTAAATTATGCCGCTTAAAAATTATGTTGCGGTATTATTAAGCATTATATCAATGAATTTATATAACTTTTACATTGCTAAATTCTTGTTATTTAGACCTCCGCCTCCGTTTAAATTTATGACACATTCAGAAAATAAACCAACGCCGACAGGGTGTAGGTATAATCGCATTTGCCTTGGATACCCAAGCGTCATGTTTGTTTATTCGAACGCTACAGTCGAAGCTGTCAATAAACTCGTTCAAAATGAGTCGTTTTAAAAATGTAAACATAGAAAAAATCAATACAGAAATTAATAAATCGTATTCGTGAAATAATCTCGACAAATACCACTCGTGACGGAAATTTTTCTAGATAATTTTATTCTCAAGCCCTATTTTGCCCATTAGCAAAACCACTCGTACAAATTAGGCTTTTATTTTCAGAGATAAAATCCCTAGAGCTTCGCTCTCGAGCTTCGCTCTCGAGATTTTATCAGAAAATAAAAGCCCAATTTATACTCGTGATCTTTCTAGGCAAAATAGTGCTTTCGAAAAAAATTATCGTATGTCATATCACTAGTGCCTCGGCTACCGCCTCAGGAAAATTTTCAAAAAATTCGCACATCGAAAAAAATTTTCGGAAATAATTCATGCTCTAGGGAGATTATAAGTGAAAATGGCACTAGTGGCATTATCGCTGAAATCATCACTAGATTGGTTAATATTCAAAAATTATGTCATTTCATTGGTTCATATTCGCAGACGTTGAATTCTCAAAGAGATATCTATAGGTTAAATATATCTTTAGTATTATTACCCAGTGAATATGGTAGACAAAGTAGATTTATACCATTCATGATCTTATATCAAATTATAATATCATCTAAAGTTGAATTCAGCCACATAAAATAAGTATATAGATTTAATAATAAGAGAAAAAGTCACCACATATTGTTATATTTTCTGATAAACTGACATCTCAGGTTCAATAGCCAGAAACGTACCTAACTTAACAATCTGAAATTGACAGTTTCGCGTGTGGGCTAAACTGGTACAAAAATGATGTATGATACTTTTATATTAAGTTTTCCTTGAAGTTGCCACAAGCTTCTTTAGTTAAACGGAATTAGCAGTAAACTCAGATTATTAAAGGATAGTTATTTATAGTTATTTATGTAAATACCAATGCACTGAAGTTCAACTTTTTATGACTCATGTGAAACTTAGTTGCCGAGGCCTCTAGCCGAGGCAAATAAACCACATGAGTATACTTATTATATTTCTTTTTGAAATCGGAAAAAAAATAATCATAAGGGATCACCCGTCCATGAACCGACTGCGCGCGGCGTAGCTTGACTTTGACGATCGCTCTACCTAGGTCAAGTATGATGAGGCAGGGCGCTTCCCAACAGGAACTCCAAACTGCTGCCTGTTGTGCAGCCTCCATGAAAAATAGATTGATATTCACACTAGAGGCGAAGAACTGTCACTTTTCGTGTCATACAGGGCCTCTAATTCAAACCTACTAAAATATTTATACTGAAAGATTGCGTCGGTAGAGGTAACAATTTCGCAATATGCACGCAAAGTTAAACAGGCCTTTATTGGCCGGGTTTTGAATATTTGGTCACTTCTGACGGGCGATGGCTCTGCGTGTGAGGTTTGGTGTTTACATCTCTCCAAGGCCTACTTAATGAAAAATCGTTCATTAATGGGCTGCTTCAGTGACGATTTCTGAGCTTTTAATGGCGATTTTGAGACACAATATACCTAAGTTAAAATGCGGAATAATCATAGACTACGATGTAAATGATCTTTTATACGCTGTTATATTATTGTTTTTCTTTTGGTGCGTTTCCCCTCCTTAAAGTTTCTTCCCATCGTGTTGTGTTGCTTTCAAAGCAGAAATCAGTTTATGACTGGTTTCGGCCATCTGCGCCCCCGATAAAGCAAGGAACCAATGTCAGTGAAATAATGCGCGCCGGGATAAACCAAGGGGACTCTAGTGGGTCCTTGGAGACAAAGGGGCTCTCCTAACATAATAAAAATAACGTCATTGCCGAAATGAAAGGAAAATTAAATGACCTTCGGGCGGGAACAGAGCGCAGGGGAGGAGACGGGCCATGTGTTACGGCGCTACGGTATTGGATTGACAGAATATCGATGTAACCTGACGGAAAAAGATTAATTTTACAGAGGGGCGTTTTAGGAGACGCTTAGACTTGGAAAAATAGGACTTTCCAGACGTTTTCACGCCAAGAGTCGAGAGGGGCGAGGCGGAGTGGCCATTATTTTTTTCTGCTATGCAAATAGAGCAAAACGGAGAGCGGGTTCTGAATAATGCATCGGGGAATGTTATTACTGGGAATTGATTAAAAGCCGGTATAGTTACAGGGAAAGAATTTGTGAATCTCAAGGGAAAATGAGAATTTTAACCAGCAAGGTGAATTCTTGATTAAACCACTCACTAAATTTTTACTTACAAGAACGATGTTTACATACTATGGTTTTGCACTGCCTGTATAAACTTTTTCAATTTTAATATTCAACGCAATAAGAACAAACATCATGTGTAACCTTAATAACCTTTAATAATTATCAATTGTGATATTTATATATGAGCAGTAAAAGCTCTCAAACTTATAACTTTTATAACAAGAAGTATCGAAGCACCACATACCACCGTCTCCGATGTCAAAGTAATGAGTCATACTTGGAGTCTAAAGATGATCATTCCGCATTGTAGAGAGCTGACTGAATCGTCAGAACTGCACTACAGGGGCACTGTTATTTTCTAAAATATGGAAAAAAATTAAAACTAAATAGAAACCTAAATTGGAGTCTCAAGTTTCGGAAACATATTTCTTCATAATATCACAGACCTATATAGCTTAGCGAAGCTATATAGGTCTGTGATAATATGAATATTTTTTATATGGAAAATTAAATATTTCAAAGGTAAGTCAGAAACTACAACTATTTCCATTTAAGGAGATTGTGTTGTTTTATTATTTTTTGCTTAATTACAAAAAAATCGTACCTACGTCAATAAAGAGCTTAAAAGCTATATATCTCATATCTACTACCTGACTTTCCTTATGACAACTCTGCAATAATCCTAAAATTAAAAGATATTCTACTCTCTAGGAAGTTTGTAAATACTCCATTTTAAGGACTTAAATTACAAACCATGTTTACTAGCTTTGCAGTTCAGAGAAAGCAGTAACGATGTAGGTATATTTTATCAACATGGCTACAAAGGAATCTATGTTGATCTCTCTTGGTATGGTATATGGTCATGATGCTGTTATAACGAATTCGGCCTGACAGGATCCAACCTCTCACAGGTAGGGTCTGGGTTGGACCAACTGTCAGCTTATAAAAATTGCTTCTTTTGTTGTGCTCCCTCGTTTACGGAATTTTTTCTTAAAGAAATAAATATAATATATACTACAAAAAAATATGACTATAGACAATACAAAAATAAGTTTACAAGTTTACATTTACCTCCATTTCACTTCACTCTATTATTAATACCTAGCACATTGATAAAAATATTATTGTGTTGATATTGACTTTCGTTAATAATTCCACGGTAATACAAACACACAGAATAATAAAACTGGCCATTGTGTCCACATAGAAAAAGTAAATTAATCCCCATAAAGTCCATCGTCAAATTGCTCCGGTGCCTCCAGGGCACAGATGCACGACACCTAATCCTCGTCACGCAATTCATAAAAACCGTGTAATAGGCCGTAGAACGTATAAGGTCCTTTGCACCGCCGTTTTATTATCCACCGCGGCTCCCCCTGCACCGTTATCCCTTATTAAACGAATCATAACACGGAGGAGCGTTCATACAACAAAAATGGACGACTGGTTTTAGTGCTCATAATATGACCTTCTAAAGAGCTACTTCATTACGGTGCGGTATGAGATTAGTATTAAATTTCACTAACTCAAAGCAACCCCTAAATCGTTTACTCGTTTTGGCTTACCTACCCACAACGGTTATTATTCGGGGAGATCTAAAGTAGTTTAAAACAATATACCTACTGTGTATTTGCTGTTCTTCAATAGATATCTTAACAAAAATAAGATTGACCTGGATCTCTCTTTATCGAAAATTGTTGTATTGTTTATTAAAAATATAAGTTGTTGTACTATGCATGTACACTGTTAAAAATCGATTTAAAATTACGGGCATTCTCATGTGAAAGTAACGGGTTTTTACACGATTTACCATGTACTGTGTGAATATACATTCAAAATCATGAACAAATACATACTTATAGTACTTTTTCGCTTTTTTGTGATTTTACATTCGTCCAATGTAAAAAGACAACTGAACGAGGTAAAGTTTCGTCAGGCTATTTCATTTTTACTCTTTAGTGTTGAAAATTACGTTGCGAAAGCAAAAATACATCAACTTTAGTGTACTTTTACATGTTTAAAGGTGGGAGTAGCCTCTATAGCGTTACGGAATTGCATCAAAATTTCTCTAGTAAGTAGTAAGCAAGTTGGGCGGTCGCCCATTGTCGTCTTCTATCAAGCGCAGCACGAGAACCGTTGCGTTTGCGATATAACTTTTTCATCCATCAAAAACAGTTTGTTAGTGAAGAGGAAAATCATGGAAAGTACTAGAAAATGTTGTCAATGTCATCTCGTGTTAATCCCAATCGCGAATGCACTAGTGTTTGTTTTTATTTCATTTTATTTATTTATATTTTTGTATAAACATAAATTATTATTAAAAACATAGAGGTTAAAAACATGTAACTATATTTTTACATAATAGGTCGATTTAGATGTTTAAAAGAGTGCCTTTTTTGATTTATGATAATAAAGATCTTGCCATTAAAAATAAATATTTTATTTAATTTTTTTGGGAGCCGCCCTTTACGTCCGAGCGCACCGCAGCCTCGCGGTCTTATTCTGCTTTTCTCTCGTTTTATTTTACTGCACTACAGGTTCCTTGCTGATCTTTTGCAGTAGTCTTCTGGTGCCAATCTTGGAGTTAATATATTGACTGTCTTCTGTCTTCTTCCAGGGTCACACGTTCACAGAGCTGTTCCCGATTCCCTATGGCACAGTCTGCATTTAAGGTCTTCGTTGTACAGCCCGAATTTGCATAGTTATATTCCCTTAGTGCTATGTGAACAGTAAGGAGCCCTATTACAGACTGAAGCTGATTTCTGCTCTTCATCTAGTGATTTGTTTGGTCGTTTAATAAATAAAAGAAACGCCACCTTAATAAAAAGTGTAAAATTGAAGGTAAGTTGATGTAATTTTACCTTGTTGCAGGGAATTAATGTAATTTTACTTTAGTTACCATTTAAAGAGTGTAAATTGGCATAAGCAAGCATACATAACAACTGTGTTAAATTACTTGTCGTTTACTGTAAATTTAACACGCGTTGAACGCCCCAGTTACATATCGGAATGTACGATTCCACAATATTTCTAGTAATTTTAATTCGCAATTCTCCACTATACCGAAATAGCTATTGTAAATTAAAGTTATTTTTTACGAAATTTTAATTGCGTATTTGTAATAATACATGTAATTTAGTGTAAATTTTCGTTCGTAATATTACAATATTAAAGTAAATTTACGAACATAGTGAAGTATATTTAAAAGCACAGTCTGTAAGTTTACCTGGATGTTTAGGTAGGTATATCTACTACTAGATCATAGTAATAATACGTCAGACAATAAGTAATTTTCAAATGTAATTATACAACGAGTTCTCAAAATTACTCGACGAAGTTTATTATTACAGTACATTTTAGTTGTAACATGATTACAGCGATTTGTAGTGTAAAATCGCGAATTCGTTTTTAACAGTGTAGTATTTTCAGTAACCAATTAGGAATTTAGGGGACACATGATGACCAACTTTGGCAATCAAGTAGGCCATGACGGTCGATAAAACGATTAGTCAAATGTCAAAGAGCTGACACACCTATATGCTATCTAAGTAAAAGCGGTAAAAATTTAGTGGTAAATTTGAACTCGAGTTAGAACTACTGTGTCATTAAGTACCGATACCTTTATTTCGATAAATTAATAAATATAGCAAGTTCATAATTTCATCAAAAAGATGTGATGAAATCCATCCAGCCAGTGACAGATTTTCCTTACTGATTTTCTCATTTATGCCTTGGAGAGGGTTGAAAGGTAAATCGATTGGAAAATAGTAATTTTAAGTTTGGCCCCCGGGGAAAACGTAGGGAAAATTCGATTTTTCAAAACAGAAAAAAGGTACTAATTCTCACTTATGCCATGTTCACCGTATAATTTATTATACTATTCCGACCTCGAAAACCCAAAGACATAAAAGTGTAGCGTTTGGAAAAAGGGTTGAATTAAGGGTTTGGCAGATCACACAAAAAATGACTTGGTTTATTGAATCCGTCAGTTATGCCGTTCGAAATGGTGACAACTTATATCCTCACTAGCCCAAAAATTGATTGGCAGAAGTGACGTGTGGGGGAAAATGCACTTTTGTGTCGGAAAATAAGTCGGAATTTTTTTTTCGTCAACTGACTTCTGCACTTATGTCTCTGAAACTATAGAAAGTTTTATTGCAATTATTCATTTCATCCCCGACAAAATCACTTGACGAAAAAAAATTTTTCCGACTTATTTTCCGACCCAAAAGTGCATTTTTCCCCACGCGTCACTTCTGCCAATCAATTTTTGGGCTAGTGAGGATATAAGTTTTCTCCATTTCGAACGGCATAACTGACGGAGTCAGTAAACCAAGTCATTTTTTGTGTGATCTACCAAACACTTAATTCAACCCTTTTTCCACACGCTACACTCATGCCTTTGGGTTTTCGAGGTCGGAATAGTATAGGAAATCATACGGTGAACATGGCATAAGTGAGAAGTAGTACCTTTTTCTGTTTTGAAAAATCGAATTTTCCATGTTTTCCCCGGGGGCCAAACTTAAAATTACTATTTTCCGACTCAGCATCGATTTACCTTTCAACCCTCTCCAAAGCATAAATGAGAAAATCAGTAAAGAAAATCTGTCACTGTCTCACGGTCTATAACCTTAATAGTTACGGGAAGTATGCCTAAAATGACATACCATAAGCAATTTTGCTAATAATTTCTGTCAGGATTGTTTGTTTTAAAATTTATTTTCAGTAATGTTTATCTACAACTGTACCTTGTTTAAGATAATTCCACTTTGGAGATGTAAATTAGCATGTAGATTTTTTTTAAAAGATTCGTTCGATAAAATGACACCCTATGTCGCGGAAAATTAAACATTATGACAATCAATATTATACAATATTTAAATTGTAAGGATAAGCGTCCATTAGAGGTAGTTTCAATTATGTAAAAAATGAGGAGAATAGTCTATATGTTACCTATAACCTATTATTTTTTGGTTACCGGTTTCGCAGACTAAACTGTCTGCATCTTCAGACCACTAAAAAGAAGAAGGCATAGTAAGAAGATCTAGAGATTTGTCAATTTATACATCAGAGGCGCATGGATAGGCGCACCGTCTAATTGTAGTATTAGATCTCTTCTTTCTTGTAATGGTAAATCGTCAAGAGCGTTAATAAAACTTATTTGATTTGAACAACAAATTATGTGAAAAATTCATTTTCCTTGTGTCTACTAATTTTTTAGTTTTTGTTTTGAAAACATTTTAAATCGAGTACTAAATCTAAAAAACCCTGTAGAGAAGTTTAAGCCCTTCATAAAAACATTTGAAAAAATCAAATCTGCCATGGAAATTAAAAAACAATTGAACAAATGCGTAAATAAATTTGACAGTTTTGCTAAATTTAAGTTTTGGCAATGGAAGTGTTAACTTTAAGAGAAAAAATTGAGATTATTAGATTAACGGGTGAAAATGTGCCTTTCCGTGAAGTTGCTAGAATATTTAATGCGCGGCATGGACGGAATATCAACTATTCCACCGTAGCAAAAATAAACAGGACATTGAAGTTGAAAGTTTGAATAAAATAAAATGCATTAATTATTGTAATAGGCAATGTGTCTAAAAAAACAAGAGCAAATAATGATAACAATGGAAGGGCTGAACAAATTTTGGAATATTTTCGAAATAATCCGAAAAATTCTTTAAATGATGCAGTGAGGGATTTACGAATGAAAAAAACTACAATTTGGAAGCATTTAAAAAATAATAAACTAAAACCATTCAAAGCAAAATTCCTTCACACCTTACAAGAAGGAGATATGGAACAAAGACTTGAATATTGTTTATGGGCCCAAGGGGAATACCTAAATGATGCTAGTTTTCTAAAAAATGTGCTATTTACGGATGAAGCAACCTTTACTACAAATGGGGTTGTCTCATCCCAGAACACACGTTATTGGGCGGAAGAAAACCCTCATTTTGCTTTACATTGTAAGAGTCAGTTCTCACAAAAAGTAAATGTATTTTGTGGAATAAATGGTCACAGGGTGATTGGACCTTTTTTTTTCCATCAATCTTTAAACGCGGCGCTCTTTCTGGAATTTTTGAGTGGCGAATTTGAAAACGCTCTTAACGATTTACCATTACAAGAAAGAAGAGATCTAATACTACAATTAGACGGTGCGCCTACCCATGGAACTCGCGCTGTTGTTGAGTGGCTACATGATAATTTTGAGAACAGGTATTGTTGTTTTACATGCAAGATTTTTTTATTCGTTTAATTATAAATTTTACCACTTGCAGATGGATTGGACAAAATAGTCCTTTGATTAAATGGCCCCCGCGTTCCCCCGACATTACCTCGATGGATCATTATTTTTGGGGCACCATAGTATATAAAAATCGTCCTAGGAACATAAACGAGCTACAACAAAAAATAATTGAAGCTTGCGATTCCGTAACACGAGTTGTTTCTAATAACAAAAAACGTCTTGAAAAATGTATTACGTTAGAAGGCGGTTATGTTGAAAAAAAAAACGATAGTTAAGATAAATAAATATTTTGTTTGATATTTTATTGTTAGGATTAAATAAATTTTGTTATTACGAGTAATAACTTTGTTTCAAAAAGCACGGCAAACTTGATCAGAATAAAATTCGAAAAAAGTCTGAACTTTCAGCAGCGGTAGGCGAAAACATCCTGTATTATTTTTTCTTGCAGTCTCGTCCATCAATACTTTGGGTGGTCCTGTTAATTCTTCAATTGTTTTAAAATCATTCCATGGCACGCTTGACTCTCCAGGGGCCCTCGAAATCACTACTTTGCGCAACTTTAAGGCGCTGTAAAACTGAACTCCCTGTATATTTTTAGTTCAAATTTTGAACTTAAGGGTTTTAGAGGGTCCTAATTAACGCTGTATGGTCAGATTTTAAATAAAAAAATGCCTAAAAAGATTTTGTGAAAATCGGGGTTTAAAAAAAATCTTAGCTGGCCCTGGAATTGCAATTTGACAAATGTGTTCATGTAGAAAGTTGCGCATTTTGAAGACCTTTGTAAAAAAAAAATTTTTGAAAATATCCCAACAAATCAATTTTTTATTGATTTGTGTCCACTTAAAAGTGAACAACACCCTGTAACTTTATTTTAGACACGTACTTAAAAATCAACATACATTGACTTACCCTTATACTGTTATTGTTTTTTCAATTACTTATTTTACTACTTGATGAAGAACAGATGGATGTAACAGCCTCCGATGTATAAATTGATAAATCTCTAGCTCTTGCTTATCTATGTTAATTGTTTCTCCAATTTTTTAACTAGTCTTGGTTTCGTTTATATAATTTTATGTTTTGAATATTTTCCTTGTGTACTAGGCATTTTGTTTTTTGATAATTCTCAGTATGCCTTCTTTCTTAGTGGTCTGAAGATGTAGACAGTTTAGTCCGTGAAACCGGTAACAAAAAAAAAAGATTTGTAGTTATCTTATATAGACTATTTTTATCTCCCCATTATTTACAAAAATTACAATATTAGGTGTGCCATTAATCAGATGCAAATGTCACAGATAAATGTTTTTGAAGACGCAGGTTTGCCTGCACATTCGCAGTGAAGACAGGCGAAATCATCCAGATTATTAGAACCATTACCAAATGGCTCTTCCTTTTCATAGGCATCGTTGGGAGAGATCATCAAACGTTTTTTTACTTGTCGTGCTGTTCGACGCCTTTAGGTTTCAGCTTTGGCCTCTGCTTTCTGTTTTATTTCTTGTAAGTTAAGAGTGGTTGATATAACTTGCGACCTAGTATATTTGCTTTTTCTTGTCCCTGGTTTTGTTGACCACTGGTATTGGAGATAAATGTTGAATTGTCACCAGTGCGCTGCTTTAGTGTAATGAGCATTTGAAGTAGATCGGATATTTTAATAAGTTCACCTTTCGATGTAGCATCAGGTTTTGGCTTGGTCTGGTCATTTTCGGGGCTTATAGGCTTAGAAGTACCTCTCTCCTCCTCCGCAGATTGCAGTTCAATATTATTTGTGGTTTGTGGATCTAACTTTGTGCGCCTACGCAATCTACTCACCTTCTAGCGAAACAATAGACCAGCTACAGTTTTAATTAAACCGATCAAAAGCGACATTCCCAACGTTTTTCTTAGGCGCCTGCATTACACGGCACGTCCATGGTGGACTCATTAGGTTTCACATTGTGGAACTTTCCTAAATTAATTACCACCAAATACGAAATATAAAACTTTCGGGAAGGCCGTTTCTGAGAACCATTATGGCGGGACCGCGCCAAGCGAAATACTTGTAATAAGTCTGGCATTGTCGAGCTAACTTTAACAATGGAAACTTGGTGAAGTGATATAAGGCGAGATGAAATAATTTTGCTAACAAAGCAATCGTAATAATTCCGAAATAAGATTTAAGTGCTTAAATAGTATTTTGTTCAACGGTTTTAAGCCTCTATACCACTGTCAAATTGGCTGCAACTTTATTCGATCATTTCACGTTGTGTCTAACTGTTCAGTTGGTGTAAGAACTAGACTCTAATACTATATTGGCTGTAATGATGATATTTAGCAGACATACGTGATTTATCAACAGCAAAGCGACGGTGATGTTTTGACATTACTTCTCTTATCTTGACAACAGCCAACAGACAATATCGCAAAAAAACTTTAAAACAATGATTAACTATTCCCTTGAAATTAGCTCTAGTTCAAAGTTTATCTCTTCGTTTCAAAAACGGTCATTATTGGACAGTTTTTATTATAGTCGCTATTTTTTTGTATCATTCATAATAAACAGACGTAGATTTTAAATAAACGTTCTCCCTCAATCGAAGATGGGGAAACAGGCCAGTTAAAAGTAGAAGGAACGTGGAGAGATTTTAGGTGATTGACACAAAGTGAATATAGGGGTTTCCTCTAGCAAGCTATGCAAGAGCGCGTGTTGAGGTTTCTTGATGAAGTTCACATCACGGTGGATGCCAAGATAAAGCCTCCAGTTACATAAAAAAACTATGTGGAAACTATTTGCCATAAGAAAGGGAACATGACTTAGGTGCATGGCCATCGACTGTGAAAATTATTCTTGGAAGAAAATCTCTGATGACTAGAAGGAAGGAAGTGTTGCTGCTTTGCAAAGATTCGATTTTCCACTTGAACGGAACCACTCTGTAGAAGGTGTCGCCAGGAGGCTCGATTGCTCCTGTGACACAATGCTGAGCATTATATTTCAGTTCGCTGAAACGCGATAATATCCTAATTATACGCCCCAACGACCAACCTATCAGTTTATTACACGGCATTATTCGAAATGTGCCCCTGACGTTGAATAGTTAATATTTTGCACCAGTTCGTTAGATTATTCATGGCATCAATTCCCAAACCGGAAACGCGCATTAATTTGTATTGGATTTTTTTCAGGTGATTTTCAGCTATGCGCGGATAACTCCACATCAGACCGGTATGGCATCAATCCCTTTGTGTCGACAAAATAATTATGTGGGCCATATTTCAGCGGTGAAAATATGAATACCGTATTGTTTATACAGCATATTTATTAGTGGCTTAATTAACCATAAAGTCATTAAAATTACATCATACAAATGAACTATGTTAATGGAATACACAATTTAAATATTCCCAATAATGCATGGAACCGTGAAAAGTATGTCGGAAATTTCAGTACCAAATAAATAAATTAATAGCAAATCAGATAAAAACAATATCGCGGTTAAAAATTATTTTTCTTGAAATCGGCATTAAAATGTCCCAAAATCGTCATTAAAAGCACAGAAATCGTACAATAATGTAGCCCATTATTGTACGATTTTTTCAATAAGTAGGCCTTGGCGAGATGTAAACATCAAACGTCAGACGCGGAGAAATCGCCCGTCAAAAGTGACCAAATATTCAAAACCCGGCCGATAAAGGCTCATTTAACTGTTCGTACACATTGCGAAATTGTTTCCTATAGAAGCGCAATCCTTCAGTACACATATTTTAGTAAATTTGAAAATCAATAGATTTGTTGAGTAGGCTGCACAAGAAGCAGCAGTTTGGTTTTTCTGTCAGAAGGTGCCGTACATCATTATACTTGTCCTAGGTAGAGCGATCGGTGAAGTCAAGCAACGCCGCGCGTAGTCGGCTCGTGGACGGGTGATCCCTTATTATTATTTTCTTGCCTAATAAAACATTTTTTTTTCCGATTTCAAGAAAAATATAATATGTACCTCGGCACTGAAGTTCTTTTTATGACTCATGTGGTTTATTTGCCTCGGCCAGAGGCCTCAGCAACTAAACTCCACATGAGTCATAAAAAGTTGAACTTCAGTGCCTTGGTACATAAATAACTATTCTCTGCTACCACATGTATGTTTTTCTCTGCTACCACATGTATGTTTTTTCAGTTTTATTACCAAATAAATAAATTAATTGCAAATCAGATAAAAACAATATCGCGGTTAAAAATTATTTTCTCTGCTACCACATGTATGTTTTTCAGTTTTATTTTCAATCTACGGAATAGATAAGTTGGCAATTCCAGTTAACTGACATAATATCACACCATTTTGACGCCGGCATAGGTATCAAAAATCCCGTACAGCTTATCATAATGTATCATAACTCAACGCATTCAAAAACCTCAATCTGGGTATACGTAGTAGTATATATTTTAAGTTTTTCTGTTTCCTGTTTAATTGTCGTAATAAGGAACTTGGAGCAAAACCTCTTGCCGTTGGGATACAAATCTGTCTTCAGTAATTACTTGATTACGTACCAACCAGAGATCTGAGTTGAAGGGTAAGGTATACTGCGATACTGCAACACAGCTATACGTTATGATAAGTTAAGATAGTTATGTATTATAGAATATGGTTACATCACAAACTTTTATTGACTGTCAACATTATTATCCAGTTTAGCTCCATTTAATAAAAAAGAAGGAAACCTTAGCTAAATACCAGCCGTTGAGACTAATATTCTTCTAGTTCTTCTAGGTATCCTTTTGCTTATTATTATCCTAACGCCAACCATAATCCCAATGTTTTCTCATTTATTGCATGGTTTGCAGATGTATCTACCAAAGATTTTCATAACTTTCGTTAATTAGATTAGATGGCGCTGCTACACAGATAGAAATATAATTCTTCATAGAAAAATATTTGTTGTTTGAACACGAATTATTTGCCAGAAATAATATTTATTTCCGTAAAAACTATATTATTTAAATGAAGATTTATTTTTTTCAATTAAAAAATAAGGGCTTTTTGGGTAAAGTATTTGATTTTTTTGACACATTATTGTTTAGTGGAAGCATATATTATTTTCCTGAAATAAGGTATTACTTGGTGCAAACAACAATAATTTTTATTTATAGTATTAGCTTTTGGTTGTTTGGGTCAACCACATTGTTATTTGGTTTAAATTTGACCTTATTTGAGTTAAATAATACTGCATACCATTTTATAGCTGTCTCACTCCAGAGAATGAAAGATAGAAAGAAAGAGAAAATATGGTAAGGCAGAGGGCGCACTCTGGTGTCGGCG
Organism: Pseudeuparius sepicola; assembly: GCA_963920635.1. NCBI lineage: Eukaryota > Metazoa > Arthropoda > Insecta > Coleoptera > Anthribidae > Pseudeuparius > Pseudeuparius sepicola. The sequence goes on along the minus strand of OY987300.1, from coordinate 63,866,280 downwards.
TTCAGCGTTGTTCCAGTTGCATGTCCGTGTAAGTACGCGCCTGTAATCTTCCTAGAGTGCGGGCACTTTTATTATCATTTATAGCCGCCGAGTAGCCGAGTGTAGTGTGGTTTAGGTACTATGTGTATTGTGTATTGTGTGTTTTCAACTTCTTTTGTAAGTACACGCATAAACAATATTAGAAACAAATCTCAAAGAACTAAAGTCTATCCAAGTTACAGAGACAGTGGATCAAAACATTGGCCACCGCGTGACTTATTCTCTTATTGGTCTGGCCGTCAAAAAATGTCAAGTGTTTACGCGGCGAGCAGAATGCAGGGCCGGCTCTTCCTTCAGTCGAGTTTCCTGCATATTTTAGATCGGATCGCGAGCAGTATATTCTGTAAATTTATTTTGCTACTTAATTTAAGGAAATTTATAAAGATCCACGAAAGGTAAAAACACAATTTTTAGAACTAGAATTAGTTCAGAATTACAAGCCACTGGGAATCTCATATTAGTCAGACCCTGGTAATCGATCGTAATGCGGTCATGTGACTTTGTTTATATCTACTGCCGCTGTAACTTGGATAGACTTTAGGTACTTGAAATATATCAGATAGGCCACCTGTATGATGATGAGGCGCTTTCCTTGGTATGTTTTGTATATAGTTTTTTTATACCAATGATTGTTTTTTAATTGTTTTTAAATAAATATTTGTATAGCATTACAAATTATCGTGTTTTTCTAATCCAATTTCCATCTTTATGAATTGAGTAAACTTGTTTTTTTATTTGAATCGAGAAAAACTAAAGCTTGTGAATAATGTTAAAGATAAAGGTTGCTTTACTTCAAATAAGTAATATTTTATTTGAGTGAATACCCTGAATGGGCAATTCAACCCACCACAGTTGTTTGACGCAACTTTCTTAATTTTTTAAATAGAATAAAATGTTTTTTAACGTTGTAGATTTGTTCCTTCGAAATATATAATTTATTCCATTCAAATCATTAGTATGTCCATGGGAATAGAAATTAATTTCATCCAAATAATATTTTATTTGTCTCAAATTAAATGTTGCTTTTAAATTGAAACAAACCAAATGTTTTATTTAAAGATAGGGTTCGCCATATACAAGAATCAAATTTGTTTGAGTTAAATAAATTTTATTTGATTCAAGTATCTCTTTCTATCTGTGTACCTTTGCTTTGTCTGACAGTTTCAAACGGTTTGAAGGTCTGGAAAAACATACTACAAATAAGACGAACATTACGTAACGAGCAGTTTTATCTCAAATTTAATTTGTGCGAATTCTATCCACTTTTGCCACTGGAACCGGACGCCCCTCGTATCGCACACAGACCCGTCCGTTTTTGCGCTGTGTGCCCCCTTCACCCGCAAACCAACCGAAAATATGGAATAAATCTGGCGCCATTAACGTCCATTATGTGGAGCCGGGCAGCGCCATTTTTCAACGCGGGGGGGGGGGGAGAAGCTTCCCCAATTGAATGTGCAAACAGCCAAATAATTAGTTATTAATTGAATCGTTAAATTGGGGTCCGCGGGCCAAAGAGCCCGACGTTTTGGTGGACAGGTCCCCTGGATAATTTATTGGGAGCCGGGCCCAACAATGGCACTCTTGGGCGCGCGTTATATTACAGTCGCAACGTTTCGGTTCGTATCGGCGATGTAAATATTTTTGCCCTAATAATGGGCAAAGCCTATGAGAGAATGAGAGACACGATTTTGACCCTTGATCCCTTTTGCAGTTCTCACTCGCACACGTTTAGCAGCAAACCGAAGCACTGTGTTCTAAAATTCAAATGAAATATGAAGTAATCTAATCAATCCATGAATTGGTGCTTCCATTGAGTATTTGTACAGAGGCGAACTACTTTTCTGGAAAAATCTATTTGGAAATTGGAATGTTTCTGAAAGCCCCAAAAGTGATCTTGGCTTCTCTATTTCATCATCATTAGTTAGGTTACTCCAGCTGTTTAAACGCTAGCAGGCATCTTGGCCTTGATGGAAAAAAAATTACACATTATTCGATATACATTTCACAGAAACTAAAAACGAAGGCAAATTCTAATCCATACTATTTAAGCCAGAAGTGGCATAGTTGTGCGTAGATTCTGTAACTCATAAACCATCTTCCGTGCTTTGCCTTATATGATAATAATTGCGTTGTTTGTATCTAGCTTCTAAAATCAATAACTAGTGGTGACTAAATTTCTGTTGGAAAAAGCTTTTTTACCCCATAATGAACTTCAACTCGAACTTTTTGGTCAAAATAGCTAATACTACTGGGAACCCTCTACATCCAAATTTGGATATACAGTGTGTTCCATCTTAAGTGTGAACACCCTCATAAAATTTTTGTTTTTGGATAAACGAGCTTCTTTTTACGCCATAATGGGAGGTGGGAGGATACTCTCTGGGAGCATTTCATATTCCACAAGTCTCTCAAACAGGGCCTACTACGATGATGTTTATATTCCTAAAATTGAAAACAACAACCTTTCTATCAAATCTCCTTGTAACCTTCACATTTTTCAGTTCAAGAAATTCTTGGATTGAACAACTTTTTGAATTCTTGTAAATTTAAACACGTTTAAAGTTACAAGGAGATTTAGTAAAAATGATTTTTTGTTTGAAATATATTTTCGTATTTTGTATTATTTTTTTATTTCGATTTGATTGGAACTTCATTAATTAAGCGCTAATATCGATAATCAACTCAACAAAAAGTAAATATTTCTCAGCAGAGTGAAGTTATATCGCAATCTAAAAAAATCTATCAAGGAATTACCACATTCGGAATGACATATATACAGTGTGTCCCAATTTGATACTGGACACCTCAGAACTATATGAAGGACAAGGAAAACAAAAAGGGTCTATTTTTTTATTGGTAGTCCCAAGGGAGAGTGTCTCATAGGCGGTGGTATTTGGATGGGGTAATTATTTCATGGCCTGCTACGATTTGTTAAAATAGCTAATTTTCAAGAAACCCTATTAGGGATTTTTTTACGACAAAATGTTATTAAGAAAACTTGCTCAGAATGAAAAACTGAGTAGAATTGCCAAATTTCAAAAGTCTAGGCCTACTTTGATTTTTAGCTTTTTCGCCATTTTCTCCCACTTTTTTCTTAGAAATGTTTCCTTTCTGGAGCTTTCACGTCAAAATATTATTAAGGAAACTTGATCATCGTAAAAAAATAAAATTTTGACGTGAAATCTCCAGAAAGGACACTTTTCTAAGAAGAAAGTGGGAGATAAATCTAAAAATCAAAGTAGGCCTAGCCTTTTGAAATTTTGCGAATCTGCTCAGTTTTTCATTCTGAACAAGTTTTCTTAATAACATTTTGTCGTAAAAAAATCCCTAATGGGGTTTCTTGAAAATTTGCTATTTTAAAAATCATAGCAGTCCATGAAATAATTACCCCATCCAAATACCACCGCCTATGAGATACTCTCCCTTGGTACTACCAATAAAAAAATAAAGACCATTTTTTCTCCTTGCCCTTCATATATTCCTGAGGTGTCCAGTATCAAATTGGGACACACTGTATATATTTATATACCATTTGTTTCATGTTTCCTACTATACCTTCAAAACGTCGTATTTATAAAATTGACAGTATTGTAAAAACTTTATCGCTTAATATTTTACGATGAAAATTGGTAAGTAACAATTTTGGAGGATCCTAAATAAGATAATGGTATCAGATTCTCGATAAAAATCGCTAATAATATTTTTGCAATTTAAGGGGATATAAATGAGAGAGCATCTTCTCACCTCCCATTATGAAGGAGAAATTGGACTATTCTCGAATATCTCCAAAACAAAAATTTCAGGAGGTGCTCACACTTAAGATGGAACACACTCTACGTTAGCAATAAACACTGGAATAAAGCAAATAAAAAATACGTAAAGCCAAAATTACTTACTTTTGATCATCGATAGGTACTTCAGAGGCAGCATCAAATGGTACTACGTCGGCAGTGAAGTCGTTCCCACTTCCAAGTACCGCAGAAACTTGTGGTGCATATTCATCCCACATCCCTTCAAGGTCGATTTCCTTCGGGCGTGGTGGCGCCGACGATTTTGTAGCTGGAAACAAAGAAAATGAAATAATTTAAAATTACATGAAATAAGTTGGGCCCACGAGCCTCCAGACGAACCCGAATCAACAACAATCGTAATCAGAAGCGAATATCTTTTGTTGCGATGGGGAGAAATGAAATTATTAATATTGAATATGAAAGGACAGACGGGTCGCGACCATTCGCCGTTTTACTTCATTTCGCCAGGGAGAATAAAGTGTTTTTAGACCAGGCGGTAGTTAATTTCCATGGAATAATAAGTGCTGTTCCTCTGAAATGGGAAATTTGGCAGTACATTGAGTTGGAACCAATCCAGAGTTGGTGGACCTTTTTTTAATTAGTCTCTATTAAAGCCATATGAACAGTCAAATTTATTGGCGTTATTTAATATTTATTCAATTAAAAGTGACCTGGATAAAGTTTAATACCAAAATAGACGTTCAGATTTTGCCGGGGAAATAAATGGTCTACTTTCATATAAAAAGAATATTTGTCCAGAATAATTTTAGTTTTAATAATATTTTAAAACATTTTATTTATTATGTTATTAGACTACTAGATACTAAAAAAGGAAGGACGACAAGTTCTAAGGCCACAAGTCACTGCACTTGCCTATACAGGATGATTCAGTCATGATGTAAAAAATTATAACCACACAGTGGGGCAAGGTCTACTAAAAAAGAAATGCGAAAGACAATTTTTTTTATCGAAGTTTAAAACTTGGGGAAAATAAGCCTTAATACCCGACTAACTCGACGCGTCTGCCTCAATGTCAACCGTCAAGGTTGGCACTGGTAGAGCTATGTTGCCACATTTCAATCATTTTTTTTTGTGGAAGATGAAACTGAAGAAACAATAAATACCTACCTTTCATCTGCATTATTGGTGTATTCAGTCTTGATTGTAGAAAGGACAGGGTTTATAACACTTCAAACATCTAAAGAAAATGTTGTGTTCACATCATAAGTACCAGTATTTGCTTAACGTCTTTTCGCAAATTTCCGCACACATATTTGTATCACAATATTTAAATTACACGAGAATTTTCTACCAGCAACGCGTAACGACGCCTACCGTGATCCATATTTTGCACTTTTTCGTTTTTTTATTGTTTTTTTTCTAAGCAACAAAACAGCCCGACAGTGGTTGTTATAACATGATCGCTTAGTTTACTGACTGGCCGGCCATTGGGCGCTGACGGCGTTCGCTGTCAGAGACTTAGATCATCAGATGCGCCGGTAATTCAATTTATTACAGATTACTTACATGGGAGGGCAAGTTCAGGCACCGACGGATAGATGGCGATGGCCCCACTCATCTCGGAAAGTAGGAGGATTGTTTTTCTGATTAGTTACTCAACCACAGCTAATTCATATCAGTAAAATTGTTTCAAGGTATTCTTTAAAAAAATTACCGGGTGGTGGCGGTAGCATGCGATAGGAAGGAACAATACCCTGTGGCGTGTAGAGGGATCCGCGATTCGCCAGGCCATGAACTTGTACCTATTGACGTTGAAAGTAAACAGTGATAGAGGTTTTTAATTTTGATGCATATTTGCACATTTTGTGGTTAGTTTTGGGTTTTGTCTGCTACTGCAGTCTCTGCAAACAACGTGCATCCGTTGTGGGAAACTAAGAGATCCCTATACTTCTAAATACACACCCACCAATTACTGCTGATTGACATTGAAAAATCGAAAAAGGTAATAAATTCACTTAGACTACGCATACATTTTTTTAAATAACTGGGGAAAGGTAAAATAAGTACATTTATGATTTATGTTGTGCAACTGGCAACTCCGCTCCCCGGGGTCGGTATAGCCTCAACGCAGCAGCTGATCTGTTGAACGCCGTTAACAAGGGGTTTTAATACACTTCTGAAAATACTTTTTTCTTTTTTTGTCGACTTTTTAAATTTCGAATTGACGCTAAGCTATTTTTTGTGGTTAACATTTTTTACATTATGACTGAATCACCCTGAATACAGCGTCTTACAAAAAAAGTAGGTCAAATCATTAATCACAGATACCAAAATGAAGGAAATAATGCCAAAAACGGACATTCGTCAAAAAACCATTGGTTTTCTTGAAATAGGGTGGCCATATTTTTTTAAAATCCAATTTAATTTGTTTCTCACTTTAAATGGTACAGTTGATCTGTAACAATTGAGAGCAGTAGGTGAAAATCTTATGTTTGGAATGTTAACAGGTGTTTTGGAGCACGTTTTGCCAATTTCAACAAGTAGTACAGTCCGGCAAACGAAAGAAGTCCAATGAAAAACTCAGTCTAACCGCCCATGCCCACATTAATAACATACGGATGGCGCTTAGACTGAGTTTTTCATTGGACTTCTTTCGTTTGCCGGACTGTATACAGTTTTGTTTGCAAATGAAAAAAAGCACTAAAATTATGGACCTGCAAGGCCAAAAAGAAAACCTCAAAAAGTAAAAAGCACGATCTAAAAACAGCACAAGTCGCGCCTTCTTTGGGACACGTAGAAATTGACACTTTCAGCTTATTCTCCATCCCTAAAAACACAGCAGTACCAAATTACAGAGATATTGCCATAATTCAATTTAGAAAAGAACTATAATGCCCTGAGTCTCAGTAACTATTGAGATTTGACCCGTAGTTGTTAAGCACAATAGTGATTTGACGTCCCCTACCTGCTTCCGCGAGATTGCCCCATACATACCGGCCCCACCCTGTATAATAATATATTATATACAGTGTGGATAGAAATTGTGGAATATTGCTTATATTTCTTAAAATATTCCTCGTATGAAAAACTTGTTTTAATAAAAGTGTTAGGGGAAATTATATCCCGTTTATCGATATCAAGCAATCTTTCGTAGCACAAAAAATGTGGTTGCCATGGTAACCGACTTGATTTTTTTAAATGGCACCATATACGTTTTTTGGTGACAATTGATACATTGGAACTTTCTGAATACGATACAATACAATTTTAATGGGGTCGCATAAGAAAAAAATACAAAAAAATTAAGTTTTCTATTATGCTATTGACAATGTTTATCAAAATAATTATTAACATCAAGTTAGCCATGCCAAAATCAGAAATGGGAAACTGTCACTAGCTGTCAGTTGCTTGTAATTGTGTGCATTGTTACAGTAAACGTAATTTTTTACTCAATTTTCTGTGTACTTAAGTACTTAGTAAGTTATAATAGCGCTTGAATTAAGTGAAACGGAAAGAATACAGGTTAACATACTAAGTACTTAAGTACACAGAAAATTGAGTAAAAAAGCACGTTTAGAGTAATAATATACACAGTTATACAGCTAGTGACAGTTTCGCATTGTTCTGATTTTGGCATGGCTAACTTGATGTTAATAATTATTTTGTTAAACATTGTCAATAGCATAATAGAAAACTTGATTTTTTTTGTACTTTTTTCTTATGCCACCCCATTAAAATTTTATTGTATCGTATTCAGAAAGTTCCAATGTATCAATTTTCACCAAAAAAAGTATATGGTGCCATTTAAAAAAATTAAATCGATTACCACGACCTCATTTTTTGTGCTACGAAAGATTGCTTGATATCACTAAACGGGACACTTTTATTAAAACAAGTTTTTGATATGAGGAATATTTTAAGAAATATAAGCAATATTCCACAATTTCTATCCACACTATATAGTGTGATCTTTTAGAAAGTTTCAATACGCTATATCTCCGAAATTAAAAAAGAAAAATCGCCGCTCCTCCAACCTTCTAGATCCTGCCCACTCCAACTTTAAGATCTTAAATAGCAACTCCCACTACTTGTGATACAACGTTGAAAAGCTCTTGAAAAATGAAAAAAATCCTGGCACACCAACATTGAAACTAATTTTCGAACGAAAACAAATTACCTAAGGTCCATTTCACAATCAAACTAAAGTAGGTACCCTATAAAATTGCAGGAACTTTTTCAATAATACTGAGTTTGAAGTATAACCTAGGTATTGTTAGGAATAGTTTTGTATAACATTTTACGCAAAATATTAAATCTTTGGTAGGTATGCCTCGAGGAATATTCAACAATGCTTTTGACACTATAGACATATTTAGCTTTATCTATGCTATGAATAAACACAAAAATTGGGGATTTCGAATATTCAATCAAGTTTTCATAATTTGTCTCTATTATCAGTCCTTATTTATCAGGAGAAATAAATTGAGGTGAAAATAAACTACATAACCATATCAAAATATTGGTCATATTGACAAAAATGAAAAGATCGAGGTAGGTGCATTGTTTAAGCCTTTATATACAGGGTGTAACTAAACCGATGGTCAAAAATGAAACCACGTATTCTTGGAGTCAAAATAAGGGCACTTCTTCATATATTTTTTTCTCCTACGGGCCATAGTTTTTTTTTATACAGAGCCTAGAAATTTAGAGAAAAATACACATATTTCTTAGTATCTCTAGAAGTATACGAGATATTTTCTTCAAACTTGGCGTATCACATGAGCGGATGAGTTGTCAAATTTAAGGTTAATATGAAGCTTGTGAGGCCCCCAGTTGCGGAGATACAGGGTGTTATTAAAATTAATGAGTTCAGAAAAATATGAATACCCTGTATAATCGCATTTTTTAAATTTGTTTTAAATGGTAAATTCAATGGTTAACAAAAAGTATCTCTTAGTATTTTTTCATATTCTCAGCCGTTTTTTAATTATTTTCAAAGAACGGCAATGCTGCAATAAAAAAGCCACTTTAAGAATAAATCTAACAATCTGTGGATGTCAATTAAACTTGGCATTATTTGAATCATTTTTGGCTGCCAACTTTGCACCTTAGTATCAATATTTTGAAAAATTATATTTTCATTTGAAGAATTGACTGATATGCACTTTTGCTATGGACTTGCGAATGGCAATAATAAACATGCGGAAACGCATAGTTGCGTGTATTGAAAGAGACGGCGGTCATTTCGAACATTTAATAATTTAATTTTCTAATAGCAATACGTTTCTCTTATTATTGTTTTTGCTTTTGTATTTTGTTAAATAAAGTTTAATTGACATCCACAGATTGCTAGATTTATTCTTAAAGTGACTATTGTTCATTGCAGCGTTGCCGTTCTTTAAAAATAATTAAGAAAGGCTGCGAATATGAAAAAATACTAAGAGATACTATTTGTTAACCATTCTATTCACCACTCAAAACAAATTAAAAAAATGCGATTATACAGGGTATTCATATTTTTCTGAACTGATTAATTTTACTAACACCCTGTATCTCCGCAACTGGGAGCCTCAGAAGCTTCATGTTAACCTTAAGTTTGACGGCTCATCTGCTCATGTGACACGCCAAGTTTGAAGAAAATATCTCGTATACTTCTAGAAATACGAAGAAATATGTGTATTTTTCTCCAAACTTCTACGCTCTGTATAAAAAACTATGGCTCGTAGGAGAAAAAAAATATATGAAGAAGTGCCCTTATTTTGACTCCAAGAATACGTGGTTTCATTTTTGACCATCAGTTTAGTTACACCCTGTATATTCTAATGTAGTTTTGTTTTTGTTAAAAAACTTTAGTGTATAGGTACCTAACAATTTAACACCCTGTAGCCTGTAGGGTATTGATCGATTTGGACTATTTTCACATCTAAGTTTAAAAAGCAAGCAGGAGCAATTTCCAATCACAGAATTTCAAAAAAGGCGTACTATACAGGGTGTCCCTTTAACAATGGTAACATAAAGCAACTGGATATATTTTGTGCCAAAATATTACGCTTGAGCCTAACAACTACCGGTCAAATCTCAATAGTTACGGGCGATGAAGTTCTATTTTTTTTAATCGAATTAAAGATACAATCTCTCAAAATAACGATAGAAGAAACCGTTTGCGTCGAAATTGGCGGAATATGCCCCAAAACACCAGTAGTTAACTCCAAAATTCTAAAAATGAAACTCATCTACCTCTTACGAATTTTACAGATTAATTCGAATTTTCTTTGGTCATTTGCTGTCCATGGTCACCTAACGAAAGCTATGGCCAAAAAATAGGAAAAATTTAAAAATTTTAAACGGCTTTAACTTTCTCATACTTTAACATACGGCAAAAAGTTTAATATAACGATTGTTTGCGAAAACCGGCAGAATTTACGTAGGGTATTAGTTTTCTTATATTAATTACCGTAAAGTTTGGACTCGAAAATTAAACTCTTTTATAAAAATGTTTAATTATGTGTGTTTTGTAAAGCAAAATGTCCCATTCAATTTGATGTGTCACACTTACCTGTTTGTTCTGTAGGTATTTACTACCCAAATTTAAGGAAAAATATTGGTGATATTTGTGGTTGACATAAGATCCAGTTACACCCATGGAAATAAATGTGCAATAATAGCATTATGACACTGAGAATTATATTTCCAATAATTGTAATTTTTTTTATACTTATGGGGTTACCTAAACAGGTTTACTCAACAGCTTCGCAAAATGTGTAATATTAAAAAATGAGGATACTTGAAGTATGCAGCAACTGAAATGCTGAAGCTGCTGGATAGATGAAATGTTGAAGAATGTGGTGTTGCCGATTGTGAAAACTAGGTGTTCACTTAGCATTTATTATTATAATAGTACATTTTGTCATTGTCATTTTAAAGATAACTAAATATTAAGTACCTATTTTAAATTTATTTTAATACCAGGAAACAATGTCCACACCAGTTTCACATTTTTCATTATTTAAAATAACAATTCTAGATTAGTGCTTGTAAACCACATTATTTTCAAATTTTGAATGCCTACTATGTCTACCTTAATTTAACGTCACAATCGATTGTTTTTGTCGGTAACTAGATCTTATCAAACTGTCAAATAAAAACAATTGCTTCTATTCTCTCCATGGCCTACTCATCAATATCGATTATTGTAAAATTAAACTTAAAGGTAATAATTATTTGTTCCATAAAAGTCAAGAATTTTGCTTAGATACGTAAATAAGTTTGATGATATTTCAATTTATTATTATTTTGGCGTCAATTTAGAACTGGGGAAACGTAATGTACCTAAATTTACACCCCAAATGCTAGACGGTACATTAACTTTGCAACAAACATAACAGAATTTTAAAGCGTAAATATCATTTTCTTTTGAAAAATACCTATTCTTATCGGTAATTAGTAATAAAAATTAATAAAATGATAAAGCTAGTGATATACAATAGTTTTTACGAAGTTTGGAGTTTTTAAAATTTTCAGAAATTTCATAAATATTAAAAATTGGCAAAAAACTAAATATTTTAGTAGAGCGTTCCAATTTGGTACACATACGTAAAATTGAAAAACCAACAACTTTTTCAAGTAAAACCTTTTGATATTTTAACAACTAAACCCATTTTTGGCGATATATTTTTTTAAATATCATTTTTGACAGATAACGAAAGTCACATGACCACGTTTGAGTGGGTCATTTTTCATCTTTTGTAAAGCAAAAGGTAACCCCAAAATTAAATTTCAAAATAAAACGTTAATTAAAAATGTCCCCCTATGGTGCGAACTTTTTGGAGGACACTATATAAGCCACCCCATACGTCTCGCAGGTATTGTTGGTATTTTTAAACAAATATGCCATAAATAGATACAAATTCTCTTCTTTTTTTTTTCAGAAAAATGCAGCTTACATATATACTTTTGTCTCCGCCAATATAATGAAAACTTTTAGAAAAACCTATTATAAAATATTATAACTATTACATACCTTCTTACTTACAATTTAATATAATTTAACCGTAAAATTACTGATTGAAAGAAAACGCAATTTATTTTTTTAGTCTGTTTCAGAAAAAGAAGAGTAAAAAAGGTTTAAAGGTGGATATATAATGAAAATGGTATTGTAACGCCGCCCAACGATAATATTTCGGTAAGGTCTGCGTTCATCAATCACTTGTTTTATTACTTAACATATTATTACTTAAAGCGGTTTCGTTGAAAAACTAATTCCTTTGACAAATTGTTTTTAAACGACCCGACGGAAATGGATATTCTATATAAGAGAATAAATGTCTCCTGTAACAAATTGCCCGGCCCAACAGGGTTTAATATTTGAGCCATTTTCTAAACTGCCACACATAAAGAACCTTTTTAATAACCGGGCAATCATATGTTTTGGGGTGTTTCCCATTTAATTCTTTCGGAAGTTGCCGGCGCAAGGCCCTCTCGAGGATTAGGCCATTTGTGTCGAAATTATTTTTCAAATATATGTAGAAATGCGGAAAGGTAAGATGAAAAAAGTTTCCAACTTTGTTTGCCGGGCATAATTTATCTTTTTCGTGGGAGACGTTAAATTAACGGATCTCTAAATAGGAAATCGATATCGTGTAAATGGGCAATCGCAATTTTCCTCAAGTAATTCATCCAGAAGAAGATAAAATTCGCAGACTTGTAATGAACTTGAATAACCCAATCAAAAGATCTTTAAAATTTGTTTCCTTCCAAAACAAAGCATCACGTTCGCTGGGGAATTTTAATGAAAAATAAATTGCGGATTTTGGGCCAATAATACTGCTCCGAATCAGAGAGTATAAAAAGGAGCATAATGCAGGGTGTTCCACTTAAGATGGTTTTCATTATCTGTCTCCTTTATTTTCGATTTAAAAGAAAAGTTTAAAATGAAAACTTAATGGTACGAAATCTTCTACATACAGCTTGTTTCATATAACTTATTTCATACAACTTTGTTACTTGGCACGGTAAGGAAAGTATTTTAGTATATTTTTGGTTTGGAAAATTGCAAATTAATTAATTAATTAATAACAACGTGGATATTTTTACTAAGTCAAATTTTAATGTGTGGCAGTTTTGATAATTTTGATCCTTCCTTACTTATTTTATCACAGATGATACTATTTTGAAATAGTAAATAAGAATTTGGCATTGCGTTTTTTTATTATTGCGTAGGTACGCGTTATTATTTAGACCAATAGTTTCGACTTTAATCCAATGGCAGGCAACAACAACATATTAAAACTTAAAATTTATTTGAAAATTTCGTTGCTTTTGGTGTTAAATACGTACGAAGGCCTGGAAGGGGCACTCGCCTTTTTTTCTAGATGCGCTCCAAAAATTTCGACTTACAAGTCGAAACTTTAAAAATATTGGCCCAAAATTTCGACTTATAACTCGGAGCTTTAAAGTTTCGACTTATAAATCGAAATATTGAACTAATATTTCGACTTATTACACTCGAAACTTTAAAGCTTCGAGTTATAAGTCGAAATCTTAGGTCATAGTTTCCTGGAAATTTTAAGAGGGGGGTCTAGAAAAAAAGGCATGTGTCCCTTCTAGGCCTTTGTAGATATGTGCTTAAAACGATGGTACTTTTTTAGTCAAATATTCCCAGAAGACTTGGCATTCTAGTTTTACCAGTACAATGGGGTCGAACTTCAAAAACCTAGATGTGGGGTTTAATCAGCGCTCTCTTTTTAAAACATGAGTTCCGGAATTGCAAATGAATGAATAGGTAACTTTTAAAACGCATCACTTCAAAGGGAGATATTTCCCAATCCTTTTAGAGAAATCCATTTTGCTTCAGAGTATTCAACAAATCGTAATAGACTGATTAATCCGCACATAGATTGTTAATGCCTCGCCAATATATACAGTGCTATTCATAAAGTTTGCATCAAATGGGAATTTTTTTTATTATTAGATTTAATAGTAGATTATAACACGAGTGGCTGCTATTATTCCCGAGGAATATTTACGAACCGAAGTGCGTTAGCGGCGAAGGAGTAAAATTCATTATTGCGAGTAGTATAGGTACTCTACTTTATTTACGATTAATTTACTTATTTGAGATATTTTATGAACAACTTTATTTGTCAATAACATCACAAACACAGGGTTTGACACTGACACTTTTAAGTTTTCATTATATTGTTTCCATATAGGGACTATCGTCATTATTCCCTAAGGGATTAATATATGGCATTATAATGCAAAAAACCACAAGTATAATACTTATATCTCGACTTATATTAAACATTAGTCGTAAATAAAAAATCTTATTTTCCGTCCTTAATATTGCGTTAATATTTATTTGTTTATTATTATTTAGTATTGTTATAATTTAGTTCGAGAGCAACCAGTAAATAAGCGTTTTAGGTTATTTGCGGGAAAAAGTATCTAGTACAGATTTGACGAAACATAATTAAGAAAAAAATATTTACTGATTACCTATATTGACATAATACACATTTTTTAATAACTTTTCCGATATTTCCAAGGCAAACCCGATTTTTCCCATTTTTTATTTTAAACGTCAAATTTCACAGAAGATGTAGGCTGTGACGTCACGGCCATCTTTATGCGCAATGGTGTATCCAAAACATGTTCCGATATATCCCGAAATAAAATTTTCAAAAATCTAATAATAAAAAGATATCCCATTTGCTGCAAACTTTATGAATAGCACCGTTTGAAAGTTTTTAGCTAAATAGATGGAAATGCCGGGGCAAAAACTTATTTTATGCACTCACATTTTTTGGCTATCTTTTTCCTTTTCTTGGATTTTTGTTGCACAATAACTCCACCATCCTTCCCACAAAAATCTTCCAACATTTTCAGAAAAATATGCTGTGTCTCGATAAGGTCCCTCAGATATAGATCAGACATCTTTAGTTCGTCATATGTCACCAAAAGAGTTAAAACGAACTCTCTGTATTCGAGGACATAAAAGATGTTGCTTTTGATAACTTTTGCAGAATCTCGGACAGTTTCATCCGCAGATTTGTCCATCATAAGCAAAGTCAGGAACAATTCCCTGTAGGCTAGCAGTGCGAAGTGGAGTCGACGGGACCAAGGTTTGAGTTTCTTTCTGTCTGTTTGGATGAGGTCGAAATAATTCTCGCTTTGCTGTTGGACGTAGTGGAATGTCTGGACAGACATTGTCTCACTGAAATAATAGACATAATGATCACAACTACTAAAACTACATGGAATATGATTTACATATACGCATAGCATAATAATATTATGGATTGAAATATTGCAAGATTCTAAGACCTCTACTATAAACGGCCCCGTAATTCTATACAGGGTGTCCCCGTTTCAAGTACCTTTACTGAAACAGGTGGTAGACAAATTAATATGAAACAAAAAGTTTCATACAGCCCATCGGAGACAAAAATTGTGTTAACAAATTCGTCAGAATTTGACCCAAAGAACACCTTGTAGAGACGTTTGTATATAATTACAGGACACCCAGCATCTCTATTTTAATTGCACCGATTTATTTCTACAAATAAATAGTTCATGGGCCTATAAACTAACAAGTCTTTATTTTTCGACACGTACTAGAAAGATATAATCGCGGTTAATCTGGAGTGATGGATGGTTGACCTGCCCGAATCTTTTAACAAAACAAAGAACGAAATCCGGGATATAAAATAGCCCGGGCGCCGGTCCAGCATTACTTGAGGTCATCCTTCGTACAAGAGATTAAGCGCAAAGCCCTGTAGCCTGCCATTTATGGATGTGAAACGTGCCGTCAACTTATAAATCCCCCTAAGCTAATAGAGAATGGAATCACATGGGGCCACACCCGGCCGCAAACTTCTTTTTGCTCCGTCGGCAGCTCGGGAGAACACATCAGGGTCCAACATGACCAATGACAGATTTGCGAAATGTGCGCAAATATATATACCTAACAGGTCGTAGAATGTTGAACCCCCAAAAATCCGCCCATATGAAATACCTATACCTTCTATTGGTAGGTAATAGTCCTTTGTCTGAGAAAAAATCATATTTAACCATTCTTCCGAATTAGGTACAATTTTATTAGAGCATTAAGAATTGGCTGTGACCAGTTATGATGGATATATTGCCGTGGTCATTGTATAGAAAACAGTCACAAACTTAAAAGTATTTTCTATTAGTTGAGAGCTGAGAGATCAGACATTAGGCAAAACACCACAAAATGAAGACAAATCACAAAGACAGTACCTACTAACAAAATAAATAAAAGTTTATATAACAAAAATATGAAGTAGGTATATGTCCCGAATTTAGCCTGCGCATTGTGCTACTTAAAAAATGAAAAAAGTTCATATAAACAGGGTCTCAAAAATGCCCCCGAAATGGACACATGGGCAAACGGTTTTTTCTAAATATTTCCGAAACGAACAAAGATAAAATTCTTAAATTTGTGACCTGCGGGAGAAGAAATATTAAAAACACGCAAACAAAATAATTTGGCGCATTTTTAACTCTATAACCCCCATGTGGGACGCCTATGATGAAGAATGTCAAACTATCTTTACCTCGGTAAATGCCAAATCTCATAGGT
The DNA here is from genome assembly GCA_963920635.1 of Pseudeuparius sepicola. Lineage (NCBI taxonomy): Eukaryota > Metazoa > Arthropoda > Insecta > Coleoptera > Anthribidae > Pseudeuparius > Pseudeuparius sepicola. Next base: position 63,849,882 of record OY987300.1, on the reverse strand, counting down.
AGGTATATGGTACCATTTCGGTGGCTTTAGCGCTCTTAGAGGGTATTTTTGAGGCCATGTATATAAGAACTTTTTTCACTTTTTGGCTCGCAGAATGCGCTGGTAAATTATGGCAGGCTAATTGCTAATACGCATTTTCATGACACAGCAAAAAAATTTCAAAACGATTTTACTCTAAAATGGTGCATGCTATCGAAGTTAAACAAGGGCATCTTTTTTCGTAGAATACTTTGAAATTTTATAATTTCGCAAAAAAAATTGGAAAAAAGCACACACGCAAAATTTGGAATATTTTTAACCCCTTGACCCCCATTTGGGACGCCTATCATGAAGAATGTAGGTAAAGCTATCTCTACCTGTGTGAATGTCAAATTTCAAGAGACCATGCTTATAGGAACTTTTTTCATTTTTTATATGGCAGGCTAATTTCGGGACACCCTGTATTCAGTCGGATTTTGTTAACACATCCCTTATAGGGATTGGAAACTCAGGTCGATTGCTCGATTAATTTTGAAGACGTAACTGAATAATGTTAATAAGCGCGATTCTCATAAATTGAAAATTTCGATGTTTTTTTCGAAATATAAAAGTTCTGCCCCTACAGAAATAGTATATTTCATAACCTGGAAATAAAGATTTTTCCGTGCGCGCCAGACAAATTCCCGGGTGAGGCGCAGCCGAACACGGGAAGTCATGCAAGCACGGAAAAATCTATTTCTGGACGTGTAATGAACGATATTTTTTATTATACTTCTTTGAAAACGGAAACTTAAAACATTTTATCGGCATATTATAATAAATTTAATTGACAAAAAATAAACAATATAGTGTTTGGTATGTAGGATGCGTTTCCATGGTTACTCTCAAATTATTTCAAAGGTGCTTTGTTGTAAATTAGTTATTGTCAGATAAGGTGAATAAAACGTCAAAAATATTACAGAAATGTATCTAAATATTGAAACACTTACGAATTAAAATACAAAATAGGTATATGTTAAATATCAGAGAGCATATAGAGTTTCTTAAATTTAGTTTACTTTGCTGTATATTTCTATTTTGAAGCCATATATTCGGTATTTTTATTCAGCGCACGGAAAGTTTTTCCATGCACTGTTTCCGTGCGCTAGCCCGAAAAACCCCATCTTTCATTATTGCTATAAAACAGATGAAAATAAGGTGTTTTCAAAGAAGTATAATAAAAATAAGGTGTTTTCAAAGAAGTATAATAAAAAAGTTTAAACAGTCATTCGATAATGCTGAATTGGGAATTGGCCAGTTCAAAACCTGTATAGGGTCTGAACTGATTCTACGTCGAAATAGACAAAATTTCGCTTCACTATTAGGAAGTCTAGTACTATTTCGCAAACACAGTAGTTAGATACTTACTCAAATAAGTCAGCAATAGAAACTAAAAATACAATCTGTATATAGAAAGCGCGGTTGAGCTCGGTTTTTCAAACTGTTGCGCCAGAATCGCAGTTCAAAATGGAAAGTAAACACCTTTTAATAACCGCCGCCGAGCGCCAGTTTGATATTCAAATGAAGTTCGCGTTTCCGCACTCGCGCTAGCGCCATTTCGGATTCCGTCAGCGACGGGGCCCGGGCTTTTTTGTGTCCTCTGTAAACTCAGACTTTTTAACCTTGATATAGGCCGCTTTGTGCCTGCGATTGAGATTATTTTGTTCTGACATGAAAGAGACGCCAATACAGCATTATAATGTAAATAAAAGGCGTTGCAATGGAGCGGAAATATTGAACTCTTTGACCAGAAGCAGAAAATATTATACATGACACGGTACCGAGCGATACGTTTCTAAACAGAATAGGTAACTATAAAAAGACTGTTTTGCATTTCGAAGTATGCATAATATTATACCAATTATTAGTTAGAGAACGTTTGCTTTGGATTTGGTTCATTTTGTGCAAAATGAACGTTTCCTGGTGGGTCGCGGTTATGCTGACCAACTGTACCCCTAGTTATTTAGCCCTTTAAATGAGTATGAGAAATTAAAATTCTTTATTGATGTAAAAAAATGTTGTGCAATAAAAACTATCAAATTTTGTACAAAGTAAAGCCATTCAATAATAATAACAGGGTAGCGAAACAAGGCAAACATTTTCATACATTGTGTCTATTTTTAACTGTATACAAATCGATAAAAAGTGTATTTGGTGAGATATTTTCAAAAACTTTTTTTTGTTCGAAAGGTCTTCAAAAAACGCTTCTTATGACGTTATTACTTTCGTCACAATGCAAATCCAGGGACGGCTACGATTTTATTTATACCACAGATTTTTACGAAAACTAATTTAGCGATTTTTTTTATTTAAAATCTGATACCACGCACCGTTAATTAGGGCACCCCAAAATTACCATATTATACCAAATTTGAACAAAAAATGTACAGGGAGTTCCTTTCTACGGAGTGTCAAAGTTGAGTAAAATAGGATTTTTAAAGGTGTCGGTGTGCCATGGAATCCCCTCAAATCAGTTAAGTGGTCAACAGAACCACTCACACTGTTGGTGTGCATAGATCCAATAAAAAATATACAGGATGCCTTTCTCTGTGCCAACTCAAAATACTAAATTTTTTTAGGGTAAAAAATCGAGTAGGTATATTAAAACCGCCCCAGATACTAAAAATACCTTCCAGTCAGTAAGTCCATATGAGTTAAGGTGGTTGGTGTTGCTGTATATAAGCAAAATACCACTGACTCACTCACTCATCACGAAATCTCAGGAACTATAAAGACTACAAACTTGAAATTTGGCAAGTAGGTTCCTTATACCAGGTATGCATTCGCTAAGAGAGCATTTTCTAAAATTTAGCCCCTAAGATAGGAAATGAGGGTTCAAAGTTTAAATTTGTATATGCGGACTCAGTCGTGGGCATCAGCATGGTCTCTTTATATGCGATATAAAATATGAAATTGTCTGCACTTTCACTAGAACAGTATAAAAGCCGTTTTAAGCACTCATTCTTTATACGGGACATATTCACTCCAACAAAGTAAAATGCATTCTGAAAGCATCGATCATTCTTCTCAGTCCCCCACGGAACTGTTGTTGGTGGAAATTTTATGTAGAAGCGAGAAGCGAAAAAGCCGCTCCAAAATTATTGTCTGGCGACCTACAATGTGTAAATAATAAGAACATAAATAACTACGAGTCTACAAGTATATGAGAGGCATGTATAAAGGTAATATCGCCATTACTTGAGCGCAATAAAATATTGCATTCAAGATGGGGAGAGGCACGAGTTAATAGCAAAATTAAATCAATTGCTCCATAATGGGTATTTTTTAATGGAGCCTCCATACCGATTTTTCAAGTATCAAACTGAAGCATACTGTCTACTTTACTTATGAACACTAGTAGTGGTTATATTTCACAATCGCCTACGCCTAGGTGATTCTGTACTTTATATATTTTCTTTTCTGTGCGATTATATTTATAATGTAGTTACCGTTGATGATTCTCCATCCTCCATATCTTTTTAGATCTATTTATTAGTGTATATTTTGACAGCTGCCTATGATTTAGCCACCCATGACTCTGTGTTCTGTGCGTTTTGTTTAATGTGCGTTTTGCTTATTACCGTGTAATTGTTTTCCTTCCATATCTAAAGTTCAACTGACTGGTAGGCATAGACATTGCATTTTTTTATCATTTACAGTAGTGTTCGTAGGTAAACATTATTACAATGTGGTGCCGAGCACCTGTATTGAAGCCGACCTAGATGACTAGGTATTCGTCTTACCTTCTCAGTACTTCCTAAGCATAATTATCTACTTACTATTTAATTTACCAAACTTAGAACTAAATACTCCTAGCCTTCATGTCGCATTCTATTTAATAAGTCAAGGGTGTTCCTTAAAAACTTACAACAAACAATTTTAATTAAAATGTAATACGTTACTAAAATAATTATTGCATCCTTATTAGTTACAGTTTTTGGAAGACGTGAAGTCTATCAGAGGGCTCACAATTTTTGCCTCTGTTTGCGAATTAAGAATAATTTTGTATCCCTCGGTAGACTACTAGCTGCTCTTATTAGCTTTTTGAGCATAAAATATAACCTTTTTGCTTTTTGTTGTTGTAATTTATAACAATTTTAAATAATGTAGACAATCTTACAACGACAGAACTGACGTGACGGTCTTGACCAAGGTTATTAACAAATATTTGAGACTTAACTTTTGACAATTGAATACTACGATTTCATTGACCTGCCATGTGCAACAGAGACAAGTATTGAGAATTTCTATAAGTGGGGAAGAGAAAAAGCATAATTGCCAGTCAGGCCGACTCAACAAACACTCTCCTCTCATTTACTTACCTTCTCTATGACTTCGACATCTTATCGGTTTTTGGGGAACGTTTACACATTGTACGCCAGACAACACTTCTGGATCGGCCAGATCTGTATAGTAAGCCGTACAATCTCGAAGCTCCGATTTATCTTCAGAAATATAAATAAACAGGCATCATTCCATATTTTTCGAACGAGAATATTTACCAAACTAACAATCGAGGCATTCTTCGTGGGAGGCATCGGGGACAGAATTTATTCCCACCGAATCAATAAAGGTCGGTTCGATGGGGATCCCGAAATTCCCGATGTCTGCCTCCGCTATATGCGCATTCCGAACTTCCCAAGCGAGACTATTTTTAAAAATGCTGTATTAGATCAATAAGGATAGTAGCAGAAAATATCGTTTTATTTTTAAGATGGTCGTACAAATTCAGGGGGTCTGCGGTTGACAATGTTCTAGTATTATTATTTGGTTCATCATATTGTCAATAGTTCACTCGGTGAAGTTGAACGCTAAATTCTTTCCAGAATGGCTGGTCAAATCCATTACCTACACGGCTACTATTGGATGCTAAATACCCTATGTCAAAATATTAATCTTATAGGAAGTCCTTACTGGGACTGTCAACTGGTAATTTCGCCATCCTAAGTTGGCATCAATGCAGCAAAAAATGCAACCGATTAATAAGTCCAGGTCAGTAACGAGCCCATTTGCACGATGAATAACTACTAATAACACGAACAAGGACAACACGCAGATAACGGTAATACTCACGAAACGTACAAAACCCGCGAATATTTTCACTGCCCAAAGTTTGAACCCTTTTGAACAATCCAGAAAACCTTCACTGTCACTTTCACAACACCGAATTAAAATTTGCCTGAGTACGCACCATAGACGCAGCCGCAAGTAGCTGATTATACCAAAATACCAAAATGAAAGTGTTTACATGACGTTTGAAATTATTATTAAAATGAGTTGTAATCATAGATATTTTTATTTGTAGCGGTATAATCTTGATTGCAATAAGGTTTTTATTTTATTATGTTCTTTTTTTCGTATCACTTGGGTAACTTTTCACATCATAAATCAATGAGTGACGTCATTAACTGGTTGAGACACAACATATACCAATGTTATACCCATGGTTAACAGAAAATTTCTAGGGATTTTGTGGAGAAATGTCATCTGACAAAATCGGGACTTCTTACAGTAATCGGGGTATAGTATATCGCTTCATGCAGGTCATATTTTGTTATGGTCAGGCTTTTAACACTGAACAAGCCATATAAGTCCTAGCGGAGTGAAGGATTATGTTAGATAGTCAGGATTTTAGGGCTAATAGCGTAGAATGTGTTCCCATATTATTTACAATATACATTCGCTTCAACTAAGTTAAGCCCACTCTAGATATCGTCCATCATCTTTTCCCGACAGCCCTGATAAAACTGCCGCTGGAAATTTTAGGTCTAAACAAGAAGATATTCTCACACATATTCCTAGAATTATACTCGTGCGGCTCCAGTCCAGAAATAAGTCTAATAATGGATACACCGTTTTAAACTTGAATTACTCGCCACTACGACAGGCGATAGGTCTGTTTCTTATGAGGGCAATCTATTAATAATAATAAGTGAAGCATAGATATAAGAGGTATGTTGTAAGCTTTAGTTCTTTGCGGACTTCAACTGGAAAAGTTATCAAAAACCTCGTTTGCTTTTATTTTCTCTAGTTTATATTCGTTACTTCTTAAGAAAATAACTCTGATGAGATAGACATTTCAATTTCACAAGCGGGAGATTAAAATAAATAAGCATACCACGGGCGCAGTTCATTTTTCCAATGGACCTGATATATGCCACAAAAACATCACTATTTATCAAAATAAACTTCGTTCTCCTGAAAGATATTCTACTATAGGTACACATACTAAAAGAATATCGCGCACATTGTCCAAACAACTATCCAGAGGATTTGCCTTCATAAATTGAAATAAACATTCCGTCGATATTCCGTTTGCATATTTTCCGAATACCAATGTTTACTAAAGTACTAAAACATTTGCATCGAGGTGTGCTTTATTCGTAAACCAATTCGATGGAGCTTCGGTTGGGCAATATCCCCACTCACAGTATGCGCATAAATAATTTTGAGAACAACAGAAGTTATTAAAATTATATCATAAATAACTTATCTTATAGAAAACTACAATGAAATTATTTTTTGGTTCTTCAGTTATATGAGAAAAAGAGTTAGATGAGGACAAACCAGGTTTCCTCGATTTTCCTTTAAAGTTCATTGTATTAGTTTTATTTCTTTTTGTAGGAAAACGGATGGTCTGTACTATAGCGGGTAGAGTATAAAAACCGGTTTTAAGTTCTTATTTTTGTTACATCACACAAGACACTCTGACGGAGTTGCACCCACTCTGGATACATCGATCATCTTTCCCTGACAATCCTGATAAGACCAAAGGATACACACATTAAGAGAACAAGCCCACGGCTTATCGTCAGAAATAGAAATAAACACAACCGTTATTAGGAATCAAATCTCCCGAAATCAACCGACTAATACATTACTCTTTAACAGTGGCGGCTCGTCGGTTAATGCACAGGGGGCTACGTTTTGAAAAGAACACTCTCTATCGCCAATTAATAATAATTCTCACCCTCACAATACTCCAAACAAACTAGGAGTCTTCGTTGTTCTTTGCGGCTAGGGCCTACTTTTCCCGATAGAACTAGGATAGCATTCAAGTACTAAGAAAAACCATAAAAAAAACCGTGTAATCCCAGTGAATCCACAATTTGTCCAGAGCTCTTGGCGCCAATTATATTGTTTAAAAAAATAATTCCCGTTTTTTAAGTTAATAACGGAAAACAGTGCTATTAGTTTGTCCACTTCTTTTTGTAGTAGATATTTTTATAAAAGTGTCGCGTTGCCACTTTATCCGGTTGAGATAATTGCATATCTTTAGTTAGTCTTTTTAACTCAACTTTTTAAGAGAAGTTTTGTAAAGGACGCAGCGACGCTTGCCACGTACTTGACTGACTGGGACTGGGGCTCAAGAACCGAGAACCCTCTGGTATGCTACAATCGCGTATAGCGGATGCAGCCGACTCGGCCCGATCGTGCCCGCGTTGCGGTAATTTAATTAGGAAGGAATAAGGATGTAAAATATACAATATGGCAGTCGAGGAAATAAATTATTTTTTCCCATTTTCTACTAGGGGGCTCTAGCCCCAGAGCCTCTATGGACGAGCCGCCATTGCTCTTTCAATTTGCTTGACGCATAGGATATATCTAATAGCTGGAATTCCGTATGCTGTAGAAGCAGACATAAAGGATATACGAATTTAATTTGCCTATTCTCAGCGAAATAGTTCAAATCAATGCTAAATTTCTAGCTTAGTTACATCATGTAACTGAAAATTCAGATAAAAAATAAAGTAAAAATCATACCTACTAAAACTACCCATGTCTAGTTACCACTAAAGAACTAATTATTTCCGCATAGCGAAAACGATATTTAAGTAGGTTAGTAGAAGTTCATAAACCTTAACTTATGACTGAAGACGGGACCTTTATGCGAAACCACGCGTACATGCACTATAAGTTTCTATATAGCAATCTGTTTTTCAGTCCATATCTAAAAATATAAAAAGAAATTGCATGAGCCTTTTATGGACTAGTCGTGTGTTTTGCCAATTACCACCCGACTCGCAATTTCTAAAACGGAACAGTAAATGCTTTGGCACAATTGAAATGGAAGTATCTTATTCATCCGAAATAATTTAAATCCTGTTTTTTAGTCGCCAAGCCGAGCTTTATCTGAAATATTCACTCCAACAACGCTGTAGCATCGATCACCCTTTCTCCGACACTCCAGATAAATATATAGCTGGAAATTTTATGCCGAGGCGAAAGGGAACATACACATATTCATTCGGCAAACTACTCCCGTAGCTCCGATTTATCGTCGGAAAGAGGGATAAACCGGGGCATTATTCGTATTCCATATTTCCCAAATGCGAATATTTATAAATGTACCGAATAAAACATTAGGTATTCTTAACGGCAACAAAATTTTTATATTATCTAACTTTTATACAATGTGTCCGCGCTTGCTTGTGAACACTCGACAAATCTATAAAAAATGGCTATGATTTTCAGTATACCTACCATATTAGGTCCCTATACCATATTAGAATATATTTACGGAAAAAAATGATATGTTTTCTTTCAAGAAGGTTTCATTATAATAGAAATTGCCACTAAATCGAAATAGTAGTAGTGTCTGTGAGATACCTTCCCTCAATCTAAAAAAAACTTTTTTCTCGCCCTTTAATGGATTAGTGTATTTATTTTGTGTTTGATTTTGTATTTTTATTTCTAAAAATAATTATTGTGGATACAAAAGGCATTGAAAAAATAGATATCTACCTTATGCATGCTTTATTCTTGGAATTGGAGAAGCTGAAAATGTAGTTAGTATTCAAGGAAGGAAGAGACAGAGAGCAGTTGTAGCACAAGTCAAAGAATGTCTCACTCCTTAAAAGTACCTCGGAGGCCAAAAAACAGCTTACGCATCGCATGTATTACATTTTTCCTGAGGTATACTCGTTGCAAAAGGAAAAACGTGCTATTTATCAAAGAAAGTACTTTAGAAAAGCTTATTCACTTCTTAAACGAAGTAAGAAATCTATTTGCTACAATGAAATAGTAAGAAATCTATTTGCTACAATGAAATACCTATTTTAATACGACAGGTATGAAGCACCATTGAAGGAATTTGGTTTGCAATTTGAAATAAAAAAGTTGCTTAAGTCTTATAACAATATAGGTATTTATTGTTAAAAAAATGACGAGCAATAAAAAGTCTAGAAAGCAATGAAAATCGCGATTTCACTACGTATTTCACCTGCCTACTCGCTTAAATCAAGTTGCATGTGGCACGTGGATTAAAAATAACGATTAAAACTTCCACTTACTTAAAAATAATAGTAATGGTATACCTACCTAAATACAAAAACCTAATGTACAAATTATGAGGAACGAAAAATTTATCGAATTTAAAGGTGGATTAGTAGAAAAATTTATATTTCATTTATTTGTACTTTAGTTTTTTTGTTTGTATTTAGGTGCCTATACCTATTTGTAATAAAGCAAGTCACAGTTTCAATTGTTTTCAATCCCTATGCAACTTGATTTAAGCGAGTATGCAAGTAATATAGGTACCTAATTAAATCGCGATTTTCATTGGTTTCTAGAATTTTTATTGTTCGAATTTTATTAACAAAATTTGGTACAAACCCGTTTTAAGGAATGGCCAATGCCGTGGCCTACTCAGAATTTTTATAAAAACATGCCTAATTAATTATTAATTAATTAATAATTTTGACCCAGAAAATATGTCGTAGTAGTCCTTGCTTTTTTTTAATAAAATGTGCCGTTTTGCCATAAAATACAGCTTGACCTATCGTTAAATAAACTCGATCGAAATCGGATGACAAATAAACACTTTATGGGGGTGTTCCGGTTTCAAGTGGGTCACACTGTATACACAGGGTGTTTCAGAAAAAACTACCATATCTCCTGGAGCATAAAATAAAATTCTTATTGATCATCTGTCTATCGTCTTTAGTTTCTTAGATAGAGGGCGTCCAAGTTTACGTTTTAAAATTGAATAATATTGACCGTATCTTCTACTTTATACTAGGTACATTATTGAATTTGGCACAACTGTGTTTTTGTGGATGGAAAACAACATTCGAAGCATACAATCTTCACCTACCCCTTTAAAATGTTACAGACCAACTGTACATTGAAAATTATGAAAAAGTGCCAAATGAACATTGGTCAAATCACTACTGGTTTTCTTGAAATAGGGTGTCAAAATTTTATCAAATTCAATCCTTTCCATTTTGAAAACGAACAATTTTTGGTACTTCGTTTATAGGAATTTTTGTCTCACTTTAAATAGTACAGATGGTTACAAACGGTTAATTTTATCGTTATGAAACAACAGTACCTTTTTGTTGCAAAATGAAAAGACGCCCTAAAATGATGGACCTGCGAGACCGAAGAGATAACCTCAAAAAAGTTACGAGTAAAAACGCGACCCAAAAATAGTGCAAGTAGCGCCCTCTAGGAGATATACTCAGAAATTGACATTTTTAGTTTTTTTTCCACCCCCAAAAATACAGAAGTGCCAAATTTCAATAATGTACCCAGTATAAAGTGGAAGATACGGCCAATATTCAATTTTAAAAAGTAAACTTGGACGCCCTCTATCTAAAAAACTACAGACGATAGACGCGACCGTAATAGCTCGTTGGGCCTACGCTAATGACATGCAGGAATGTTCGATTTTGAACTTAATTTTAAAACACATGGCAGCCTGACTATAATCATATCGAAACACAAAGTTTTCGAATAAATAAAGACTTACTTTTCCATATGAAGGCCACAGGATTCATACCTTATTATGGTGAGAATATACGCATCATAATTCACTCTGAACGGAATACTCTGTCACTAATTCTCGGTCTGTAGGAACAATTTGTACCATTTAACAAAATAATGGTGCATTTTTCTAATCAGCACAATTCATTATATTTCAACTGTAGGCAACGAGAGTCGTAATACAGGATTCAGTTTTCTTTCCCAGCAACTGCTTGCTTCTTATCAGCGGTACAGACTTTATTTCAAGAGACGTTTCTTGGCAATTTCACTTCCTCCTGGAATATTAGCCCGGCAATGGGGCGGTCCGAGAATTTCCGGGAATATTCACGGTTCAAGTAACACAATGCCCCTATTTTAATCTCGGTAATACCGCGGTTCCGTCTCAAACTTCCCGGTGCAGCTTAAAATATCACCTAAGCCCTCATACTTGCGGACTGTATTTCACCCCCCAACCTCGGCGAAACTTTGTTCATTCGGTCCGCCCTCCCTCCTTACACTGGACCAAAATATGCCGTGCATTGCCTTGTGCTCGGTTAATCTGATTACGTGGAATTGTCCGCCCATGTAGTTAACAGAAAGCATAACACGACTACATTCCCTATGTGTGTTTTCACGGAGATAGGCAAATATCTCTCACGTTACAATCAGAATCTGTCGTAGGACCACGCAAGAGCTTTGATACGCTCGAATTCAGAAAACTAATGTTGTTTTGCAAAGGAAGGAGAAGGAATGTCAAGTTTATTAAAACAAGAAAAATTAATACAAAAAGTAGATACCGAAATATTTATGGAATAATGATAATAAATCAATAGGGATATTTTTGTGGCATAGCAGAAAAAGGAAACATCCCTCTTGAGTTACAATAACAGGTATAAAAATGCATCGCTACAATGCTAATATAGGTACTCTTTTAAATAATAATAAGAAACTTCCTGGGGTTTCTACCAAATATATTGTTCTTTTCAATACAGATTCGTAACAACGCACGTTTCGGCCATCATCAGGTTACATAACCACATGTTAAATATAATCAAAACAATTTTATCTAAAAGGGAAACATAAAACATTTCAAAAAAATTTCTACATTTTTTTCCTTTTTTACATTAATTATTTTTATTTTTAAATTTGTTAATTTGTCAAACGTATGTATATAAAAAAAATATAAAAATTAAAAAGAGGTTTTCTTTATTAATGATACTCACAGATTTAGTCAAATCTTCGATTTAGTCTTGTCAACCAGTTGGAAATGCCGTAATGACGGATATTTGACGAATTTAATTACACTTTGTAAGATCTAAGAATATAAAATAGTGTTATTTTGGCGAAGCCATATTTGGGAATGCGGCAGGCAGTTCCACTTTTGGTACAAAAACAGCTGGTTAAGTATTTTTTATCAGAATCTATAAAGGTTGTGAAGAACAGTTTTTGTGGTATATTGTGCATGTCCTTAGTAGCCTTCTACCTTCTACCCTCTACCTTCTACCTTCTACCTCTTGTGATGTCAAGTCTGTGGCAACCAACGCTCTACTTTGAAACGGTATTCTATATTTCTTATTTGTTTCACAAAATTATAATCAGAAAAAAGGCCTCTTTAGTTTTGTCACATTCAACTCTTCATAAACTATTTCTTATGCTGAAATATTTTTATGCTAATTTCCTAGTCAGGTATACTTACATACTACATTACTACACAAATGGGATATGTCAAAAGCAGCAAGTGCTCCTCAAATTTTTATTTCATTATACACAAACGAGAGCTCGCGAAAATGCCATTATTTATGGGAACTTGGTTTCCTCCGGGAATTCATAGTAAATTTAAAGTTAAATTACTTAACCAAGTCTCTTTGCGTGTTTTAATCTACTTAAACGTCGCGTTTCTCTTCAGGAATAAAGTTTTATTCTCTGGTGGATAGAAAAGGAAAATTATGGAATCTGTTTAATGTTATGTCTGAGACTATGCAGTCCTTTCCCAGGAGTATAGCCCGGAGAAAATGAATAGAACATAACTGTAATTAAAAGTAAACATAGCCGTTCTAGACTTGTGATAAATCCAATCTGAATCGCCGCTTTTGTTAATTTCTGCGATTTCACAATTTGGCCTTATAATCTGGCTTTACCACACTGGGTGTTCAATGATTGTTCCATGTTCCATATTAGCTAAATTACGACACTGGTGTTACGCGAATAATCGTAAAAAACTTAAGATAGAAGTTTCAATACAGTACATATTACAAAACAAATTTTACAACAGTAAAAAATGCGGGACTTAAAAAGCTGTAAGTACCTAACTTTACCTACTTTAGAAAGAAAAATTCCTATGGGCGCTTCATGATGTCCTGGATGCAAGAACTTTGTTTTCATTCATGTAGGACGACGATCAGTATACAGCCCCTAGGGGCAGAACAGGACTTTATAGAGTTTAAATTAAAAATTTTGCCTAAAAATTTTTAAAAATTATAGATCTATAAGCTCAAAATTTTGTATTTGGCTTTATTTTTTTTTTAATATCCATATCCACCCGGAAGATGATTTTGAAAAAAAATATTTAATCTATTTATCTGGTTTTCTATTAGTCGGGGGAAAAAAGTAGGTATGTAATGCTTAGAATTTGCAACATTTTTCGCCGGAGGGCGAACTTTCTGTTGTTCATTCCCAAAAAGATGAACGGCCCCGAAGATTCCAAAAAGAAGTTTTCGATTTTTTTTATAATAATTAATTGTGTAAACAATTGATTTCATTAATCACTAGATACAAAATACATTTTCAACAATTTATGAATAACATTCAAGAATTCATCATGAAAACATCAAAGCTGCTGTGATAAATGCGGAAATTCCACCCAATTTTACTACGTAACGAACATGCAATTCGCTGCAACTCAGACGGGAAAAAATAACAAACATACCAATGTTTTTTATATTTTTTCAAGATCTACAACTTTACTGTTATTAATAAGTTTCTTGGTTTAAATTATTTTTTCAAGGTAAAAATGAGGAAAAACTGTTTTTTGGAAATTTTTGCTCCGTCTGTCTTTTTGGGAATGAACTACAGAATGTTAGGCCAGCAACAAAAAATGTTCCGAATTCCAAGTTCTACATTTCTTCTCATAATTTCTTCCTGCGACCAATATAGTAAACGAGATAAATCGATCCTAAAATTTTTTCAAGGTGATTAAGAGATATGCCAAATTGGGTTTTCACAATGACGTCAGAACCTATAGACAGATTTGTTTTGATAAACGCCTGACGCCCAGAACTACATATATTTTCGGGTGGTACAGTGGCTCCTGAAAACCGTCTCCGCAGTGGCCAAGTCGAAAAAGATTTTTTAATAGGGTCGTGGGGAGAGGAAAATCGCGAGAAAGGTCCGCTAAAGAGATTTAGCACTTTTTCGGGTTTTGAAAGAGGAAATTTCAAGAGATATTGAGCTTTTTCCCGCAAGAAATCGGAACGTTTTTATGTGTCGTTTCCTACGTCTCTACCTAAAAGCGTTGACTGATATATTACTAAAGACTGTTCACGGCTGTCACGTCTGACACATTTTCGGCTCACCATGCGCTTTCCGGAGATAAAATACAATGCAGAATACATTGTTAGCCATCAGAGCCATCTGTTTTCCAGGACACAAAGCTATAGCCGTGAGAAGTCTTTATAAATACGTCAGTCAACGCTAAAAGTTATTCCGAAAATGTCGGGAGAGTGTCAAAAACTGCTCTTTTTTGTCGAGCCGTAGCGAAGTTATTTCGACTCGGGGCTCTGGGGTCGGCATCGTTAGGACCTTCCCCGGAGTCTTCAGGTGAGGCTCCGATGCTTCCTGCGCCCCCAAAAATCGTTAAATAAAGAAAAACACGCTATATCCAAGAGTGGTTCCGGAAGCATATCAGCGGAAAGGTCAATGACTACATGGTTGATGGTTGACTTTCTATCTTTGTTTTTAGAGTAGTATGGATATATTTAATCTTGGGGACAAAACAAAGGCCATTTTATGAACGGGGCGACACGTCTATAGGTTCTGAAGTTATTGAGTTTTCACCTTTCTCACCTTCAGTAACACATCACATAATTATGTTTTCGATCTCCGATGATAGATTGATTGTACTGTACCAGACAAATTTGTATCTATAAACTTCTATACATTTTCTGGGATAAATTTATATTACGTTTTGAACTTTTAGATAAAACTTTTTTGTAACAATTTACCAATTTTGTTTTTTGAACGATAACGTAACGTAAAAATTATCAGTTTTACTTTAAAATTTAGGGCCTTAACTGTACCTTAATAATAAATTTATATGCGAAAAGTTCTGCGCTATTCTGGGAAGGGATAACCGGGGTTTAGCATTTAGGGTTTTCCACCTCAGGTGGGCACTACTATTGCTAGAATATCCCAGGGGATAAAGCGGTGGGAGGGTCCTCAAGTCCCCCTCTTTCCGGCAATATATTCTTGTAAGTATGTTTACCTCCCCTGTCCTTTCCTAATATTGACAGGGCCAACAAAGAACAATTGTTGTACATGTAGTTGCTCTGCTGTGTCAAGTTTGCTCATTTGCATGATTTGGCAGTAACTGTATCTCCTGTGACAAATTTGCGTAGGAGCACGAACGGACAACCACAAACCTTAAGGCGGTTCTGGAACCCCTCGTTCTAAGCTCTCCGTATTAGTTATTAGTTTTATAGGGCCCACTTTATATACACTCCTCCAAAAAAGTATCGCATCAACTTTAAATTTTTATAAAAATCGTATGAAATTGGGTATGTTGAATTTTTGCTCTGTATGTACGTCTTAGACAGAATTAAAAAAGGTCAACAATGTAAACAAAAATGTGTCTAGTTATATTACAGTATTATAAACACGACATATCCAACACAAATAGTTGCTGCTGCTGCTGACGTTCCTTAACTACATTATGTTGCCATTCTAATAGTACCATATATATTTCCGTTGGCTTTGGGAAAAATACTATCTAGAATATTTAACCGGCTATTTTCCAGGTTTAAGAAAATTCCCTTATTATCTATAAGTGCCATTATCGCATGACCTACTTACCTGACCAGTTTAACTTCGAATTTGTGGCACCTATTGAACTCCATAAAGAACCTGATGGCCCAGAGATAATACGATTCATCGTGTGCCTGAGCCTTAGCTCTGACCAGGTTATCTTTCACGTAATACATGAAGGTATTGTAGGCTCCATTCAAGAATTCCACACAGAATTCTTTAAGAAATAGCCTGACGCTGAAAGCGGACCTGAAAGGAAATGAAACTATTCTATTTACATTTGCTTTGGAAACATAGTCTGAATGCTCTCAGACGCATTGGTTTATAAACTCTTTTTGTACCTAATGCTGTAAACAAATCTAGCAAATCGATTTTTACCTACTTGTTGATCTTAAATTATACAAAATTCTTTAATTTCGGTGACAATACAATATTATCATTATCATTAAGCTTTTATGACGATGGAGGTAGGAGGGAGATGGGAAAATGAAAATTTCCGGACTACTATGGAAGTCCAGCACCAATAAGCTCCTGAATTTATAATATACTGACCGGCCCCAAAACTTGTACAGTTAATATTCTATATTAACAAGCTTTTAATAGCTTTACTTGTATGGATGTACCTTTGTAAATAAATATATCAAATCGATTTTCACCCACTCCTAATGGTCGTATCGAGCTGAAATTTTTCAAACTTATTCAATACAATATTGTGAGCATTTATGGTGATGGCGAAGGGAGGTGGTTATAAAGACTCTTCAATGGTTCCTTATAATAAAAGATAATGCTGGCACAGATATCCTAATGAAAGGGTTAGGTCCTCCATATTAGATACCTGATTATATTAGGATGTAAAAGACCCTGGAGTAGTCTAGTCTAAAGATTTTATTGTTGACTATAAAGTAAAACATAATAATTGATTTGATAATATTCTATATGAACTTACTGAATGGAAAAGCGTGGGGCGCTCTATACTGTGTCCCAGGTTAAGTGAACAAAAAGGCAAAGAGACAAAAAATATTTGACCATTTGGGATTAAGGCCTGCTTGATTAGAAACTAATTTACACTGTTTATTCACACCATTTATTTTCTGCGTAGGTAAGGTACCTTTTTGGACAAAATATAAAAAAATTTATTAAAAAAAGTTGTTCACAATTCAAAATTATGATCCTGAAGCGAATTTTAAAACCATCGGCGTACATTGATTTCTTGATTTTTTTTTAATGTCAAAGTAGGCCAACAGTCGCCAAGTTTCGTACGGACCCATAATTTTTAATTGTAAACATCTTATTCTAATAAAAATTTTCATTATCATTTGCGAAAAATTCCACAAGACCGATGGTTTTAAAATCTGCTACAGGAACAGGGGACAGAGCGCTAATTTTGAATTCTGAACACCTTTTTCAATAATTTGTCGAAAAGGGGCACCTTACTTGCACGGAAAATAAATAAATCGCTACTGTCAAGGCCATCTTGATTATTCAAAACTAAAAATCAAGCAGGCTTTAATCCCAAGTGGTCAAATTTCAGGTCGATTTTTTTTTTCTAATTTATACAACCCAGGGACACAGTGGATATATTAAAATAAATCTGAAGTCAAATTGACAGCGTTACTATTTTTTTATAAACAAGGCATCGTTTTAATTTAGAAAATAACTAATAAGTTAGATAAAAACTAACATAATTTGTGAAACTATAATATAAGAAATATAATATTAAGAAATATCAAGCATATTATGAAATCAATTATTTTTCACCTTTTATCGACAATAAAAGCGTGTTCTTTACTTGATTATTAAAGAAACACCGCAATATACAGTATGGCTCTATGGCTAATTATTTTTACTGTTGATTATTATCGGTCTTATTTTAATTTCATTTAAAAAAATTTTATTTGTTCACTCTGTATTTAAAGTTTTTCATTAAATAATAATAATAATTTTAAGGATAGTCAATTTTGCAATAAAATCTTCTTTGTCATTTTAGTATTATTTGGGGAAAAAATGAAGAATGTGGCAATTACACATCTTGTAAATCCCAGCCGGGGGCATACTGTATTTAATTTGCTTACCTTCTCTCAGAAGTGGAGCTGGTCACGGGCAGCCGGTTCTTCGGCGTTTTCGGCTTCTTCTTGTCCTGGTCAAAGTTGAGATCATCGAGCCGGCTCAAGGGTTTGTGGTAAATTAATTCGTTGTCGCCGATTGATTTCATCGATTTCACGACGAACGTCCCGCCGAACATCGAGTGCCTGGAAAAAACGGACTGATAAGGGACCGGCAGAGAAAACGGTGCGGTTCGTTTCGGGGTTCCGGTTACGAATGGACGAGCTGGGGGGGAATTCAGGCCACAAACTAATGTCTCAATTTTTCACGAGGTATTTATCGTTAATAGTCGTGGGCATCTAAAAAACACAATTCTAAAAAACACAATTCATGCCAGATGCCAGCAAAGGCTCAAGTAGGAAACATTTCATTATCAGCAAATACTTCCTTGATTGGGGAACTTTAACATTTTTTTATTTTTTTTATATATTTGCCTATCTATAGAAAGAGCACATACAAAATATCAGCCTTCAAATCGCAATGTTTAATTTGCAATAAATAATTAAAGTGTGACCGCAAGTTATTCATTTGAAACGACACAAAAAGCGCGGGAATGGTCGTGACGTCACACCGCTCGATCGATCGGAAAGCCGTGAGACAGGAGTGACAGCTACACAGAATTAGAGAAGGGAGAATGGAAATTGAACGTTTAAATAAACAGTTCGGCGACACGTTTCCAGAGAGCCCTGATGTAGATTAAAAATAAGAACCGCCTAAAAGTCTAAATTTAACCTGGATGGTGGGTCCACAGGAGTAGTAATTCATAAGTCCCGGGTTCAAACACGAAGCCCAAGTTTTTTTTTTTATTTTTTTATTATCACTGCATTCTACCTCTTATACCTATTTATCACTGATTACCATTTTTAGTAGTAATTGGACAATAGTTATTATGACGATTATTACTCACAATCTACTCCATAGTCTATTTAAATTCAATGCAAGTACGTACGTACCTAATATGAAATTGTCGGTAGCAGGAAAAATGTAATACATTGCTCGATGCGTAGTTTATACAATATACATGGTGCTGCCGCCTACCAGAGGCGCCACCAGCAACGAACTGCTTGGCGTCACAACCAAGGACGGCGCATTACAAGAATGATTTGAATGATGTAGTTTTGAATTGTTTACATTTATTAAATAAAAATAAAAAAATAGTTTTTAGTAAACTGTGGTTCATGTAATGGCAATAAATTTCGTTTGTGAATAATATTTTTAAAATTTAATTTTTGTGCAAGTTCCCCATTGTCGTCGAAATAGAGGTTAGTGGCAAAAAATTGAATTGGATATATCTACAGGATGTTTACTTTTAGCGTGTACAACATTGATAATTTCTAAATTTGGACCGGTACCGAGTGGGTTAAATTAGAAAAAAATACGCATTTCGAGGCTCTTTAAGATCGGAGTTAAGATCCTTCAAGGAAATTCCTGATAGTTCAAGTAATTCCTGAAATATGCTGACAAAACTGAAACTGGTCGATTTCTTTTTTATTTAATATATCTTCTACAATAAATATAGGAACTCAATGAAACCTGATACGTTTACATGGGCTATCACCAGGAAGTTTCAGAAAATTTCCATGCCCACCAGGTCTTCATGATTTTAGTGATTTTATAACCAACTTTTCATTTTCCTATGGGCGCCATATTGAATTTTTATGCCATTAGCGTTGACTGATATATTATTAAAGATTGCTCACGGCTGTCACGCCTGACACATATTTGGCTCACACATTTCAACCATGTATCACAAGTGGTAAATCGCCTTAGGCAGAAAATGTTAATTAATTATTTGTTAAATAAATCATAGGCGGCTGGGCCGAAAACAAGCTCGCGAGTAGTTCGATTACGAAACGTCAAATTTGATTAATGTTAGTGATTAGTTTACTTTCATTGTTATAGTCCGGGAGGTAGGGACAGAAAATTTCGGGTCATTTTAAATCACTTCATTTTTTTATATACGAGTTTTATACGTCACATGTAACTGTAATATAAACGTCTTCAGTTACAAAATTAAATAAAGCAAACGGTTATTATACTTGTACTTTCAAACAACTGTTATAAACATTAAGAATTAAAGCTAGTATACAGTTAGCGATTTTTTAAATTTACCCGAAAAACACCGAATTTCCTCTTTAGTCGTTAAATTTAGGACAAGTAAAAACTGATAATTTGACCATGGCTTTTTGTACGAAAATGCCGGCATTGAATTAGTTTAAACGCCGAGCAGAATTTAAATTGGCATCCTATCTTGAATACGAAATACCTTAAATGCATAGGATTTTTTCTATTATAAGCGATAAAAATAGGGCACATTTTTATATACACAAATTTACTAGATACGTGGCCTTCTCAGTCAATAATAACGTTTCCCTGGAGTTTGTCGTATCAAGTAATAACGCGTAATATACCTACACATATTAAAAACGGATGTATTTTATCAAAATAAACCGAATTTGGTAAAAATTTACCAAAAATTCTCTAATCTCTTCAACAGCAAAATATGTTTCGAATTGTTATTTTAAAGATATTTGTATTTTAGTGGAAAATTTTAGGAAAATATAATATGTCCAATCGGATATTCGCCATACGAAAAATATCTGGCCTACTTATTTGAAATGATTCTTCCACGGACAACTTGTAGCAAGGTACCGTAAAAAGGTTTTTAAACATAACGCAGATAAACACAACATACAGAAAAAATTAGAAAAAAAATCAGCCTGCCCTTTCGATAACTGGGACAAGTTTTTGAGGGGTTTACCAGCAGATACAATAAAAAATACAAAGGGGTCGGTCGACGGTGCTAACTTGCTGAAATTACTATTAATTATATCGTTGTCAAATTAGAAATTTTCAAAAAAATCTTTGCGCGAATTACGTTCAATTTTTATTTGATATATTAATTTAAAATTTGGTGAGAGATAGGAGGTCATTTGTCAAATTTGTCACTATTTATATCGGAAGAGGAATTGTAACAGAATTTATGCAAAGTTTCGTTACTACGGTAAAAATCTTTTGGCTCGCTCTATATAGCACTATTTTTATAAACTGCCAACAAGTTACCGTCACCATTATGCAGCCAACCATACGCGGAGGTGATTTGTGTGCCGATTGGAATTTTATGAACTTCGTACCTAATAGTTTGTTGATATACAGGTACGTTGTTTCTTCGCCTTTCAAATTATCTTTAAGAAAATTATATGATGAACTATTAAGTCCAAATGAGGAACAGCAACAGCTTAAAAGCCTTATTGTTAATTGGTTGAAGAAGAGCACCTAACTTTAATGAGTTGTGAACTCAGTCTTCAAAATTGTAAGAACTTTTGACAAGCCCAGTGTTATTAGAAACAAGTTAATTTTGTATGCTAAAGTTTTGCTAAAGTCTAAGTTTAGGTACTAATTTTTAATTAAGAGATTTTTTGTCGATTGTAAAAAGCCGAATAATTTTCCACTACACCTGTTAACATCTCACGTCAAGTTTCATATTAAACCTTGTAAATATTCATTTGTTTTGTTTTATTTGAACTAACTTCTAAACTCAGTCTCTCTTTGATAAGAAAAAGTATAATTACTTGCTACTTGGCGGCCAACACTAAAAGGCCATTTTGTTATAGCAGGACGGAAATATTTAAGAAGACTTGCAGGTCCTAAGAGAAAAATACTAATTGTAAACGGTGCCATTTTGGCCGGGGGTGTATTTAATGAAAAAAACCACAAACTTAACTACAAGTTGGGCATTTTTGCTTTCATATAATGAGTAGGCACCTATAGGGACAGACTAACGAGTAATACAGACAATTCCTTAGCGACATGTGTCAAAAGGAGACTCGCTTTTTAGAAAACAAATAGATTGTATTAGAACCAAATTTACGCTTAAAATACTGTCAGTCTTTCTATAAATTGAAATGGAGGCTCGCTCATTTTTGACACATGTCCGTAAGGAGGCTTCTGTTGCAAAGCTATCTATTCTGTACTATAGGCAATTAAGTATTGAAGTCTGTTTTTTAAATGTAGGTAAGTATAAAACAACGTTTCGTACTAGGTTTTTCTATCATGTGGACGACAATGATTAGGTTTTGGATTACAGTTTTTTAATTTTCGAGTAATATTCTCCACAAATTTTTTATTATGCTTTTATTATGCTTGGTCACAGAATAACCAAATTTATGTGGCTCGGTTGAATAAGACAGCAACAATAAATACTCAAAAAGCGAGGATTGCCAATTAAATTGCAAATTAAATTATTTTTGGACTTTAAAATAATAATAAGATAATTATTTACCACGCTGTAGTCACTCCCGATTTTCTTGAAATTTTGGCTACCCCCCTATTTTCAAGGTCCCTCAACCCGAATCTGACCTTGGTTTTTGGCGGTCGGACGTAGTTTCCAAGAAAATTAATTTTCAAATTTTCTTTTCACGGTCACCTTTATAATTATCTATAATTGATATGAATTTTTACTGTACGAGATTGAAACTGATCACCACACTATTTCGCACCTTTTGCAACATCCCGGGCGCCGAATGTCGGGCGAAAATAGCGTACCTACGTAAACACTGCATAAATAATCTTTTTTCGCTAAGTATCGATGTTGCAAAGGTGCGAAACAGCGGAGTGCGGAGTGATTAGTTTTAACCGCATACAGTAAAAATTCATTGAAATTACCATGCATTTTCGCCGGGAACAGTAAGGTGTCAAAAGGAAATTTGAAAGTTCATTTTCTCGGAAACTATGGCCGACCGCCAAAAACTAAGATTCGTGTCCAGGGACCTCGAAAATAAGGGAGAACCAAAATTTCAAGAAAATCGTGGGGTGGGTTCCAGCGTGGTAATCAACCAATCAGATCTAACACCAGTTAAAATAATAAGCCCCACAGAAGTAAGGATACTTACAGAATCTAATATATACATATTTAAAAATGTTCTTTTATATTTCTTCATCCAAAACTTTTGCTGCATCAAAAACGAGTTCTTGTAAAAATGTTGCTTAAAGTGAAAAGAGCTGTATCTTTACTAAATGTTCACTAGATTTTAAAAATGGTAAAGCCTCCGTATTTGCAATTAAGCGATAAGTCGGTATATCAAGAAAAATATGGACTTAACTTCAGTGGAATACAGGCAGAAATTGAGTAAAAATTTGACTAATAAGGTCCCATTAACACCCATCAAATTTTAAATTAATGTCTGAATAAATGGATTGAACGTTTTACAAAACAGAGAATGCAGTTTTCTCGGAAATTTTATGTTACTAGTTAAGCAAAGTCTGTACTAGGACTTTGAAAAAAATGCTACCATATTAACAACAAATTGACAAAGTTCGTTTTCAGAAAGGTTGAATTAATAGATTATAGTTATAACTGAATTATTATGCAAGGTTAAATATTTGAAGGAAAAATTAGGGAAACTATTGCTAATGCAATAAAAGATAAATATCTGCTAAAGTTCTCGAAAATAGAGTGAAAACTGTCCATGGAAGGGATGTAAACCAATACAGGGGATGTCTGGACCGCGGCAGCAGCAAGCGAAAGCAAAAACAACTTCGGTGACAGAGGACTCGAAAGAATGGGAGTTAATAGGAAATTTCTCCGGGGATGGGATTAAATTCGGCCGCCATTTGAATGTTTGAACAGCAGGCTTTTATTGCTTTCGAGGTGGGAGCGGAGGCGAGATGCGCGGCACCGCCGACGAATTATTTATAGGCTGCACGACGTTATTGCAAGACTATCGACACAAAGGACAATGCGACAAATGTACTAGTTTCATTGTTGCTTCAAGCTGGCACAGAGGGTGTACTGTCGACAAACTATATCTACGTAGGTACTTAATAAAAAACAAGAGTAGTGCAAATTCAAAAATACTCGTATTGACTTGTGAACTTTTTTTAATGCTGCTAGAGTTGTACGCCATCGACATGATTTCGCAGTACCTACACTAAATATTTCCGCATTCTTTCTTTGAGAAGTGCACATCATAAATGTTCATAAAATGTAGGTGCTGCCCAGAATTTCCAAAAATCGCTCTCTTGTGGTCGAATGAGTTCACTGATTTATAGATTTAAGAGAGCAGACTACCAAAAGACCTCAAAATGACAAAGACACTACAGGTATAGCTTATGGCGACGAGAAAAATAGTAAAGATGGTATGGATACTTTATACCGGGTGATTCTATCATGATGTAAAAATTTTAACCACACAGTGGGAGAGGTCTACTAAAAAGGCAAAAGCGAAAGAATTTTTTTCTCGAAGTTTAAAATGTGGGACAAATGAACCTTAGTACCCGGGTCACTCGGCGCTCCTGCTTCAATGCAAACCATCAAGGTTGGCATTAGAGAGCTATGTTGCCACATTTCAATCTTTTTTTTTTTAAGGTGAAACTGAAGAATTAAGAAATACCTACCTGTCATCTGCATTATTGGTATATTCAGTCTTGATTCTACAACGGGCAGGTGTTATAACACTCCAAACATCTTAAGGAAATGTTGTATCCACATCATAAGCACCAGATTTTCTTCAGGATTTTTCGCGAATTTTCCGCACCACATTTGTGCATGCGGTAGGAAGGAACAATACCGACTATCTGTGGCGACTCAGTCTTGTCAATATCTTGAGTACAGGTGTGTGGACCGTGGCGTGTAGAGCTTTCCGCGAGTCGCCATCAACCTATTGAAGTTGAAAGTAAATAGTGATAGAGTGTTTGAGTTTTGATGCATATTTTCACATTTTGTGCTTAGTTTTGTATTTTGTCTGCTATTGCAGTCTCCGTAAACAACGTGCACCCGTTATGGGAAACTAACAGCTTTCCATACATCTACACACCCACTAATTACCATAAATTCACTTAGACTATGCATATATTTTTTGAATTATCTAGGAAAAGGTTAAAAAAAAAGTAAATTTACGATATGGGCATAGCTTAAGGTAAGCTATGATATGGGGTTTTAATACACTTCTGAACATATTTTTATTTGTTGCTTTTGAATTTTTTTAATTTCGGATTCGTATAAAGCTATTTTTGCCCTACCTGTGGTTACTTTTTTTTACATCGTGACTGAATCACCCCGTATAAGTAGGTACATAAACGAAAACCAAATTAAACTAATGCAACGAAGACAAATACAGTGTCTCCGTGAAATTGATTCAGCTGGCTGGCTATGGTGGACTAAAAGATAATTTGTACAGGAATCTTATGATGAAAGCTTCTAGATGCGAAACTAATTTGTCGCATAAAAGCGGAAGAAAGCAACACACAGACTACCACAATAAAAAAAATACAAAAAAGTTATCGATGAAATGAACAGAAACATCGTCTGAAGTAGCAGAATCTAGGGTTCGATATGGAGAGAATGTCGGGATCGCGGCAGCAGCAAGCGAAAGCCAAAAAAACCCTGCTATCAGCCGATTCGAAAGGGCGGGAATTAATGCGAAAGTTCTTCGGGGATTGGATTAAACTCGGCTGTCATCTGAATGTTTGAACAACGAGCTTTTATTGCTATCGAGGTGGTATAGAAGATAGAAGGCGAGACGCGCAGCACCGCCAACGAATTATTTATGCGTTGAACAACGTAGCGACTACGCAACAAATATGCATGAGTGCCCTTATAAGAATAAATACGACCTAGCAAAGTTATTAGAATGAAAAATTGTTCATTTAAAGGTTTATACATCCCCGAGAAATTTTAAAAAATTCGAGGACGAATTTTGCCGATTCAGCACAGGTGCCAAGGTTAAATATGGCACGTCTTTTGACAAAAATTAAGATTTCTTTAATTTTGAATTAACATCTACTATATATTTTTAGTAGATATTGTAAAATAGATTGTAGACTATTATAGTAAAAATTTTAAAGAATACTTTTACCCTCTCTTCATTTTTTGTCTCCCGGAGCGGAGGTGGTAATTTCTAAACGAACTGCCTGGGGCGAATGCGACAAGGCGGAATAATAGTCGGATAAAAAGTAGGAATTATCGTCTGGACGAAGGAGATAACGAGTGAAATAAAAAAATAAATCGAAACGTCTTTGTAACAGAAATAGAAGTCGCAGCTTGGAGTTTTTTGGGTTGCCGAGTTACAGCTGAAGCCCTGCCACTCCTCTGGCCACAACAAGTAAACGTCGGGATAATTAAAACATGAAAATGTTGTTGTCCGGAAAGTTAAATGTTGATTTTATTGGAAAATTTTAGGGTGAACTAAGTAGTGCTCTTTACCAAGATAGACTTATACAATACACGCCTTTAGCAATAAGCATTTTAAGTATAAAGCCGATATGTTTGTAAAATCTTTTGTATGAAAAGTAAATTTAAAATTTCAAGATGTATTTACTCTCGTAACTCTTGTGCAGCTGCTTTCATTATCATAGTAAACTGTTTGTACTTTCCACTGGTCATCATTGCTAAGTCATTTTATAGTCTACGCTACTCCGAGGTGGATAGCTCTAATTCCAAAGCTTTTCTATTCGTCCAACGGTAACACTCAAAGGTCCAAAGTCCAAAGAAATTCATATCAACGTTTGTAAATGATCGTCGTAAATGATCGTCGTGGTAGTTTTCACGTGGAAGTTTTGGTTTAGGTATATTATTTGTGTACGTATCCAAAATCATTTTAGTAATTCGAGCATAATACGAGAAAATCATTTAGCAAAAATCTTCTGCTTCTGTTTTAAATATTATTATCGATTGTCACTTCTGTTGGAAATGTTTTCTTTATGCTCTCTTCTGGGGATAAACATTTTCTTCCAGCGAAAAGTCCATGCCGTGCTTCTAAGAAGTTTCATAGGTTTAGAAACGCGTATCACATCTGGCAGGGCTTTCAACTTCTTCGTATTTATCGAAGATTTCTGAATTTTCCTCCATGTTGATCTGTGATCTATAGCAAATATCATCCCAGTAGATTTATGTATTAACTGAACGCAGGATCTATTTGGTGGAAAGAGCAATAATATGAAACCGTTTTAGAGAAGAATAGGACAGAAAATGTAATATATTTGTATATATTTCCGCGCTCCGTCTTTCAAACGCCCAACATCCTGGATCAATATGTTCCCTCAGAGAGAAAAACTTTAAATCAATCCCAATGATTCATGCGCTAACAACAATGTGCGTAAGACATGTCTTTCGGTGTTAGGAGTTTCTTTTTCATCATATATTGTGTTCATCTTGTGCAACAATTCATCATTTTCAAGCCTTCTTATAAGAATGATACAGAAATATATATTTCGAATTGACATTTTTAAAGGAATTATAGATATAAGGTGTAAATGTAAACTAATTACCCGGGTATTTTAACTTAATAATTAACGACTTTGTGATTTGTGTTATCCGCAATGTTCTCTCAGAAATACAGTTATTTAATTTGTTCAGTTGTAAATTGTAAGCGTTGTGTATCTCAAAATACGCCATAAAATTGCAATAGAAGATCGTGATTGTAATTAAGTATATGGATATATGAGAGCTTGGTTCTACAATATCACAGGAGATAGTGACAGATTTTTGGACGTGATTTTACTCAATATGCCTTTCAAAGGGCATTATGTTGCGTATATTCTCACAATAATAAGGTATGAATCCGGGAGTCATCCTGGGTTCTTCATATATGGAAAAGTGAGTTTTCATTTCTTCGAAAAATATGCGTTTTGATGTGATTTTAGTCAAGCTGCCACGTGTTTTAAAATGAAGTTCAAAATAGAAAATTCCTTGGAAAACCAGGCATACCGTTAGCGTGAGCCCAAAGGGCTATTATATTGTCGTATCAGACCAACATTTTCTGATGTACATAATTCATAATTCTGTAACTTTAACAAAATTTGCTCCTATGTTATTCGCAAAATTTCATATGTTCTGAAATGGTTGGTTGAATATAGACACTATTCATATAGGTAGAAGGGTAGAAAGAAAACTTTCAGTAGAAATTTCTTCCCGAATAAAATAAGGTTGGCAACGTCGGATTAAAGACGATAACATTCATTTATAAAAAAAAAACGCTGAATTCTCTATTACTGTGGTGAGAATTCTCAACGCACCGCCCATTCTCGACCCACCTCGATTTTCCCTCAATTCGATATTCACACCGCAAGCCGCTTTCATGAATAAAAAATGAAAATACCTGGTCCGGAGTACATTTTGCTTTTTCCGGAGCTCGTTAGCTTCGCACGGCCCTCCCGCTATGGAAGACATCTGGGCGCATTCCAATTTTTTCTCGCATTCCGCCCAGCTATTTTCTCAAGCTGTGGGGATCGCGCCTTTTAACCTCACTTTGGACGTTTTAGTAATGCCTTGCGTCAACATCCAGACGATTTGCGGGCTAAGAAAATATGCGTCTCCCCAACGCTATTGTTTTTGGCTAGAAAGCAACGGCGGAAGAATACCCCATTCTCAAATACACGAGTGCAGTAAAAACATTGTTACGAAATATTACAGTTACTTGAGTGCGACGTGAATTTTTCCACTTCTTTTACTTTAGAAAATTTTCGTAGGATGTATTCAGACAAATCAGAAAAAAATATGTACAGAAAAATCCTTTTAAATTTGAGTTTCTTCCCGATCGTCGCGCCCTGAAGATGTCCCGTGCAATCGAGGAGGGAAGCTTGGAACGACAAGTTTCGCTGAAGCAGGATTCATCCGGAAGGAACTCAGATTCATTATATATGTTACCTGTGGAAGTTTCCAAACAATAATAAAAATCCTTTTGTTAAAAAATATAAGTTACAGAATAATATAAAAACCCTTTAGGTGTTGGTCCGATTTTCACCCTAACCACAAGTTTTGTGGTTCCTTGAAAACTTTCAAACTGATTGAAATATCGATTTCAAATTGGTAGACTAAATTTTGCTTCGGTCGCTTCTCGTCGGCTCGGATTGCTTTTACGCGATATCTTTACATAACAATTATTGCTAGCGGTGAGATGTTGCTGTATTTATAATTAATTATAATTATTTAATATATTGATAATTTTATTTTTCCAAAAATGTATTCCAACAGGTAAGCCTCTATTTCCAATCCTCCTATTTCTGAATTTTTAGGTTACAATATGGTGTCTATTAATGACTCAAAATGCCCACAGTTTACGAAATGCGCTAGGTCGTAGTAGATTCTTCTATGACGCTACTTAGCGCTTTAAAAAACTATAGGCACATTGAACATGGCCATTATTCTAAAAACTTATTATTTCATTCAAGCTCACAGCCCACAAAACATTTTATAAAATGGCGCGTATATAACCTAAACATACCTAACCTAAAAATGATAAAAATCAACATACCTCAATTTCGCCATTGTCGTTTATTTGCAACCTAATTATATTAGAGGATATCTGCTTATAACAACTACTTGGCAAAGTCTTTAAATCCATTTTATAGATTTTTTAGCTATTTATATTTATTTTAAATCACTAGGTACATCACAGATCACATCTGTGGAAACGAGTCAAATAAAACCGAATTACAGCGAAAAGAAGTACTTAGGTACAAGATAAAAATGGTAAATTGCAGACGTATTAGTCTAATACGGCTGCACTTTACGAGCCTGTGATCGCAGCACCCGAATTGTTCCGAAGCGGCTAATGTGTCGGCGAATTCCGAATACGCGACCTGTTCATTCAGTTGAAGAAGCAATAATTCTACATATTATATTTTGGAAGAGTATTTTGTAGCCAAAGCCAACCAATGGTCCACTATATAAAGAAACTAATAAATCTAGTGCGTTGTATACTTACACTACAACCATCCATTGGCTTCACTTCAAACCAAACGGTATCAAAATACTCTTTCCTGTTTTTTAGACTATCTTTTCTTAAGAAGACGTTAAACCACCACGTCGATTTTTTCGTCGTATGGCGCCAGTGGCGATCGCTTGAAACAGCGCCATGCACATGTCTTTAATATAGTGTTGGTCCAGGTATGGGTAATGTGACATGCTTCTGTTTAGGAGCCATTGTTTAAGGGGGCATTATCACACATAGTGCCAACCCAAGTGTGTTTTTGGTGTTTGTTTTAAAAATTACTGTTTTTTTTTTTTTTTTCAAAAAACCAATGCTCTACTCAAATACTACATTATATTGCGCATATTTGGACAAAAAATCAGCCAAATCTGATGTCTCGTTTGCGAAAACAATATACCTCAAATGTATTTTCTTCTTATTCTCTAATTTAAATTACCAAATACGTTAGGGATATTTTTTCCAAACGAGACATCGGACTTGGCTGTTTTTTTTGTCCAAATATGCGCAATATAATGAAGTATTTGAGTTTAGCATTGTTTTTTTGAAAAACATAATGATTTTTAAAATAACCACAAAAAACTCCCTTGGGTTGGTAGTATTTAATGCCACGTGTGTTTATGGCACCTTAAATGTACAGCTACAACGCGAACGCAAGATGCAAGCTAATAAGACTTGCAAACTCGCATATAAAACGTTCTGCAAACATACTCGGTACAATAGGTAATCATCCATCGGTAAGTAATTTTGTAATTTAAATTAACTTTTGAGGCCATGCACCAAAGTGGCATTGTTTGTGTAGGTAGCTACTTCTTCATATTTGGAAATTTAACATTAGAATTGCTCTATTATCAAGGTTTCCTAAACATAAAGATATAAAGGTGCCTTATAAAGTTTTGTCTGTATTGTAGGTACTGATTTCACGAAAATGAGGATTTCTGAGTCAATTAGTTTGCAGAAACAACTCAAAGATGCGCGCCACTGTAAAAACGGAAACGGCGGCGGCGTCCAGCCATATGCAGACACTATATATCCCTGTCCAGCGTTAAGCCCAACTTTGCTCCTTCCTAGGGTTCTTTATTCAAAGGGGTGTTCGGATTATAGTGTAGTTCAGATTAAAGGGGGTTCGGATTAACCACACAGTCCAAACTTGTTTCCTTGGTTACCACCTTTATTGTAACGTTCACAAAATATACTTGTCAGGCACTGTCACTGACCAAGAATATTCTTTTTATCATACTTCTTTGAAAACACCTTATTTTCATCTGTTTTAGCAATAATGACAGATGGGGGTTTTCGGGCTAGCGCACAGAAACAGCGCATGGAAAAACTTTCCGTGCGCTGAATAAAAATACCGAATATATGGCTTTAAAATAGAATATACAGCAAAGTAAACTAAATTTAAGAAACTCTATATGCTCTCTGATATTTAACATATACCTATTTTGTATTTTAATTCGTAAGTGTTTCAATATTTAGATACATTTCTGTAATATTTTTGACGTTTTATTCACCTTATCTGTCAATAACTAATTTAAAACAAAGCACCTTTGAAATAATTTGAGAGTAACCATGGAAACGCATCATACATACCAAACGCTATATTGTCTGCATTGTTTATTTTTTGTCAATTAAATTTATTATAATATGCCGATAAAATGTTTTAAGTTTCCGTTTTCAAAGAAGTATAATAAAAAATATCGTTCATTACACGTCCAGAAATAGATTTTTCCGTGCTTGCATGACTTCCCGTGTTCGGCTGCGACTCACACGGGAATTTGTCACGCGCGTACGGGAAAATCTTTATTTCCAGACTCGTAATGAAATATACTATTCACAGCCTTCTAACCTGTCACTTTTTCAGGTCCAATTTCCAGTATTTCTATGAAATCTATGGAGGCGTTACAGGAAAACAATGAAAAATTAATCGAAAATGGGGTCCTGGGGGCATCGGGCCAAAAAAGCTGTGCCTAACGAAAAATACCTCCAAACTAATCTTAGAAACTTGAAATCCAAGTGCCAAATCTTTGAGTATGATAGGAAACAGTGCAAATATGTCCATGAGAGGCTGATAAATCATCTTTAGTAGCATTTTTCGTTTCAATACATTATATACTTCCTTACCTGGCTCCGGTATATTTCTTGGCTCTTCTTTGCTTGTCATTGGTCTCTTTATTTTTAATACACATCAGCTCCGCCTCATCTCTTATCTTTTCAATCTCACTACGTTGCAGAGCTGCTGCTGCCAGCTCGGATGCTCGTTGCTCGCGCAATGTAAAACACAAAATCTCCAGTATGTGCATGTAGTAAGCTTGTTCGTGGGGCGAACTGGTTATGTAGAGTATTATGTCCAGCATGCCTGATTGGTGCAACGCCCACAACACCTGAAATGAAATGCTTTTAAGAATAGTGGTTGGAAATATGTGACCATTCCACTGGCTTCTCCTGCAATGGCAATACACCCAGAAAAGTGGAAAATTTACCTGATCATGAATACTGGCATCATTGTCAGGCCTTTTTTCTGAAGAATCGGCGGGGATATAGACTACATTCCTTATCAGGATCAAAATTCTTTCAATAATCAAGCTGTTTTCATCCCCTCTCTCAGCGTGATCCTGGAAGAGAAGTGTAATAATCATCAGAAAATAGACAAAAAGCAATACTAAAGGGTGTTCCAATAAGATGGATCAATGTTGGCAGTAAATAATACAATGTTATTTTTAAAAAAAAGATTTCATTATTGCATCGTCTTATTTGGTACACGGCAACTATGTGTGAAAAATAAAATCGGCCACGGCTTCGGCGGCACACCTCCACTCTGTATAATTGCTCCTTGATCTCACCAATATGCGTTATTATTTCTTACTTTAGCTGCTGAATTGTTGTTGATTTGTTTCCATAGACCTTATTATTGAGATAAATCCAAAGGAAGAAGTCCGAAGGCGTCAAATCGCACGATCTTGGTGGCCACTTGAGTTCGCTGTTTCTAGAGATGATCGATAACATCCAATTCGACAGCTAAAGGGCAATATATTAAGGCATATTGGTGAGATCGAGGAGCAATTATGTATGCAGAGATATCATCTACTGTTAACTGTAACTTGCTGTTAACATCAATCCGTATTATTGAAACACCCTTTATATAAAACACCACTGATTGGTAAATAACTCGGCAAAATTTTAAACTATACAATAATAACAAGTTTCGGACTTCGATGCAGTCGTATTTTATAAGTACACTAACTCTTACACTAACTTATTGTAATCCAAAAATGATTTATTAGATTACGGAATTCCTGACATATGAAATAGAACCGAGAAATGAAAAAGTCCTGGGTGTTATAAAGTAAATTAATTAAACTTTTATGCCATTATTAAATTTGTAATTAAAGGGAAAACAACTTGTTAGGCGATTTTCGAGAGGAAATTCACCAAACTTGTGGAAGAGCTATATAATGAATGGATATATTATACCAAATATACAGGGTGTCCATTTGAGGTGGCTCACTCAAAATATCTCGACTAATTTTTGTCAGAAAAAAATCGGCGGTTAGTGCGATCCATAGCTATCATTATGGATCTCCTTCTTTTGATACCGACGCGGTCGATGTTCACGTAAGAAAATTATGGCGAAAAATCGAAAAAGTCATAAAATTTAAATCACTGTAACTTTTTTATTTCCGGATACAAAAAATCAACAAACCGTTTGCGACAACTGTCGGAATCAATCTATTATACCGGGTGTAATCAGATCGCCTTAAGAATAGGCGTAAAAGACAAAACAATTTTTAAGTTGCCATTTTAGCTTCTGAGGATCAGCCGTTCTTTAAAAATATGTGCAAGAATTTGTAATTCTAGTTTCGAAAATTCACGTAGGTAGGCACGCCTTGAAAATTTTGCAAAAACAAATTTATCACACCAGTAAAGTGCGTTTTTAAAGGCTTTACGGCGAGATTTTTTACGGCAATATTTTATTCGGGAAACGCGTTCAGAATAAAAAACTGGGTGTAAAAAATTTCAAACGTCTAGGCCTACTTCGATTTTTTTGGGTTTTATTTTTTTTTTTTTTCATTTCTTCAGCCCGTGTTGCTTGTTCCGAAAAGTGGGTGTTCGCTTTGAGCATTTACTTACGTTAAATTACTTACGTTTAGTAAAAAATATTTCAAAAATTTAATATAGTGTGCATAACAGAAAAGAATGTCTACGTATTCCTCATTTTGTAAGTAAAATTACAAATCTGGATTACCTTTTCGGACTAAATGCATGTAAAGAACAAGTTGACACATCAAAATTAAATATTTTGCTTTGTAAAGAAAGCGCCATTAAAATTTTTTCCACATAATTTATGAAATTAAATATTTTAAAACTAGTATAATATTTCGATTCTGACAGTTGTTGCAAACAATTTGCATGTTAAACTTTTTTTGAATTTCGAGAAATAGAAAAGTAAAGTTTAAAAATTTTGAAATTTTTTTCGATTTTGCGCTATAATTTCCCAGATAGCCATCGACCGTGTCGAACGAAGACTGTCTATAATAGCTATGAATCCCTGAAATATTTTGAGTGAGCAACTTAAAACGGATATCCCGTAATCCTCTACACAAGAGGCTTCCAAAGTTTAATTACTTAATTACTGGCATTAAAAATTACTAAATAACCTCGATATCTTAGTCTTTATTAGTTCGACATTATGAGGAATTCTGGGATGAAATTCTTCTCGGAGGAATAAAAATCCGTGTAAAAATTCTAGGTAAAGCACAATTAATTAAAATCCCGCACAACTATTTTTCATTACCATCATTGAATTCGCCATTAAATTGATATACTCTTCATTTATGCAGTACAAGTTGATGATAATTAAAGGTGGATTTATAAACTCGACGTTTGCGTTGGCGCTCGACGTTGCCGTTTGCGTCGAAAATTCAATCCCAATATTTTACGTGTAACCGTTTATAAACGCCGTCGAACGTTGCCGTCTGCGTCCGATGCCGTCCGAGATAAACTAATTTCATCTTTCACGTTCCGTCGTTCACATTTCTGGACGCAAACTGCGACGGTCACCGTCAACTTCGGAGCGTTAACGCAAACGTCGAGTTTATAAATCCACCTTTGAGCCTCGAAACTATCCCCTGGTGGCTATGAAAAAACTGAACTTAGGGATTTCAATTTGGGAATGACATTGAAAGTGGTTAGAGGCGCTAACAGCTTTGGATATGTACCTACATTCCAGTGGGTACTATACAGACTAATGGAGAAATGGCAATTCCATTTCAACAGCGCTCCAAGCAAAGTAATACTATTACGAGTACCTACTGGTTTCCGCGATGTTTTGATCTAAAGAATATTATGATTGCAAAGTTTCCGGGGCCCGTATTACATTTTCAGCCCAATTCAGTGCCCACTCGTATAAACTTTATGTATACGACGAACCAAAACTTCCTTGTTATTTATTAGGATATTATTTCGAAACTTTGAAACCTTAACAAATTAACGGAGGATGTAGGAATGCAATAACGAAGGCAAATACTTTAGTTTCGGCTGCAAGTTAAGCACTTTTTGCGGAAAGTTTCGCCAAGTTTAAATTATTTGCCTAGGTAGCTCGTTTTCATCAAAATGTTTTAGAGAAGAAAGCTTCCTAGTAAACCAACAGCCTAATCAACCTCTTTACCTCTGTGGAGTGGCCTACTTTCGCTATTCATTGGAAGGTTCTATCAGCTGGCACAAAATCAAATCGATTTCCTTTTTTGTTTGCATAAAAGCTCCTATAAAAGTGAGGTAGGTACTTAAATTAAAATACTTCAGCTGGCCGCGTGGTGATGAGGTGCATACCTAGACCTAGTAATTCATTTTGTGAGACATACCCTAAATAATTATTTCAACTAAAATTTTTTATGCTACCTACCTACATACCAAAAATCATTAAAATTACCCAACCCAATTAAATACCTAACCACTCCGAGAATTAATCCAACAGTGGAGCTATTTTTAAAGCATTTTACCTCGCATTCTGCAGGTTGCAGCTGGACCATTTCTGTAAATAGACATCGTAGATAGATATATTTTTAATACAGAAATGTTCAAACTTGGAATGCCTTCTTTACGTAGGCGTTTCTTTTATCTTAATCC
Source organism: Pseudeuparius sepicola (assembly GCA_963920635.1). NCBI lineage: Eukaryota > Metazoa > Arthropoda > Insecta > Coleoptera > Anthribidae > Pseudeuparius > Pseudeuparius sepicola. The sequence goes on along the minus strand of OY987300.1, from coordinate 63,814,162 downwards.
ATTTTCTGGGACAGGGTGACCCATCCAAGCGGAAAAAGTGTGTTACGTGGCGACAGGTTGACAAAATTGTCGAGAAAAACATGAATTAGAAGAAAAAATTAAGGGAAATTCGAGGGTGTACACTGATTTTGAATGATCGCCAAAAATATTTTTTGCAAAATAATAATATACAATTTTTTACCTACACAACCATTACTAGGGAACCTTTAAGTTACTAGTATTCCCGAATATTTAGTTTTTTTTAATAACTTGCGTTTTTAGCGAAAACAAAATTGATTTAACTGTATTTTACAACTTACATATTTCATTTAACCGTTATAAAGACAAAGAATTCGTATTTTAATTCTGAATCCAACAAGATATAATTTGACCTATTTGTCTCCAACCGTATCCGAGATATTTACTACGGAAGCTGTAGATAACATGGTCTCTTGTGTCAGTTAATGTTCGATTCAAGTAGGCCAAACATTAACCAGATGTACGCAAATCCAAGACAGCAATGACAGTAAAACTGACAATCAAGTAGGCTGTCAATTCGACATCTCTACTTACCTCACAGATTAATTTTACTTCCTGTCGATCTAGATCTTCTATACAAGAGACAAAGCTCCTAACAGACCATCTCTTACGTGTCAGGGTCTGATGTTCGATCGAAAAGTAGGCCAACGATTAAAACCAAATTAAGTAATAACAAATCACGTCAGCCATGACACAATAAAACTCATAATCAAGTAGGCTGTCAATTCAACATATCTACGTACCTACCAGATTAATTTCAGTTTCTGTCGATCTAAATGTTCAATACATCTTACATCTTATTATAAATGACGCACTCGAAACATAGTGTGTTTCGCATTTTTCATGTTAACACCCCTACCTACAAATCTAAGTAGGCTGCGGGAATTAAATGGGACACTTTTTTTTATAGACATGGAACTGAAAGGTCATCATTTAAACGGTTCACGACTACATATTTATTCTCACTTTGTTATGAAAAAAAATCTTTAATATTGGGTCGAATTTATGAGAAAACGTAATAAAATCCAACAGGAACCCAAAAAAAAAACAAAAAAATGCCAAAATACGAAACGCCAAAAGGTTTCTGTCAAAGTCAAAAATGCGGCAACATGTTGTCTAAATCGTTGTAGGCCGGGAGATAGTGACAAATTTTTGGACGTGATGATACTCAGTATGCCTTTCAAAGGGCATTATGAGGCACATATTCTCACAACAAACTGAGTTTTCAATTATTCGAAAAATATGCGTTTTGATATGATTTTATACAGGCTCCCATGTGTTTTATAATGAACTTCAAAATAAAAAATTCCTCGGAAAAAATAGGAATACGGTTAGGGTGGGTTAAAAGGGCTATTATTGCCACGTGATCTTGTATTTTAATAATTAATTTTTCCACGTTTCTGAACAGGCTGCCAATGAGAAGTATGCAAGTTCTTATTATGAAAATGCTGAAAAAAGGATGGCATACCTTTCGCGCATGTCCAAGTACTGTTTAAATTGAATGTTATTTAATCATTTAAAAGAGTTATTCGATGTAAAGTGTACTTGGACATGCGCAAACGGTATGCCATCTTTTTTTCAGCATTTTCATAATAAGAACTTGCATACTTCTCATTGGCAGCCTGTTCAGAAACGTAGAAAAATTAATTATTAAAATACAAGATCACGTGGCAATAATAGCCCTTTGGACCCACCCTAACGGTATGCCTATTTTTTCTGAGGAATTTTCTATTTTGAACTTCATTATAAAACACATGGCAGCCTGTATAAAATCATATCAAAACCCATATTTTTCGAATAATTGAAAACTCAGTTTTTCACATGAAGAACCCAGGATGACTCTCTGATTCATACCTTATTATTGTGAGAATATGTGCCTCATAATGCCCTTTGAAAGGCATACTGAGTAAAATCACGTCCAAAAATCGGTCGATTTTGGCCTTAGCTTTGAACATTGAACCAGATACTAAAATATTATGTCTCTATTTTATATTCTACTGGAACCAATAAAAAACCATAATACTTAAATGTGTCATATTTGCGTAACTTGATTATCCAAAACTCTAAAAAACGATTTTTAAAATCGAACCTAGTCGCAGGTATTTCCTTGTGGAATGTGCTACAAATGCTTTTTCTCTAGGCACAGAATGTGCTCTATAGGTGAAGTAGGGGAAGTATAATACAAGCAGGCTTATGGTTCCCATGAGAACAATAGATACCTACTTACGAATTTTTGAAAAAAAAAATTATACACAAGAGTAATTTATTTAATAATATATTTCGTGACCCAAATTTGATTTTTAAAGTACAAAGTGGTTGGGATTCGGGGTCGTAAAAAAAAGGCAGCATAAAATTAAATCATCTCTTCACCAACGTTTCGGCTGATATACAACCATCTTCAGGGTTCTAAAATTTACAAGATACATAGTAAAACGAGAAAATAAAAACATTATCAAAACAACAAAAGTTTGACAATTTAAAATGTAAGTAATAAGTTCAATAAAAACCCAAACAGCCAAAAGACAAAAGACTTACCAAGCTTTAATATCTACTTCAGTCCTGTCTATTATTATTGTTTAATTGTGACTAGTAAAAGAATATCTTGGTAAGTCTTTTGTCTTTTGGCTGTTTGTGTTTTTATTGAACTTATTACTTACATTTTAAATTGTCAAACTTTTGTTGTTTTGATAATGTTTTTATTTTCTCGTTTTACTATGTATCTTGTAAATTTTAGAACCCTGAAGATGGTTGTATATCAGCCGAAACGTTGGTGAAGAGATGATTTAATTTTATGCTGCCTTTTTTTACGACCCCGAATCCCAACCACTTTGTACTTTAGTAATTTATTTCTTTATAAAATCCGAGAAACCAACAGATAAAAAAACAATTTAAACAACAAAGTCACTGTCTCAGATGATATATTTTTTGTACGTTTCCTGTTGTGGCACACCAGCCAGCTTAACAAATATGTAGGTACTTACTGACTGGCAGGCTTCTGAATTTTTCAGACTTAGCACAGACAAAGCTTAATCTATGGACTTAGATCGTTTACAGTGTCTGAGGTGGTTTTGATGTAGATAGATAGATAGATAGATATAACATTTATTTTCATATGCGGTACTAAATAGAAAATACGTTAAGTAAAATAACACACAAATAATGTAACACTGATTACAAACGAATAGTAGATACCTCGTTGGGTATTGCTTAAATCTAAATTAAAAGTAATTCACTAACACATAAAATGAAATAACAAATAATAGGTATAACATTGATTACAAGCGAGTAGTAGATACCTCGTTGGGTAAGTAGGTATTGCTCAAATCTCAATTAAAAGTAATTCACATATACTTAACAAAAAAGAAAAAGAGAAACAAAACAAAAAAATGCATTATCAATATGAGTGTAAAGGAGACCAAGCTCAACGAAGTTAGGTGGAGTTCAGAAATTCGGCAATGTTGTAAGGGCAAGCCAAAACTAGGAAATTCTTTAATCTCACTTTGAAAATCTCATTGGACCTTGCCGATTTTATAAAGTCTGGAAGTCTGTTATATAGGACACAACCATTGTAATGAGCTCCCCTTTCGTACAGTGCTGAGGTATGTAAGTTACAGGTAAGGAGGTCTTTGTGCCTTGTTCCATAATTATGACCAACTATATTATGGTTATATAAATATATATGTGTTCGAACGAAGCACATTAGCTCATAAATGTACACCGAAACAGCTGTCAATATTTTATTACTCCGAAAGGCCTCCCTGCAACTGTCTCTATAACCTAGGTGAGAAATGATTCGTATTGCGTATTTTTGAATCACAAATATTCGCTGGAAGTCCTTTGCAAGGCCCCACAGTATTATGCCTTGGCGTAGAATCGAATGGAAACTCGCAAAGTGTACTTTTGACCCGTATAAATTTTAAAAAAATTCAGTAGGTATTTTGAATTGGCACAGAGAAGACGCGCCAGATGCCTTTAAAATTCCTATTTTGCTCAATTTTGACACCCTGCAGAATTGAACTCCCTGTATATTTTTTGTTCAAATTTGGTAGGTATGTGGGGTTTTTGGGGTGTCCTGATTAACGCTGTGGTGTCAAATTTTAAACAAAAAAATGCTTAATATGGTTCTGCGAACAAAGCACTCCTTTAAAAAGTCGCAGTAGGCCAGGCTTTCGTGGAAGTGCCAAACCAATATTTCCCAAATGATGACCTTTTTTAGACACACTGTATTTATTGGGATATTTACGAGAACACGCTCCCTCAAACTTTGTACGTTGTCACTTTTATTGTCATGGCTGACTTGGTTTTTCAAAAAATCTGGGCCTACTTGCATCGAACATCAGACACTGACACAAGAGAGTATGTTGTCTAGTTTGATGGAGCTTCTTTGGTAAATATCTTCCGAGATATCTTCCTAATCGGTTGAAGACAAATAGGTCAAATTATATGTCGTTACATTCAAAATTAAAAAAGCACTCCAATACGTTTAATGGTTAAATGAAATAATGTGTAAGTTGTAAACTACACTTTCTTTCCTGCTAAAACCGGCAGTTGTTTAAAAACCTTCAGGAATTCTTCTCAAGGCTCTCTAGTGGTAGTGTAGGTAAAAAATAGATTATTTAATTAATTTACAAAAATATATATATATATATAATAAGGATGTAAGATTAGCGAGTGTAAATGTAATAATTACAAGAAAAGGTGATAATGGGCAAACACTCAAAGTTAACAAAAAGAAAAAAAAAAAAAACTAGTAACCGCATACACGTGTTTCATGCTATTTGGCAATCATCGGTACGGTGTAACATTAACCAAATCAAAAGATAGGCATGATTTGGGAAGCAACAAATGAAGTCCAGGCAGGAGCCAACAGCACTGACTGAAGCTGCAAATGTGCTGTTGGCTCCTGCCTGGACTTCATTTGTTGCTTCCCAAATCATGCCTATCTTTTGATTTGGTTAATGTTACACCGTACCGATGATTGCCAAATAGCATGAAACACGTGTATGCGGTTACTACTTTTTTTTTTTTTTCTTTTTGTTAACTTTGAGTGTTTGCCCATTATCACCTTATATCACCTTATATATATATATATATATATGGATGTAAGATTAGCGAGTGTAAATGTAATAATTACAAGAAAAGGTGATAATGGGCAAACACTCAAAGTTAACAAAAAGAAAATCTAGTAACCGCATACACGTGTTTCATGCTATTTGGCAATCATCAGTACGGTGTAACATTAACCAAATCAAAAGATAGGCATGATTTGGGAAGCAACAAATGAAGTCCAGGCAGGAGCCAACAGCACATTTGCAGCTTCAGTCAGCACATCCCCTATTTTGGGGCTTGTACTAACATCGCCACGGAGGCTGCTAAAGCGACCTGTGTGGAAATCTTAATAACCCAAGATACAATGACAATAAGGATGTAAGATTAGCGAGTGTAAATGTAATAATTACAAGAAAAGGTGATAATGGGCAAACACTCAAAGTTAACAAAAAGAAAATCTAGTAACCGCATACACGTGTTTCATGCTTTCATGTTTCATTTTGATTTGGTTAATGTTACACCGTACTGATGATTGCCAAATAGCATGAAACACGTGTATGCGGTCACTAGATTTTATTTTTGTTAACTTTGAGTGTTTGCCCATTATCACCTTTTCTTGTAATTATTACATTTACACTCGCTAATCTTACATCCTTATTGTCATTGTATCTTGGGTTATTAAGATTTCCACACAGGTCGCTTTAGCAGCCTCCGTGGCGATGTTAGTACAAGCCCCAAAATAGGGGATGTGCTGACTGAAGCTGCAAATGTGCTGTTGGCTCCTGCCTGGACTTCATTTGTTGCTTCCCAAATCATGCCTATCTTTTGATTTGGTTAATGTTACACCGTACTGATGATTGCCAAATAGCATGAAACACGTGTATGCGGTTACTAGATTTTCTTTTTGTTAACTTTGAGTGTTTGCCCATTATCACCTTTTCTTGTAATTATATATATATATATATTTTTGTAAATTATTATATATATATATATATATATATATATATATATATATATATATTAAGGATGTAAGATTAGCGAGTGTAAATGTAATATATATAATATATATATGTAATAGCATGAAACACGTGTATGCGGTTACTAGTTTTTTCTTTTTGTTAACTTTGAGTGTTTGCCCATTATCACCTTTTCTTATATATATATATATATATATATCACCTTTTCTTATATATATATATATATATATAAATATATATAAGAAAAGGTGATAATGGGCAAACACTCAAAGTTAACAAAAAGAAAAAACTAGTAACCGCATACACGTGTTTCATGCTATTACATATATATATTATATATATTACATTTACACTCGCTAATCTTACATCCTTAAATATATATATATATATATATATATATTACACTTAAGTGTAAGAATAGCTCACAGCTAAACTTCGCCTCATGTCTGTCTTGTTATTTAGACAAAATAAAGACTATTTATTATTATTATTATATACAGGGTGTCCATTTAGTGCGATAACGGACGATATCTCCTTACAGGGTGATTCTAGTAAAAAAAAATTAAATACAAAGTTGTATGATGCTCTAAGGCGCATCACCCGAAAATATTTTCGAATATACAGGGTGCTCCATAAATGCGGTACGAGACGCAACTTTGTTATTTTAAATGGAACGCCCTATATTTTATTACATTTCTGGATTGTCCTAAGAATTCTACACACTTTTTGTTAAGCATTACCTATAGCAAAATTCTACCGTTTTTGAGATATTTAATGTTTTTTCAAAAAATCGCCGTTTGCACATGTCGATAAAATCAAGCATATTTCATTTACTCGAAATCTTAAAAGCCAAATCTTTTGCAGGTTATTAGTGCATGGATTCACTTACTTGATGCCCCTATGAAAATCTGATAATATTCTACAGGGTGTTCGCAATACTGTACAAAAAACCAGAAACTTCAAACAGCCATATCTTATTTTTTTCAAATGGAATGCTCTATATTTTTTTATCTTAAAATATTCACAAGACGATAAGCTTTCTTTTTTATTAAGCACGTCCTATACCTTACTGTAATAGTTATCGAGTTTTTTACACTTTTTCCTAATTTCTCTCTTAAAATCCACAATATTCGCGTTTCGATTAGACAAATGTTTGCTTAGTTGGCCATGGAAACAATAATTGCACAAAAATAACACAACATGACAAATAATGTAACGAACCGAAAAACAAACATTTTATTAAACACAACAAATAGGTAGCAAGCGAAACTAGAAACAAACATTTTAATAAATTCAACAAATGGTAAACTACTAAACCTAATCAAAGGATTGACTAAATAAAAAAGGAAATAAGTACTATAAATATTGCTCTACGTGTCCACCTTGGTGTTGATCACACAAGCGAATTCTTCTCACAAAAGAATTGCCCACTTTCTGGAGCATTTCCCTGCTTACTTCTTGAAAAGCATTCCTTATTCTTTCCTTCATGTCGTTTATAGTGGTAACAGGTGTTTGATAGACCCGATCTTTCACAAACCCCCACAAGAAAAAATCAAGTTTTGTAAGGTCTGGGGATCTGGCCGGCCAAGAAACTGGTCCTCTCCTGCCAATCCATTTATTTTGAAAATGTAAATTTAAATAGGCCCTTACAACAAGGCTAAAATGAGGAGGCGCTCCATCTAATTGTAGCCACATTCGCCTAACTGTTTGAAGTGACAAATCATCGAGCTCATCTTCTAGTTCGTTTTGTAAAAAATGCAAAAAGTTCTGGCCATTTACTGTCCCATAAAAAAAATAAGGCCCAAAAAGCCTTGTCCCCATAATACCGCCCCATACATTAAGTGACCATCTATGCTGATGGTCCAGTGGTATCAGATACCTGGGATTGGCATCATTGTAATAATGAAAATTATGGCGGTTCACAAATCCATTTTTATGGAACGTTGCTTCGTCTGTGAACAACACATAATCAAAAAAATCGTGTTGTAGTTGAATTTTATTCAATGCCCAACGGCAAAAATTACGTCGATTAACAAAATCTTCATCAGTTAATTCTTGCACTAGTTGCACATGATACGGATGAAATTTATGTTTTCGGATGATCTTGTTAACAGTGGATTTTTTTATATCTAACTGTCTTTCAATTTGTCTACAAGAGACATGCGCATTTTCCACTACAGCTTGCATGACAAGCATTTCATTTTGCGCATCTGCCACTGTCTTTTCTCTTTCTGAAGCTTCATAACTCACATTACCAGTTCTTTCAAATCTTTCCTTGAGTCTTTCAAATGCCAAGCGATTTGGATGACGTTCGGCATACGGAAATCTTTGCGCGTAAACTCTACTTGCCAATAAACAATTCTCATCACTTGCGCCCAAACAGTAAATCATTCTTACCAATTCTTCTTTCGAAAAATTCATTTTCAATGTAAAAATGTTTCGTTTGAGAGATAGACTGACAGCGTCAAAGCCTCTGTCAAAGCAGTTTCTTGATTTTTGTGCAATTATTGTTTCCATGGCCAACTAAGCAAACATTTTTCTAATCGAAACGCGAGTATTGTGGATTTTAAGGGAGAAATTAGGAAAAAGTGAAAAGAACTCGATAACTATTACAGTAAGGTATAGGACGTGCTTAATAAAAAAGAAAGCTTATCGTCTTGTGAATATTTTAAGATAAAAAAATATGGGGCATTCCATTTGAAAAAAATAAGATATGGCTGTTTGAAGTTTCTGTTATTTTGTACAGTATTGCGAACACCCTGTAGAATATTATCAGATTTTCATAGGGGCATCAAGTAAGTGAATCCATGCACTAATAACCTGCAAAAGATTTGGCTTTTAAGATTTCGAGTAAATGAAATATGCTTGATTTTATCGACATGTGCAAACGGCGATTTTTTGAAAAAACATTAAATATCTCAAAAACGGTAGAATTTTGCTATAGGTAATGCTTAACAAAAAGTGTGTAGAATTCTTAGGACAATCCAGAAATGTAATAAAATATAGGGCGTTCCATTTAAAATAACAAAGTGGCGTCTCGTACCGCATTTATGGAGCACCCTGTATATTCGAATATATTTTCGGGTGATGCGCCTTAGAGCATCATACAACTTTGTATTTAAATTTTTTTAACTAGCATCACCCTGTAAGGAGATATCGTCCGTTATCGCACTAAATGGACACCCTGTATATATATATATATATATATATATATATATATACAGTGTGTCTGGTTTTTCCGAGGGTGTTTCGTGTTAACACCCCTGAAAATCTAAGTAGGCTGGGGGAATTGAACGGGGCAATTTTTTTATAAATATGTCCCTGAAAGGTCATCATTTGCGAGGTATTGGTTTGGCATTGCCGCGAAATCCTGGCCTACTGGGATTTTTTAAAGGGGTGCGTTTTTGGAAAAACCCTATTAGGCATTTTTTTATACACTCTAAAACCCCCACATACCAAATTTGAAGAAAAAATATACAGGGAGTTCCATTCTGCAGGGTGTCAAATTTGAGCAAAATAAGAATTTTAAAGGCATCTGGCGAGTCAAGTGTGCCATGGAATCCCCTCAAAACACTTGAATGGTGAACAGGACCACTCAAAGTGTTGGTGTTCGAAGATTCAATGCAAAAATATACAGGGTATTTTTCTCTGGGCCATCTCAAAATGCTGAATTTTTATGAAACTTTATACTGGTCATGAGTGCTCTGGAATCATTGAAAAAATATAAACACAAAAGTAATGTATTTCTTTACAAAATGCCAACTAACAAATTAAAACAATTTAAATTATTGGACCTTACTCAACAAAGTCACTGTCTAAGATGATACATTTTCTGTGCGTTTCCTGTTGTGGCACACCAGCCACCTTAACTGATATGGACTTACTGACTGGCAGACTTCTGTATTTTTAGATTTAGTTCGTTTATAGTGTGTGTAGCGGTTTTGATATACTCGATTTTTGACCCGTATAAAGTTCCAAAAATTCAGTAATTTGAGATGGCACAGATAAGAACACTCTGTATATTTCGTATTGGACCTTTGCAACCCAACACCTTGAGTGGTCCTATTGACCATTCAACTGTTTTGAGGGGATTCAATGGCACACTTGACTCGCCAGATGCCTTTAAAATTCCTATTTTGCTCAACTTTGACACCATGCAGAATGGAACTCCCTGTATATTTTTTCTTCAAATTTGGTATGTGGGGGTTTTAGGGTGTACTGTTCAACTCTGTGGTGTCAGATTTTAAATAAAAAAATGCCTAATAGGGTTTTTCGAAAAACGCACCCCTTTAAAAAATCGCAGTAGGCCAGGATTTCGCGGCAATGCCAAACCAATACCTCGCAAATGATGACCTTTCAGGGACATATTTATAAAAAAATTGCCCCGTTCAATTCCCCCAGCCTACTTAGATTTTCAGGGGTGTTAACACGAAAAACGAGACACACTGTATATATATATCTATATAATAATAATAATATCGTCTTTATTGAAAGTACATATTACAAAATGAGAAGTAGTACGTCGAAGGGCGAAGTTTAGCACCAGGCTATTCTTACACTTAACCCCCGCACACAAGAAAAAATAAAAATAAATCTCAAAAACAAATAATTGAATAATTACAAATAATTGATAACTTACAAAAAAGCATAAAAACAGGCAGACTTGGGTAGAATACCAAAAACCAGTATTCGAATACGAATACAGAATACCCAAGTTGAACTGGATTCGAATCCTCTAGGATGTTATTCGAATCTCTAGATTTGAATAACATTCTAACAAAAGTATTCAATTACCGGATAGTATTCGAATCCATGTATTCATATAATGAATATTATGTTCATTTAATTGCCACATACGAAACACTCTGTATAACCTAGGCTGGTTATACTATGTAAAATAATATCTTGGAAAAGGCTTAATCGATTCGCGAAAATAGATCATCAATATATTATGCCCTGTGGTTTATATAAGGTACTACGGAAAACTCGTCTTTTTTAGAATTTTGCCCCATTTCGTGGATAACTTCTAGTATTGAAATTTTGTACCAAAGGTTTTGAACTAGGACCAATCCGATGGCACTATGCATTTTATTCTTAAAAACATGCCTAATATGGTTTGTAATTTTTAGGGGTTTTCTTTTAATAACAGTCGACCATGTAAGAGTACTATTTAAAAAAAGTATAACCCAAAATGTAGAGCTCTTTGAGAACTATAGGTTGAAAAGTTTTTTGAAAATAGGCCCATCTTTCGAACACACTGTATATTTGGCTATTTTATAATAAAAATCAAAACTTTTATATAGGTAAAAACAAAAAAATTAAATATAAGAAATACCGATCATTGTCCACGTCGTTTTTTTGTAATCTTATTAGTATTCAACATTTGAATACAGGATTCAAATTTTGAATCCTGTATTCTGATTCTGAATACTAGTATTATTTCTAAGAGAATCCTCAAGAAATCAGTATTTAAATTACCGAATACAGAATACCTGCTTTAAAAAGTAAGTATAAGAATACCTGCTTCTCGGGAGTATTTGAATATGAATACGATTACTCAACAACAACATAAACAATCTTATTGTAAGCTAAGTAAATAGGCCTTAATTTTAAGTTTAAAAGATATTAAGGGCAATTCCTTAAATTCTGCAGGTAAAGAATTATAAAATTTTGTAGCACAATAGATAAAACTCTTTCTAAATAATGTGGTTCTGTATCTAGGAATGTGAAGGTAATCGCAATTGCGTAAAGCTCTACTTGACACAGCTGCACGCTTAACAAAAAGAGTTCTTAAATACGGAGGTGAATTGGTGATCAAAATTTTGTGCACAAACGTTCCCAAATGCTGTTTAATTCGGTTGTCAACCCTCAACCATTTCAGTTCATTTATTTTGTCAGACACATGATCATACTTCCTCAGGCCAAATACCAACCGACAACAAGCATTCTGGATCCGCTGGATACGTGCCTTGCACAAGGAATCTAAGCAAGGCCCATATACCAAGTCACCATGATTGAGCAAAGAGAGTACCATTGTTTCAGCCAAAAGTTTCTTCAATCGGAAATCCAAGAGCGATCTATTAGCATATAGTAATTTTAAAGCAGAAAAAGATTATCTTGTTAAGTTATCGATATGTTTATTAAATTTCAAATTCTCATCAAAAATAAGCCCCAAGTTTTTTTTTAAGGGAACAATATCAAGCTTTTCATTGTTGATCTCTATAGATACTGCTTGTTTTGCGGCTACTACAACTCTGCGATTACCAAAGACCATACCACAAGATTTGGCACCATTAAGCTTTAAATTGTGGCCAAATGATAATTCGAACAATGATTTCAAGTCGGAATTAATTGTGTAAACTAGGTTGCCCAACTCAGACAAAGGTGAGCTATACAAAAGCTGCGTGTCATCAGCATAAGCGTGTGAATGACAATTACTGAGGGATCGAACAATTTGTGTCGTGTATATGATAAACAATAATGGCCCAAGTATAGAACCCTGTGGTACACCTGCAGGTAGTAAAGCCAGATTTGAGTGTTCACCATTGATCTCGACACATCGAGACCTATTTGTTAATTAACTAGACACCAATTTACGCGAATCACTATAAAATCCGTAATACTCCAATTGCGCCAAAAGGACCTTATGGTTTAGGGTGTCGAACCCCTTGGAATAGTCGAGTAGAATAAGGGTCGAGACATCACCCTTATCTGAGTTAGCAATAATTTTGTTAGAAACATCACATAATGCCGCTGTTGTACTATAGCTCTTGCGGAAGCCTGACTGTCTAACCGGAAGTATATTATAGGCAGTAATATAATCAAATATCTGTCTGTACATAATCTTTTCAATAACTTTAGAAAGCGCAGGTAGTATACTTATAGGCCGTAGGTCGACCAAGTTGGTAGGTTTGCTTACTTTAGGCAGGGGATTGACAATGGCTAGTTTCCAAGATGAAGGAAAGTAATTTTTTTCAAAACAAGAATTAATTATATTGGTGATATATAAATCAATGAATGGACTGCAGTACTTGAGCATAACACTAGAAATATTGTCAATGCCATAGGCTTTAGACTTTAAACTTCGAAGTATCTCAGTAACCTCATTAACGTGCACCATAGAGAAAGAAAAAGTGTAGTTTTCATTGAATTTTAAGTTTTTATAGAAATTAATAGTGTTCAAGCAAGATGTATCATTAGGTATCACATTTCGGACAAAAAAATCGTTAATAAGTTGAGCGTTAGATAAATGATTGGGAATTGGCAAGTTTTGAGTACTTGTAATGTTCATATTCTCAAGAGCTCTCCAGGTTTTCCTGGAATCTCTTTCACCCTCCACGGACCTCTCAATATAATCCTTCTTGGCTCTACGAACGGACTGCAAAGTAAGATTACGAATACCTTTATAGACAATCCAGTCCTCAGGTCTTTTTGAATTTTTGTACTTAGTTAATGCCTTTTCCTTAGCCCTAATCAAATCACGAATTTCATTAGTAATCCATAATGCTTTAGGCCTGGTAACTCTTACTTTTCTAAGCGGCGCATGCCTGTTAAAGAGGTCTAAAAGAATCTGCTGGAGAATGCTTACCTTGCTGTCGACATCCGGCTCCAAGACAATATGAAACCATGGCAACGCAAGGAGATCTGCTTGAAATCGTTCATTATCAAAGTTTTTAAAATTCCTGTAAGTCACGAACCTGGGTGAGAACTTCAATATTTTGCAACTAAGAATAAACAAGGTGATGATCCGAGATTAGGTCGGCATTGACAACTTTGGAACTTAAAACCCGGTTGCTATCCTATATATTTAGCAATAATTTGTTTATCGATCCCAGTATAAGAAATCCTAGAACATCCTCGAATTCCCTTTAATTTTTAATACAAATCAATTTTTTGAATGACGATTTTATTATGTTAACCCTCGTGTTAACCTATCCCCACGTAATTACACACTTTTGCTCTTGGATGGGCCACCCAGTATAAAAGTGAAGTGAAAAAATTACATTTTGTATCCCCAGTGCGGTAAAAAAATAAAAAAATGCATTAAACCATTTTTCATTAGGTATCGTATTAAAAGTCGACGAAATCGCTGACTTACTTACTAACGAGTGTCTGCCTCGTCAAGTGCCGCATTATTTTCAATCGAATATTCGACCCGGAAAGCCTGAGTGAAATATACTTCGATAAAATTCTAGAGTCATTGCTGTCGGTCATGTTTCATGCGCCCAACCAGTATTAATGGTTTTCCGATGGAAAGGTGATAAAGAACTATATGGCCAGCTCTAAAGAATTAAAAGAAGTTGCTAAAAAGAAAAAGACAAAAATATTCCATAAAAGACGCGCAATAATGAATGGCCTGAAATCAATTTCCTTCCTACCAGCGATTGCCAAAAAAATTCAGCTTCATAACCATAACTTACACCTCGCTTACAGCTAATAGGCACTATTAATGGTTCGCTAGAGAATAAAGTATAGAACATAATACTCTCGATAATAGTAGTTACAGTAACCAAATATTACAGACACAGAGAAACCTCGAGAAAACATTAGGAACCTAATAATTCTTGTGTTCATAATGTTCTAGGTATAATACCTAGGTAATAACAGGGAACCCATAAAATGACTGGGAAAGATCCCAGGAAATATCTAAGAATTATTTTTGTAAGATTTCCTAGGAGATTTCTTTCAAACAAAACTTACGATCTCGAGGATTTTGCTCAGCCGAGTACTGAGGACAGCCCACACTGCCTCATCAGCGAAAGCTTCTTTGTAATTCTGAAGGTGACTTTCGATTTGCAAGTAATGATTTCTATTTGCAACCTCACTAGGGAGCTCGTCGTTCCACAGGATCAGCGCTGGAGTTGTCAAATTGACGATCAATCTGCAAAAAAAATACTTACATCAATTTAGGAATTCAAGCTGGTTACGTAGACGCGACATGAAACGACATACCTAATTTGTAAAATATTAGCCAATCAGATAATGATATCAGCGATAATATCTACCACTATTATAATGGTATTCTCAGGGGTAATATAACAAGTGGTCTGCCTATTATCGATAATACCTTTCGTTAATTTTACGAATTATAATCCCAAAGCTGAAAATACCACGACTGCGCAGCAGGAGTGGTATTTTCTTAGCACTGGGATTATAATGAGTGATAAATTAAGGAAAGGTATTATCTATTATTAGGTATACCACGAGTTGTATTTAAAAAGAGAATTTAACAACTGCAAATAGTTAGTTTGACAGCTAGCTGTCATTTAGATTGAACTTTCGGTTCTGAATATGTTTTTTGTGCTAATAGATATTTAAAGATCAATGTGTTAACTGAAAACATATATTCTAGTCCTATATTAAATTTGGTAACGTGAAGAAGTTATCTGGTTATCAGTGTCAGCTGCCACAATATTGGTTTAGCGTAACTAGGACGTAACTAAGAGAGTAGGATTTCAGCGATTATTTCCCTCATACTGCTTGCATCCAATAAGGTAGCTCCTTCCATAAAAATCCAACCAATGATATGCCTCTGCTAGCGATAATTTGCACTAGTGCAATTACCGGTAATTGCACTTGTGCAAATTATCACTTCGTTGCTTAGCAACCGCGAATCTGTTGGATACAAACACGTACCTACTTCTTAAAGTTTGTGTTTCACACTGTTCTAAATTATGCAGCTTATAAATTATGTTGCGGTATTATTAAGCATTATATCAATGAATTTATATAACTTTTACATTGCTAAATTCTTGTTATTTAGACCTCCGCCTCCGTTTAAATTTATGACACATTCAGAAAATAAACCAACGCCGACAGGGTGTAGGTATAATCGCATTTGCCTTGGATACCCAAGCGTCATGTTTGTTTACTCGAACGCTACAGTCGAAGCTGTCAATAAACTCGTTCAAAATGAGTCGTTTTGGAAATGTAAACATAGAAAAAATCAATACAGAAATTATTAAATCGTATTCGTGAAATAATCTCGACAAATACCACTCGTGCCGGAAATTTTTCTAGATAATTTTATTCTCAAGCCCTATTTTGCCCATTAGCAAAACCACTCGTACAAATTGGGCTTTTATTTTCAGAGATTAAATCCCTGGAGCTTCGCTCTCGGGATTTTATCAGAAAATAAAAGCCCAATTTATACTCGTGATCTTTCTAGGCAAAATAGAGCTTTCGAAAAAATTATCGATAAAATTTCTGGCACTAGTGATATTACATACGAAAATACCACTAGTGGTATTATCGCTGAAATCATCACCTGATTGGTTAATATTTCAAAAATTATGTCATTTCATTGGTTCATATTGGCAGGCGTTGAATTCTCGTATGTAATATCACTAGTGCCAGAAATTTTATCGATAATTTTTTCGAATGCGCTATTTTGCCTAGAAAGATCACGAGTATAAATCGAGGTATAAATTGGTCTTTTATTTTCTGATAAAATCCCGAGAGCGAAGCTCGAATCTCTGAAAATAAAAAAAATTTACCAATTTTTCTCAAAGAGTTCAGAGATTCCTGTAATAATTTAGAAAATAAAAATATTGGGGTCCATTAATATGTTACCTAAGGAATTTCAGATACTAAACCTAAACAAGTACTTAGATTCTCGAGTAGATTCTGTAATGAGGTTAGAATGAAAAAATTCCATACGAGTGGAGCGTGAGGAACCACGAGTATCGAATTTTTTCATTCTAACCGAGTAACAGACTGTATTTTCCGAGGTATTTTCTAAAACACGTTCGAAAATACTTACTTATTATGACGCGCACCCCCACGCCGCTATACCCCGATTACTGTAAGAAGTCCCGATTTTGTCAGATGACATTCTCCACAAAATCCCTATGAATTTTCTGTTAATCATGGGTATAATTGGTATGTGTCTCAACTAGTTAATGACGTCACTCATTGATTTATGATGTGAAAAGATACCCAAGTGATACGAAAAAAAGAACATAATACAATAAAAACCATATTGCAATCACGATTATACGGCTACAAATAAAAATAACTATGACTATAACTCATTTTTATAATAATTTCAAACGTAATGAAAACATCTTCATTTTGGTATTTTGGTATACCTAATCACCTACTTGCGACAGCGTCTCTGGTGCGTACTCAGGCAAATTTTATTTCGGTGTTGTGAAAGTGACAGTGAAGGTTTTCCGGATCGTTCAAAAGGGTTCAAACTTTGGGCACTGAAAATATTCGCGGTTTTGTACGTTTCGTGACTTTTACTGATATCTGTGTTGTTCTTGTTCATGTTATTAGTAGTAATTCATTGTGCAAATGGGCTCGTTACTGACCTGGCTCTTATGGCCCGGTTGCATTTTTTGCTGCATTGATGCCAACTTAGGATGGCGAAATTACCAATTGACAGTCCCAGTCAGGACTTCTTAAAATAATTTTACTATACTGTTGACAGCGAGGTTGACAGTCTTGAAATCCATGGCACTCTATGCTGTGTTTAGTTCGATTAGCGTATTTATATTCCATTCATTGTCTTGTTATGGAATGAAAATATATAAAATAATGCAATGATTTGTTATTAAGTATTAGTACGAAATATTATTAGTATCCCATTATTATATTGTTTATTTATGTACAATAGATTACAAAAATTATATTAAGATCTTGGAAATACATGCAAAACCGAGTGCAAAACACTGGAGAAGCAAGTATTTAAGAATAAATCATCTCGTTCTAGAGTGAGAATTTTTAAGTTCTATTAGGTATTAAAAATGATTTTAGAATACTTACATTCACGAATGGTCGTGGAGAAAATATTTTATACCAGTAGGTACGTACCCGCCCGCTTTTCACTACGGCACTGCCCGATTAGGTGTATTTATGGTTGCCTGCCACACACCTGTCGGCGCCGGCAGGCGAGCGAGCTCCCAAAACAAAACAAAGATTTTACTTTTTACGGAAGCGTTAAATAACGCTGTGGCCCCATGCCCATGAATACCATTACCTGTACCGTATAAAGCAATAAATCCCGCTTGTTATGCACGCCATACAACTTTGCATTTACCTGAGGAGAACGTCGAAGAGATCGGTTTCCTCCCAGTAACTTTTGAGCAGCCGCAATAAATCGGTCTGGAGGACACTGCATTCGCCGAGCTGCCTCCGAATATCGTGACTGTTGTCATCTCTCCGCAAGTACCGTATCAAGTCCTTCACGGTCTCTAAAGTGTTGGCATCGGCGTAATATTTGTTGGTTTTCTCGTCGTAGTAGCCCAGGGCATTACACGCCGCCGAAATATCGGCCGAAACGAGGGAGGTCATTCCGCAATCACTTTAGAAATACGCGAGAGTCATTAACGTTTAAAATTAAACGGCACACATCACTTCCGCGAAGATTACTGCACGGCAAAATAAAAATACTCCGCGCTCCGCGTATTTTGAGGTTAACCCGAAACAAAAGCCCGCGAAACGCAAGACCAGCTGCCCGAGAATAATGACAATGGATTGGAGCATCGCGGCGTTGCCGGAGATGTTGGAATTTCGGAGGCCACCGTACGAAGAGGGTAGCACTATTTTTTAAAGTTCATGTTTCAAATGTTTGCTGTTGCTATTTTCATTCATGATGCAAACAGTACTTGATTATGTGCGACAATTTTAAAAGGTCACTCGTAGCAAAAATTACCTTATAAATATTTCCAAAATACTCGGAGGTGTACTAAATCCAAAAGCACGTTGGCATTTGGCACTACTGCGAGAATGAATGGGATAGCGAACAGCTGTGCTGTGTGTTGGATAAGAAGCCATTGGCTCCCTCCAGGAAATTTTTTTATTGATTTTTTTCCTATGTAGACTATGTAGTAGCTAATAGGAATGCCTTTTTTTATTTAATTCTATACCTACAGGTTGTCCGGTAAGTACCTATATTATGGGTTATGGGCAATCCCGGAAGAGCAGGTAGGGGCGGACGTCAAAATATTACGATTGATCAACTGTAGGTAGGTAAGTACACGAGCGTCGATGGACTCAATCAACGGTACGAGTCAAATGCCAATAGTTAATAGTAACTGAGATACAGGGAGTTGTAGTTTGTAGTTCTTTTTTGAAATTGAATTATGGCACTATCTCTCAAAACAATTAAGCCGCGCGCGTTTGCTGAACTGCCGAAAATGTCAATTTTTACATAATATGTCTTACAGTACCTACAGACAGAGGGCGCCACTTGCGCTGTTTTTGGATCTTGCTTAACTTTTTTGAGGTCTTCTTTTTGGTCTTGCAGGTCCATCATTTGCAAACAAAGGTGTACACATTCAAAATTCTTTTCTTGAAATAGAGAATCCATATTTTTTCAATGCAATTTCTTCGATTTTGAAATAAGTTAATCATTTTAGGTAGGTATAGGTATACGTTGTTCATAGGAATTTTTTCTCACTTTAAATCTCGCTTTAAATGGTACAGTTACGCTCTTTTTGGATCGTAATTTTACCAGTACCTACCTAACTTTTTTGAGGTTATCTTTTTGGCCTTGCGGTCTTGCTGGTTCATTATTTTGATGCATCTTTTTATTTTGCAATGAAAGTGTAGATATACTTGTTTCGTAACGATAGAATCAAACATTTGCGTTGAAATTGGCAAATGTGCCCCAAAATTCGAAAAATAAAATTTGTACCTACTGCATTTAAATGTTACAGATTAATAATTGTACGTTCAAAATTAAGAAAAAAAACCTAATGGACATTAGATAAAATATCATTGGTTTTATTAAAATAGGGCCCCAACATTTTCTCGAGATCAATATACAGGATGATTTGATGGCCAACTTGTCGCGCAATATTAAAAAAACCTCAAATTGAGCAAAACTATTAATAGCCGTGGAATGTTTATTTTAAGAGACAGAAGAAAACTTTTATATTGAAAATTGATGGCACTGAGAAGCTTTATCCATCCACGTAGTCAGATAGTGTCAGCAAATTACACAGGGTCTTCGGCTCTCTTGAGGCTATGAAATTTTTTTGTTTATTTTCTTATTAAGCGATTTTCTCGCTCATTTTAGGCCGCACAGAAAATACGTAAGAAGTAAGAAAACAAAATATGGCAATTTTGGTCAGCGAGGTGACTTTAAAAAAGGAATGTGCCTCCATGCCCAACTTCTCGCGGTGTACTAAAAAAACTTTAAATCGACAAAAATTTTCATGGTCTCAAGAGAGCCGAAGACCCTGCGTAATTTGCTGAAACTATCTGACTACGTGGATGGATAAAGCTTCTCAGTGCCATCAATTTTCAATATAATAAAAGTTTTCCTCTGTCTCTTAAAATAAACATTCCACGCAGTGGCGGATTACCCTATAGGCAGAGTAGGCTATAGCCTAGGGGCCCAAGGCTTTAGGGGGCCCATTTTTATTTCGATGTTTTGATCGGAATTCGGAATTGGAAAAGGTTTTACATTTTGCATTTTGCAAATGCAAATTTCAGACAAAGAAAACATCACTCCTTATTTTTTCATCTAGGCTTTTAAGTATTCTATTTAGTCCACTCAAATCAGTAACAACAAAGGAATTAAAAATAATAAAACGATGAGTGGTGTTCCTCAGGCGAGCTCGGTTCCAAGTGGAGCAAAAAAAGAAAAATTGCAAAATTAAAGGCTTCAAGGCAAGCCGAAGTTTTGCAAAATGTTCCAAAAATAAATGTTTTTTTCAAAAAAGGCATTAAGAGGGGATTGCCGACAGCGAAAGTGACGTTAGATTTCGTATTTTTTTAAGTTGTATAGCATAAAATCCCAGAAAAAAGACGAATTTTTTCTGGGATAAAATCAAATAACATTTTACCTGGCAAAAATTTAGTACAAACATCTCTGTCTTCATTTTAATCATAAGATCTTACAAGCAGTGTTTTGTTTTTTAGGTTATGAAAACCTTTGGAAAAATAATAATTCCAGTGCAAGATGATTCAAATGAAGACAGAGATGTTTGTACTAAATTTTTGCCAGGTAAAATGTTATTAGATTTTATGCTTAACAACTTAAAAAAATATGAAATCTAACGTCACTTTCGCTGTCGGCAACCCCCTCTTAATACTAATACCTACCACTGATATTGATTCTGAATGTCAAAATGCGTGTGAATTATCGAACAGTTGAAGGTAGGTTGAACTTTTTCTGCTGAAATTTGAAAAATTAAGCTTAGGGGATTTGCTCACTTCCTGTTTTTGGTTTTTGTTCTCTAGGTATATGCATTTTTTTTTTAGCTTTTTCAGATTTGATTTGAAGTATTTGTTGAGAACAAAAATCTGAATCCTTAATAATATAGAAACAAAAAAAAATTATGGACACGCTTTGCAAGTATAAAAGCCAGGAAAAAAGCGTTGATTATTATTATTAATAAGACTTCTCACGGCTATAGCTTCATATTCTGAAAATTAGATGGCGCCTATGGTCAACAATGTATTTTGCATTGTATTTTGTCTCCGGGAAGCGCATGGTGAGCCAGAAAACAGTCAAACATGACAGCCGTGAGCAGTCTTTATTAATACGTCAGTCAACCAAAAAAGGTTTTAATTAATAATAATAAGTACCTATGTATCTACTCTGTTCTTAGTACATAAAGTTAAATGTTAAATTAATATTTTTTCAATAAGTCCTTTTCTAAAATAAATAAAATTGTTGATAAAAAACTAGCGGAACTTAAAATTTTACCTAATTTTTTTATTGCGACGGGTCAAGGGGTCCTTAAATAAATTTAGCCTAGGGCCCAACATAGCTCTAATCCGCCCCTGATTCCACGGCTATTAATAGTTTTGCTCAATTTGAGGTTTTTTAATATTGCGCGGCAAGTTGGCCATGGATGCCGATTTATTTTGCAGCACCACTTAGCTGTCCAAGATTGCAACATTTTTGTTTCTTACGCTTTTTTTTGTAGGGCGTAAAATAAGCGAGAAAATGGCGGTGGTAGACCTAAAAAAAATCATCCTGTATATCGGCCCAATTTTGAAAGCGAAAAATTTTTGGTACATTATAATAATAATAATTCTCATCCTCACAATAATACTCCAAACTAGAAGTACCCCAGGAGCAATAACTGAATGCTTGTATGCGGGGGGGGGGGAATTACTATTATTTTGTATTCCTTGCCATTTGCGGCTAGAGCCGACTCAATCGGATCTAAAATTTCAAATTGATCGGCTCTTTCCAGCGCATAATGCTATGGAATCCACTCTATCGGATGGGATGTAACTATTATTAAAAAGCATGAAAATGTCTTTAAAAAAAGTCCTCTTATTGCATCACGTTAAAATGAACCGTTTTCGAGAAAAACCACCTTAAAAATAAATAATTACAAATTCTTATTTTATTATTTATATTATATAACAAAGCAAGGCTTGAAAACAAACGTTTTATAGTTTCCTTGGAAACAACATGATAACAAGACCATGACGTTATTTTATAAATTTTGATATGTCAAAATGTTAAAAAAATTAACAAAATATTTTTTTTCGCTCTCTGTAGCTCCTCCAATTTTGAGCTTTCGAAAAAAATGGTATACTTAGGTCTTTGTGGCATTAATTTTTCTTGTAGAGTCGCCCTCCGAAGTCCTGACGCATAATTTGCTCATAAAATATTAGGTAGGTAGGGGAGACTGGGGTATAATGATCTAAATGATCCCTGGAGGGCAAATGATCCCCCTGATTCTGAACACAGAAAAATTCTGTGATTCTGAACATACCAGTAGTGCCATCTGTGAACTAAGAGCTGAGTTAAATGTTACCGCTAGGGACGCGCACGGACAATCACTTGTATATAGTTTGGTGGCTCTTGTCAGAGTAGATATACTTATTGGGTTCATTGGAAATACTTACATTTCGTAAAAAGTGGCGTATGCGGTGTTTGCTAGGGTGTGATTTATGTTAAGTTACTCGTTGTATTGTGAGGAATTATTCTGTCTCATACCCATAATCATTTTACCCCCTTATCGGGGATCATTATTTTGCCTTACCTCAAACTCTTAGGTAAAATAATCCCCTTGCATACTTTTTTTAAACTAACAAATGTGATTTATATTTTGGGGAATAATTATCAGCCAAATACATGGTCTATCTTTATATCCAGGAGAATAGCTACAAGGCGTTAAATTACGAAGTTATAACCTGATTAACCTTAAAGAGATCATTATACCTACCCCAGTCTCCCCTACTGTTGCTGCGGGAGTTCTTGGAACAGCGGCATAACAGAAAATGCAAGGCGGATTGTATATTTTCTGCTTATCTGTGCATAATATATGGAAGAAACTATTACAAAGGAAAGTTGTAAGGAATCCAGAGTTGCGCTAAAATCTCGTTTTCAGGATAATCGGCCTGCTTTGATTTCTTTTGCATTTTTGTTCAATACTAATTTAGTGTGGGTTGTACCAAGTAGAAGAATACATATAATATATATTTTTCTATTAACATATTTTATACTTTCTCTCAATAGTTGTACATTCCACATTAACCTTTGATAAATTTATAAAATTCGTTTTTTACTTACCAAAATAAAGGCTGAATAGGAAAAAAATGGTTAGTTTGAAAATTGAGATTTCTTAGAAATTATCGAAAAAAAAGTTGGTGGGTCAATAATATCCCTCTATTTAAAGTTGACGTTGGCAGCGTCTATACTTATATAAAAAACGACCTAATTTCCAGTTATTTCACGGAATAAAAATATGTGAATAACGGATTCACTTAAACCTCTGTAGGTACCTAAATGCGTTACAAATAGTAGAAAATGCTATGCCAGAATTATTTGAAATATTTATATGTATATATCTAATATTTGTATGTTCCGTTGGGCAAAAGCAGAAAAAGTTTTTCCGGTTCCAAGCCGTTTGATATGTTTTCGCCGTTCTCTCTTTATTGGATTGAAGCGTAATCTCGCAGAGAAGGTTGATAAATTCCCTAATTTTCAGTTTTATAAAAATCAAATTGGCCGGGTAAAAGTTTGGTAATTTAATTCCGAAGACATCATCACTACCCCTACCCGAACTTTGGAGTTTCTTCTAGAAAACTGGAACCATTCGCCCTGATCATCGGTGACGCTTGAAAATAGAATTTATCGTGAGTGCAAATCGAGGTGTCAGCTTTTGAATGTCCCACAGATCCCGCATTTGCATTACTTATATTAGTATTGCTAACTACACTACGTTACGTTGCATTAATTTATTACTCTTGAAGGTCACATTACAAATGATCCCATTTGAGGGTGTCATTTAGATACACCTAAAAAATCGTTTGAAAATGTCTTGCACTTATGTATTCTTTGCTTAAAACTTAAAATTGCCAACTCCATGGACTGTTAGGTATAACAGCTATTTACCATCTTCATTGGCAAAATTTGTCAATTATTTTTTTTTCAATGTGGAAATTTTGTTGTATTGGCAGGTTCAAAAAATAGTTGTCATCATCTCAGGAATCTGATATACAGT
The DNA here is from genome assembly GCA_963920635.1 of Pseudeuparius sepicola. Lineage (NCBI taxonomy): Eukaryota > Metazoa > Arthropoda > Insecta > Coleoptera > Anthribidae > Pseudeuparius > Pseudeuparius sepicola. The sequence goes on along the minus strand of OY987300.1, from coordinate 63,789,693 downwards.
GAGCACGTAAAGGTTGGAATAAATTCGGTAAAATGTGGTACTGTGCGATTAAAAAAAAAACGCTTTGACACGTCCAGCGTAATTTTGAAAAGGGCATATTTTGACATATTTGACGTTTTTCTGACGTCATTACTAACCAAGCCAAGGCCTACTATAAAGACAGGCCCTGGCGCACAAAAATCACGTGACCATCTTAGTCAGACGTTGCATGTCATTTGTCACATAACTGAAAGCGGCAGCTTGGGTTTTGAGAAGTGTTCAATGTTTAAAGTGTTTTTAAACGTCTTAGTTTATATTTTAGAAACAAGTTTGTGTCTAGTGCGCGTGTGTCCTGGCGGAGGGGAACCGCCCAAGTGTTATTATGACCTCTGGGTGTCTGGGTGGGAGTCGTGCCGTCCAAGAGTATTGGTGCCGCTCGCACCGACGCGACGCGACGCGTAAGCGCTGTAATAAGGGGAATTCTCCCACGAACCACAGAATAGGGAACCCGGAATGGACTATTATGGACATGGGACAGTATTAGTATTGGACAGTGGAGCCGGAGACACAGAGGGATGAACTGCTTACGGGAGATCCGCGAGTTCAGACGGTCCGGGTGGCTGGAAGCCGTTCCCGTTGACCACGTTCGGGTTTGTGTATATTTATTGTATTCACCATTCACCTTGGGCGAAATAAATCAGTGTTGTAACGTACTCGAGGATTTTCGTTGTCGACCTACGCCCTGATATGGTCTTTCACGCTGCCGATCAACTTAGACCTCGTCAATATTTACAGTATACCTATGAGGTTAGTTTTCATTTTTATTTCGTAAAAAATAACCTAAATACCAAATATTGGGTCTGTTTATATTATATTTATACATATTCCAAAAGCCAGGAAGAAAGTGTCGCCATAACAAACATTTGTTTTGCCTCGGGATGAAAATTTCCGCCAAAAATGGATTCGTAAAATCCCAACAGAGATTTAATTTCTAAAAAACCCTTAAGTATGTGTGGCTAACATTTTCAAGAAAGTGAAACAATAATTAAAGTGGACAAATGTGTTGTGGGAGAAAAATACCTATAGAGAATATCACCTAAGCTAAAGGAAGGTGCTGTCCCAACAATTTTTGAGAATGTGCCAAAATATTGTGAGTGCAGTGCCGTTTAACTCTCAGCCTAAAACAGCTGAGGCAGGTTGAAAATTTTGAAAAAGCAATTAGGGAAAGCTTGGATGCACAAATCCAATAATGTAATAGATGAAATAAAACTTGCCAAATGTTACGAAATTTGTTTTTTCTACTTGTCTCCAAAAATGCCTTTCATTATATAGAACTAAGTTGGTCACGTGACTACGCGATTATGCGTTAGCGCCGTGGCCTGTCTTTATCATTGGCCTCGTAACCAAGCTATATGATTTCATTCATTCATTTTAAATTTAACATAAATTATTAAGTTTTTAGACATTTCTTTATAAGACGACTGTACCTATATTGTACTGGTTATTTTTTGCTCAGTTCAATTTTTAAGCAGGCTTAATTTTTAATCGAACAGTACAACATTTTACCGAATTTATTCCAACCTTTACGTGCGCTCTGTATAATAATTAAAGTGTGCCTCCAAATGCCAAAAATATGCAATAGATGGAGTAAAATGCAGGATAATCATATCTATTTTCGTTTCGTTTAGTATGGCCCTTGCATATGCAGAGGAAGGTATGGGCAGTTTTGTTTAATTTTTATTGTTTTTTAAAGATAAATTTCAATGTTGCTGTAAGTATTTTTATTAACTATCAACTATCATGTCTATTGTCTATCAACTGGCATCTCTATTACTATTGTATTTGTTAAATATTTGGTTTAATACTCAAAATGTTAAAATTGCTGAACAAAAAGGCAGAACAAAATTAAACATGACCCGCAGAAATATGAAGAGGCAAAACAGAAAGAGAAATATATATTATCGCAGAAAATAATTTGGTAAAATAAAATCGGAAAGATACACACGGTGTCCAACTTTAAAACTGTACAAATCCGTAAAATCTTCATTTTTGGAGATAATCGCCTAAATTTTTTTTTGTTTGAAAGGCCTTTAAAAACCGCTTCTTCTGAACTTCCTGCCATTTTCAAAATGCAAATCCAGGGCCTGCTGCGATTTTTTTATACCCCCGATTTTCACGAAAACCATTTAGCGATTATTTTATTTAAAATCTGACCCCACAGGGTTAATCAGAACACCCCAAAACGCCTATATACCAAATTTGATTATAAAATATACAGGGAGTTCTAAAAGCAGCGGGCAAAGCTTGAAGCCATGCACTACTTTCTAGTTTTGAAGATCTAGAAGGCGAGCTTTATCCTTAACTTAAATCTTCATTTTTGGAGATAATCGCCTAACCTTTTTTTGGTTTGAAAGGCCTTTAAAAACCGCTTATTTTGAACTTCCTGCCATTTTCAAAATGCAAATCCAGGGCCGGCTGCGATTTTTTTTATACCCCCGATTTTCACGAAAACCATTTAGCGATTATTTTATTTAAAATCTGACCCCACAGGGTTAATCAGAACACCCCAAAACGCCTATATGCCAAATTTGATTAAAAAATATACAGGGAGTTTTATTCTGCAGGGTGTCAAAGTTGAGCAAAATAGGAATTTTAAAGGCATCTGCCAAGTCAAGTGTGCCATGGAATCCATTCAAAATAGTTGGTCAACAGGACCACTCAAGGTATTGGTGTGCAAAGGTCCAATACAAAATATAGAGAGTGTTATTATTTGTGCCGTCTCAAATTACTGAATTTTTGGAACTTTATACTGGTCAAAAATCGAGTATATTAAAACCGCTCCACATTCTACAAACGAACTAAATCTAAAAAATACAGAAGCCTGCCAGTCACTAAGTCCATATCAGTTAATGTGGCCACAACAGGAAACGCACAGAAAATATATCATCTTAAACAGTGACTTTTTTGAGAAAGGTCCAATAATTTAAATTGTTTTTATTTGTTGGTTGGCATTTTGTAAAGAAATGGATTACTTTTGTATTTATTAATATTTTTTCAATGATTCCAGAGAACTTCTGACTAGTATAAAGTTTAATAAAAATTCAGAATTTTGAGATGGCTCAGAGGAAAATACCCTGTATATTTTTGTAGTAAATCTTTTCACATCAACAAGTTGAGTGGTCCTGTTGACCATGCAACTGTTTTGAAGGGATTCCATGGCAAGCTTGACTCGTCAGACGTCTTTAAAATTCCTATTTTGCTCAACTTTTACACCCTACAGAATAGAACTCCCGGTATACTTTTTGTTCAAATTTGGTATATGTTTTTTTTTGGGTATTCTGATCAACGCTGTGTGGTCAGATTTTAAATAAAAAAATCGCTAAATGGTTTTCATGAAAATCAGGGGTATAAAAAAATCGCAGCCGGCCCTGGATTTGCGTTTTGAAAATGGCAGGAAGATAAAAAGAAGCGGTTTTTGAAGGCCTTTCAAACAAAAAAAAGTTTAGGTGATTACCTCCAAAAATGAAGATTTCACGGATTTGTAATACAGTTTTAAAGTTGGACACCCTGTATACCTAGATATATGCGATAGAGAAAAAGAGCTGTCAGAAAACGCTGGAAGAAAAGTTCTAAAGAATATCAGCTATGTAGAAAAATAATGAAAATAATCTTTTTAGAAGAGACTGCACCCCCACCAACTCCCCTAATCAACAATGAAAATAACCAAAATGGTCAAAACAGGTCAGGAAGGGCAAATGCGGGGAGAAAACGAGTTCTAAGAAAAAGGTCTGCAACTGCAAATCTACTTCGTGGTTATAGTGTTTCTGAGCAAATAAAAGAAAAAATATACTAGAGGTAGAAGAAGTACTAACATCTCAACTCAAAACAAACTAAAATGGGCTTGACTCCACAAAAAATAAACGTGAGTTAACTTCTGGCGATCTCAGTGGCGCAACCAGAAATTGTTACCGGGGGGGGGGGGGGAGGGGGCTGGTCAACAATGTTACTATTATTTTAGTGTAGAATTACTTAATAATAATAATAAAAGTGAGCAACGCTGTAAAACCTTAATTCGAAAACTAAACATTTAGGTTGTAGTTTCAGTCTTTTTTAGAGAACAAGGTAATTAGCTAGCTTTTCAATATCAATCGGTTTGAAGTGATACATGCAGCACACGTATACCTACAGGGCCGTAGACAGACATTGTCGATGGGAGGGGTTCACAAATATAAGATAAGTTCATTACAAGTTACAAGCTTTTACTTAACATGCTCTGTAACTGTGTGTTTGTATGTCTGTATGTACTGAAATCTTTTAACTGATATAAAGGTTGAACCAAGTAAGACTAGAAACTAGATTCTTAGGTGTTGAGACTTGAGATGGAACATTCACGTTTTGTGTGGTAATGCTTTATTTTTGTCGGCTTCACGAATTTGATTTGATTTTGATTTGATTTGTCATTTATTTCCAAAGATCAAGAAACGTACATTGCATACAGATTCTTAATATAGGACACGTCACAAAGAATTATTATAAACACCAAGTATCACAAATTTATCACAATTATAATAACGAGTATGTTACACGTCGGGTAATTAACTGTTAAAATATTCTTATAATGAGTAAAGGGCACGTGGCAGGAGGAATTTTTTTAATTCAACTTTAAATTGCTCTTCGGAGTTAATGTTTTTAAGGTAATCCGGTAAGTGATTGAATATCTTTATTGACATATTATGAGGACCGTTCAGGCTAGAACTGGCCCTACACCGTGGAATACGTAAGTTGCCTTTGTGCCTAGTGTCTTGAGAGTGAATATCTTTATTTTTCGGGAGCTCTTTTAGATAATTTCTAACATGCAATGCGCAAAAGAATATATATATATACTTGGGAGCGTTAGAAAATTGAATTTAACGAAAAGTTGCCTACAAGAGGTACGTCTCGGCACACCAGCAATTTGGCGGACGATATTTTTTTGTTGATGTTAGATAGGATAGGTATGCCATCTTGTATTTTAGAGGTTCTCCCTTAGTAACTGAGATTCTAATTATACAAAATTTAAAAACCTGGCATATCCACGTATAGGGACTTTTCAAGCAACTTCGAATAGTTACTGTCCCGGTATTATTAATACTCTCTGCTGCCTCTTATGTGAAATACGATTTATGAAATGATGTAACTTTTAATGACAGATATTACGTATATCTAATATAATATACTTATACTTATATAGATTAAGTTCAGTGTCTAAGGGCGTTACCGTTATATACCCGATGCCATAAGAATAATAGAGAAAAGTTGCTTTTCGAATCCAAAGTCACCAAGTTAAGAGGATCGCTCGGTATTAAGAAATTGTGCGAAAAATGCCTGTCGACGGGATCCACTTCCAACTGTTCCCTTCGCACCCCGACGCATCCGTTCCGCCGCCCCTACCGGCACGGGAGCCAATAACGCACCCACTGACAAATCGCACAGGATATTGGCTATTTGTAAGACGGTTCCCTACCTGTCGATATTGCTAATTTTCTGCCTGTGGGCGGAAACTAAGCGGCAACTCTAATTTCCATCGGCAGTGAAAGCTGCGCGTTTTGTATCAAAATCTCGCGGTTAATCAATAGGGGGACCTCATCCCGTCGCTTGGGCTGATGGGGCCTTTCTGTTTCCGCCAGGGGCTCGTGTTGGAGGCATTCCCGCCTTCGGCTCAATAAAATCTATTTCCGGGGGTTGTCTGTTTCGTACGGTTTGCAAGGGCGCATTTTTTGCATGCATTTTGATACCACCTTTTATGCCTATAATTATTCAGTACATTCAGGGCCGTATCTAGCGAAAATTTGGGGGGGGGGTTCAGGATCGGCTCAAGCTTTTGTGGGGCTGGGTGCCGGATGAAAGTGCGAAGCCCCGGCAAGGAATTATTTAATCCATTAAGAACAAATTTTTGAAAATTGTTACGCCACTAGAATTAGAATTGGTACATATATGTATTTAAAAAAATGAAGATGATCCCTCGATCTCAAAAACGAAACGTCGCCCCGAAAATCTAAAAATACTGTGACGTAGTCCAGAAAAAGTTGCAATGAAAAAGTATATTTTATTTTTCAATATTAACGCAAATGGCGCCAGAAAAAAATAAAATCTAAATTTCAAAAATTCGGTTTTTCTTAAATATCTCAGCAACCTATAAAAATATTTTAATTTTCTTAACGGCATATTGTTAGGCGCCCAAAGGCGCAAGTTTGCCTCCATTTGACCGACTTCGTATCTGTTAAGGTTTCCGAGATCACCATGTTGAGCACCGGAACTGAATCACCCTGTATAGGGAAAACATCTTTAAAGGCAGGGGAAGCTACCTGTAGTGGGGAAAATCAAAAGAGAAAAAGTATGAAGAGTTAGAAGACCGTTTTATTTTTGTTCCCTTTGGAGTGGAGACTTTTGGTCCTTGGGGTAATGTAGCTAAAAAATTTATCGGAGATATTTGTAAAAAATTGAATGATAAAAGGGCTAAAAACGTCATCACTCAAAGAATCAGTTTGGCGATCCAAAGGGGAAATGCGGCCTCAGTTCTTGGTACTATCCCTCATTCAGAGGGTTTAGATGAGTTGTTTAAAAAAACCTACTATTTTTAAATGGTTTTTAATAAAAAACTGAAACAGGTTTAAGTTGAACAAGTTTAACATTAAAACTTTAAAAATATTAAATATTAATTATAATAATAGCTGGATATTCGTTCTCGCATTTATACCTATCCCTTTTCTACCTATTTGATTTCTCATTATTAGGGATATATCCCTACACATTCCTCGCCTGGCCTGACGACACCTTTAGAATTGTCAGTAGGAGGTACGATAAAAGATTTCTTCGCGCCACTTGCCTAACTGAACCTGAACCCCAACCCCCCCTCTCAGATACGGCCCTGAGTACTACATCCCGAAAATATTGCAGAATATACAGGGTGATCCTATAAGTCGTGGCGACCCAAAGGTATGTTTTTTAAATGTAACACCCCGTATTTGGTTACATTTTTAGAAAGCCCTTAAAGAGTATGTTCTTTTTGGTACAGGGTATTAAGGGTCTATCTTTAAAGGTTAGGAAGTTATTTAAATTTTAAACGAAAAAAGGGGCCACATTTGGAAATTTATTACTCAAAAATCTATAACTTGTAACTTGGACTGTAGATTGCCTGATTTTGTACCGATATTGAGATAAAGTTCTGAAGAACATACCGGGCGATTCACTTATGCAAATTCTAAGTTAACTCGCTAATTTTAAATGGAGCACCCTATATTTTGTTACATGTTTGGAAAGCCCTTCAAGAGTAGATTCTTTTTGGTATAGGGTATTATGGGACTAACTTTAAAGGTTATAATAATAATAATAATAATTCTCACCCTCACAATACTCCAAACTAGGAGTACCCCAGAAGCAACTACATGCTTGTGCGGGGTAGAGGGGCAATTACTATTATTTTGTCTTCGTTGCCATTTGCAGGGAGTTATTTCCATTTTATTCTAAGAAAGGCTAGGAAAAATAAAGACTAAGTAGTTTTTGGAACTTTTTGGGAAATTTGGTGAAGGCAGAAAAGAATACATAAAAAAATACTATGGTTGACCCCCGCCTCTTCGGCACTGGTGGAAGTAGACAGGACGAATTATTTTTAATTTATAGCATTTAACGTGTGTCTAAACTGTATATATATTATGTGTGTCTTAACTGTCTTCCTTTAGAAAATAAAAGAAAACTTGAAAAAATTAAATTGGAAATTAAAATTGAAATTGAAGTATTGCCCACTCTGTATAGCATTCCACATTTTCGGCTTACTAAGTAGTCCATTTTCATACCTACCGTAAATTTTGCAGCCTTAAAAACATCGTTTAATTATTTCTAAAAACGATTTTTTAATACAATGGCTTCACCATAAAATTGTAATAGGTAGGTATACAGTGTGTCCCAGGATAAGTGAAACGAGAGGTGTAAAAGACCAAAAATTTTCGAGTTCGAATTTGGCCATTTGGGGTCCAGGCCTGCTTGCCTAGAAAATAATTTTCACCATATTTTTAATTTAGAAAAATAAAGTAGGCCCTGCCAGGGACCACTTAATTATTTTCTGTGTACGTTAAGTGCCCTTTCTCGACAAGATATCGAAAAATTTCATTAGAAGAAGTTGCTGAGAATTGAAAATTATGTCCCTATGCCAATTTTCAAAATAACACAGAAAATAAATAAATCGTTCCTGTCAAGGCCTACTTTATTTTTGAAAATTAAAAATATGGTGAAAATTATTTTCTAGGCAAGCAGGCTTGGACCCCAAATGGCCAAATTTGAACTCGAAAATTTTTGGCCTTTTACACCTCTCGTTTCACTTATCCTGGGACACACTGTATATTGAAAAAAAAGATAGAAAAAAACTTTTGGTTGTAGAAGGCACTTATACGTTAAATATTGCAATAAATATTTTTTAGGTCTCAAACGTATACGTTTGGCACGTTAAATGTTGCCTCTGCCACCATCAACTCGATAGTTCCGACGGATAGAGACAATACAAAACCGCATGTCTCAGAAAGTGGGACGCACGTGAGCACGTCCCATCGAAATATCCGGCTGATATGACAAACCAACCGATATATTTTACGAATTGATCCGAGGTAGATATATTACGTAACACACGGCCGCCGTGTATCAAGAGACGTGACTTTTCCCGGGAATTTTTCTCGCTGCCGGGCGCTCCTAGGTTTACATAATAAATCAGGGTGGCGCGTTTCTAGGAGCCATTTCGCCGGAAAACACGTGTAAAATTTTACGACCACCTGTAACGGCTGCGACTGCAGAATCGCCCGGGGGCTTCGCAAATATGGAGGCGACGCTATATGGGCCGGTGGGCGAACGACGTCGCAAATTATATGGGAGGATGTTTCGTCTAGGCTGTCTGGAAGGCCAACTTGGCTCTAAGATAGGTACCTATATTTTTGGGAAAATGTTCGAGTTTGAAGAACAACATTTTTGTACAGGGTGATTCGTTTATCATGGGCACCTCGTCGGTTGTAGATTTTTTTCTGTAAAATGGTTATCGCAAAGCCTTCAAGTTTTTCCCTAAGGAACATAAGATACTATTTTTATTATGATTCGTGAAAGTCTGCCTTATTCAAAGTACTTTTTCAAAAACCATTGCTCTTTATACTCAGCCGATAAGAAGTTATACAGTGTGTCAAACAAACTTGGCATCATAATTCTTTTATTCTTATAATTTTTGAAAATCTGGTTCCAGAATGTTATGGCATATGTTTCGAAAACCTATCTTAGATCCAATAAGGTTCTGCCGCTGTATCGCTTATCTGTAAAATTTGATATTTTGGCAAAAGTCGCTTTTCTTGCTGGTTATATCGAAGATTTTCGTGTAATTCTTCAAATGCGTGCAATTTTTATAAAGGGAGTTCAAAATATTTTTCTCAAAGATTTCCTTGTAAAATTAAGTTTCAGTGTTTTACAAAAGTTTAACGTAATAGATATCAACCAATAAGACACATTTTCATAACAATTTTGCGAAAAAATTTGCTGGAATTTTAGAGAGAATTTTTTTAAAAGATAGACAAAATTTAGGTATTTGCTGCCAGTTTCTCCCTTCAAACTCCTTCCAGTTTTATTAAGACTCAATGTACAGGGTTATTCACTGAGAATTGACCCCCCACGTAACTTTTTTGTTTTTAAGATAAAAGGGTGATTCAAAAAACAAAATCAATGGTTCGGCGAATACTTTTTTATGCCATGATCGCTTAGTGTACAGGGTGTTCCAAAAAAGTAGGGCCAATGGCAACTTAATTTTTTTAAATGGAACACCCTGTATATTATAGGATATTTTAAATCTGCTCATCAATGCAATCAAAATGATATTAAACTTTGTGGCATTATCTTTTTCCGTTTTTGAAAAATTCCGTATTCAAATTTTATACTAAATTTATTTAACTCGAATTTGTGGATCTCGTGATAAAGATAGACGATCAATGTAATAACGAAAAATATTTGTTTTAAACAAGAGAGTAATATAGTTAAACTCCAAAATGTTTAGGAGCCTTTTCAAATTTTACTGATTATATTCTCGAAATAAAGAATTTCAGGAAAATCATAAAAGCTCCTGAACATTTTGGAGTTTCACTATATTACTCTCTTGTTTAAAACAAATATTTTTCGTTATTACATTGATCGTCTATCTTTATCACGAGATCCACAAATTCGAGTTAAATAAATTTATAGTACCTATAACATTTGAATAAGGAATTTTTCAAAAACGGAAAAAGATAATGCCACGAAGTTTAATATCATTTTAATTGCCTTGATGAGCAGATTTCAAAAATCCAATAATATACATTAAATTAAGTTGCCATTGGTCTTTTTTTTTGAACACCCTGTACACTAAACGTTAATGGCATAAAAAACTATTCGCCGAACCATTGATTTTGTTTCTGGATCAACCTTTTATCTTAAAAAACAAAAAAGTTAGGTGCGGGGTCAATTCTCAGTAAATAACCCCGTGCGTGGTGATTCAACATTTTGACCCATAAAATGGCCTTTTTCGATCTGTAGCGAGCAACACCCATAATTTTAAACTTTTGGTCAATACAAATTTTAATCTAAGTAATTAGGTATTCTCATTTTGAGACAAAAATTATTCAAAAATATTTATCACAATGGCAGTTATCATGATATAATACTGGGCAGTTCTTAGGATTATTGCGCAAATGCTAACAACGGCCATTGTGATAAATCTTTTTAAATATTTTTTGTCCCAAACTGTGAGTAATTATTTAGATTAAAATTAGTATTGACCAAAAGTTTAAAATTATGCGTGTTGCTCTGTATACAGATCGAAAAAAAAAGATTTTATGGGTCAAAATATTGAATCACCACGCACGTGCTGTACATTGAGATAACGAAGCCACTTTTCATGCGAATTTCGTTCCACTAGCTATAACTTCCGAGCTTGTTTTTCGTCTAATACCTGGAACTCCATGTTTCCAAGGCATATAGCTTCTTTGTGTAATAGTACAATTCATAACTACTATTCCTTTACAACAAACTAAGCTATTATAGAATAATTCCCCGGTAACCAGAACATTTAGATACCTACCGTAAACCGTATACGTCTTAAATCTTAAACTAAACCTCCCATTATATTTCTCATTGTTCCAGTTGCTCTATTATATTATTAGAATACTAATAGCCTATTTGGTTGGCCAGTCGCGGTGTATATCGACCTTGTCTGTTAATGGAATCAGAAAATAATTGCATCTCTACATTCCCAAACTGCATTACTGGAGTTGCAGAAACTCTCAAGGCAAATATATACCTAGATGGCTTGTAGGTCCACAATGTTGGAAGAAAAATAATTAGGTATGGTAATAAACAACACGAACACTATATATAATCTAGCCAATATAGTTTTCTCCCAAAAATATTTGGGCCAAATATTTTTGGGGTGTAGTAGTGGAATAAAATTAATGCACAACCCTTGCAAATGCCTTTTTAGCTACTATTAAGTATCGATTTATTTCCAATCTAATTCAAATTTTCATAATTTGTAACCAACAAAAACAAAATTTAATATATTGAATGCACAAGACTCTTTAATTTGACATTGTGGTAGGTACTAGTTTTTCTAGCATCTAACGTAATTTAACCATACACAGGATTATTTTCGTAAACCCCTCCAGTTCGTCTATGTTTAGAAGCGGTGTGATGTATTGTTAATCGATAATTCCTGTATTTGATCAATTGTATAAAGGAGCGAAGTTTATTTTTGTCGTCACCCCAACCCAAATGCCAAAGGCCCACCCCAATTACTAATTAAGGTAATGCCTTTCTGTATTTTAGCGGCATATTTTCCTCTCAGTTGTCGCGTCACCAAACTAATTAGTGAGAGTACGAACACGAACTCGACTTTTCACCCAACGAAGCACTGGAAGCATTGTCTAGTTGAGGATTAAGTAGTTTTCCATTAACAGTTTAATTTATTTTACGTTATTGGTAGAGCTGCGGGAAAATGAAGATGACACCACTACACATATTTTTTTATTTTACTAATAATAGCAGCAAAAGTGGGATAAATCGATATGGTATATGTGAACTTTTGTGTATACGGGTAGTTATTTCTATAGCGTTTTACACAAAATCGATAACAATATTTATTAACTTGATATCATTTTCACATTGCAATTAATTTTCAGATACTTGCTTAACATTATTAAAATTTAACAATTTATTGTTTTACTAAAATATTTATAAATGTCCCTACATACCTAAGAAAATATTAGAAATAGCCGCCTACAATAATATTATACATATGTTATGGTGTATTGTATTGTATTGTTTTGTATTGTATTGTATTGTATTGTATTGTATTGTATTGTATTGTATTGTATTGTATTGTATTGTATTGTATTGTATTGTATTGTATTGTATTGTATTGTATTGTATTGTATTGTATTGTATTGTATTGTATTGTATTGTATTGTATTGTATTGTATTGTATTGTATTGTATTGTATTGTATTGTATTGTATTGTATTGTATTGTATTGTATTGTATTGTATTGTATTGTATTGTATTGTATTGTATTGTATTGTATTGTATTGTATTGTATTGTATTGTATTGTATTGTATTGTATTGTATTGTATTGTATTGTATTGTATTGTATTGTATTGTATTGTATTGTATTGTATTGTATTGTATTGTATTGTATTGTATTGTATTGTATTGTATTGTATTGTATTGTATTGTATTGTATTGTATTGTATTGTATTGTATTGTATTGTATTGTATTGTATTGTATTGTATTGTATTGTATTGTATTGTATTGTATTGTATTGTATTGTATTGTATTGTATTGTATTGTATTGTATTGTATTGTATTGTATTGTATTGTATTGTATTGTATTGTATTGTATTGTATTGTATTGTATTGTATTGTATTGTATTGTATTGTATTGTATTGTATTGTATTGTATTGTATTGTATTGTATTGTATTGTATTGTATTGTATTGTATTGTATTGTATTGTATTGTATTGTATTGTATTGTATTGTATTGTATTGTATTGTATTGTATTGTATTGTATTGTATTGTATTGTATTGTATTGTATTGTATTGTATTGTATTGTATTGTATTGTATTGTATTGTATTGTATTGTATTGTATTGTATTGTATTGTATTGTATTGTATTGTATTGTATTGTATTGTATTGTATTGTATTGTATTGTATTGTATTGTATTGTATTGTATTGTATTGTATTGTATTGTATTGTATTGTATTGTATTGTATTGCATTGCATTGCATTGCATTGCATTGCATTGCATTGCATTGCATTGCATTGCATTGCATTGCATTGCATTGTATCCTAATGGCAACAACATTTTTTTCCATTCTGTTTATATAATAACCATTTATTTTATAGTTACCTGTGCCAAATTTGAGCAAAATTGACCAATAAGCCATCCAATAATCATAGCCGAAAAACAAAAATGCCCATTAGTAAATCCCACAAATTTATGAATTCCTTATAGCAGTAAGTTAGAGACTGTGTATTATCTGAAATCAATGCATTATTTTAGATATGTTCGAGGCGTAATCCCCAACCAGTTCCGAACTAGTAATCGTCAATATCATTGGTGAGTTTGAATTTTAGAATTAACTGCTACTGTTTAATTCATAACAAATTCGAGAACGCTCCGCGAACATAACTATTGCAATAATTTATAACTTACAACTTATGTTTGGCATTATCAACATTTTATACTCTATTTTCTTGTATTATATACTTCTAATACGCATTTGAAACAACATTTTAGAGTATTCCTGACGTAGAGAGAAAGGTTTATCCTTACTCTCCACACATTAAATTAACCCCTTCCACCCTCATCCGGGCAAAAAATACCCCTGGTCTGAGATTACGTCAATCACCTTTCGCGGATATGTCTACCCGGCCCCCACATAAAAGTTTCATCCCCGGCCAGCGCAGTTAAACACAAGAGAGGGTACGGGAGGACACTTTTCTGACAGTAAATGCGCCGTTGACTGAATAGACGCTATATCCGTCTGGTTAACTAGGCCAGATACTGTAATTGACGCAGTCAGACGGAATGCAGGTTTTTGCTCCCATAGGCTGATGTCATCTAAATAATCCTGGTTCGAGACAAGATAAAATCAACTCGGGAGAAAATGCAGTCGTATAAATAATTTATTGTTATAGGAAACGTTCCCATTTTGGTGCTCCTATACAACGGTTGGTGAAAGATATCATTCAAAATCTATCGCATCGTTTCCAAAAAACGCAGAGAAGATAAAGTAATTGCACAAAGTAGGTATACTGTTAATTATTGATTACGGATCACCCATTTTATTTTAGAAAATCGTTGTTCCCATAGATAAGACATATTAGTACAGTGTGTTCATTTGTAATGATAATTCACTGACTCCGCTATCCCCTACCACCATCAACTTTAAATTCTTAAATGTTTGTGATACCCCATTTTAAAAGTAATTTTGTTGAGAATGCAGGGCAGTTTCGCTTGAAAAAAAAAAGCGAAAATACTACTTTCAGCACTTGGTCCTAAACAACTCAATATGTAACAAAAAATACACTTTCTGCAAATATTGACTATCTAACACACGGAATAATTCAAGAATGTAGAAGATAATATAATAATACTAAGAATAATAATTCTTACCTTCACAATACTCTAAACTAGAAGTACCTCAGAAGCAATTGAATGCTTGTGCGGGAGAGGTAAAATTTTGCAAAAGTGAGTGCAGAATTTGAAAATAAACGTTATAGGTAATTGTATTTTTTATTTTCAGACCGATTTGTTTCATACCGAAAATCCATGCTTTTTCCGCATTCGACTGCTTGGCCGAACTCTGCTGCGCGTCGTTCAACCAACGGTAGTCTCCTGAGGATAAATGGATTTTCCGCACTTGTTAGGAAAATAGCTATTGCCTCTTTAATGGATTGCTTAGACTGTGATTATTAAGACAAACCAACAACAGTCAAAACCATATTTTTATTATGTATGTGACCACAAGTCAAGAATGTCAACAAATTGGGAAAGGAAGTTGAAAACCCTATTTCCCAGAAGAGGTTATTGTTATGAATAAGAGTACCTCGAAAAAAGGGTTCAATGTTGTACAAATGAAGTTTTCGTAGTTTTATCTTCAAGATATAATAATAAAAAATAAACGGATACGTGAAATTAACTCCTTTCTATCCTAATCCCGGAAAGAAACTGTAATTCCGGGCCAGAGATTGCGGCAATCGCTTCCCACGGATGTTTCAGCCGGGGCTCTCATAAAAATTTCATCGCCGGCCGCCGGGATTCAGAGGGGCAGAGGCCAATTTTCTGCCAGTAAAAGCACCGTTGTCTTAATATGGGCGCTATCTGCCTGGTCAACTAAGCCGGTCCCTGTAACTGAGGCAGTTAGACGCAACCCGGAGAGGGTAATACGTTCGGGGGCTCGCCAGATTAGCCAGAAGGCTACTCGGTCCCGTGTCGATGCAGTCGAAATATCTTGATCATACGAGGTACATAAGAGATTGGAAATTCAATAGATATTTTGTTTCACTTCTCGCATCTTATTTATTTTCGATTGTCTATACAAACTTTGTATAGACGCACGATTCTATCTTTGAAGTTTACCGACAGTTTACATATTAATAATAATAAGCTGGATCAGTGAAGAACGCGAGATGGGCCGGAACTATAGCCAGATGCAACACGAGCAATTCACAACCGATGAGGTCTCCAATGTCATCAAGAATTCCCACAACTGGAAGGCACCAGGTCCAGATCATCTCCAAAATTATTGGATTAAGAAGTTGTGGTGCACGCATGAACAAATAACTACCTTAATTAATGAAGTCTTGCTCGATCCTCTGAAAATAACCAATAACCTGCTTGCCTACGCTGTACAAGATAATCACTTTTTGCCTTACGCAGCGAATATATGCTCACTGCGAACGGAACAACATCATGGCAATGCAGCAGAAGGGCTGCGCGAAGGGCGCAATGGGATGCAAAGAGCAACTCATCATAGACTCTGTCATCTGCAACCAGGCTCATTCCAACCAACGAAACCTCTATATGGCTTATGTGGACTACAAAAAAGCATTTGATTCCGTACCTCACGACTGGCTAACAGGTATCTTAAAGCTGTATAAAATAGATCATCATACAGTTTCCTTTTTAGAACACGTTATGGCAACCTGGCGCACTAAGATACAACTCAGAACCGCGAGCAGCAACATCGAGACCGACACAATCAACATCAGAAGAGGGATTTTGGAAGGAGATTCACTCAGTCCACTGTGGTTCTGCATGGCGATGAACCCTCTATCACATAAAAAACAAAAAAAAAACAACTAACGCAAATGCTTAAAATTGTAGAGGAGTTCTCCAGGGACATCGGAATGCAGTTTGGACTGGACAAGTGCCGCACCCTTAACATCGTCCGGGGAAAGTTCGAACAAGGCGCACACAAGATGCAGGACGGCCAGGAGATCGAAGCAATGAGCATGGGAGATACATACAAGTATCTCGGGATGAAACAAGCTCAAAGGATAGACCATCGAACAATGAAGACTGATTTAACGAATGAATTCATCAAGAGAGTAAGACAAGTAGTGCGAACTGATCTTAACAGCAGGAATTTGTTCAAGGCCCTGAACACGTATGCGTGCTCTGTACTCAGCTATTCGTTCGGAATAGTAAATTGGACCAACACGGACATCAACAACCTGCAACGAAAAGTTAGGACACTACTGACAAAAGCTCATAAACATCCTCCCCGTAGCGCCGTAGAAAGAACAACTCTGCCACGTCAACTAGAAGGAAGAGGATTGGCAGATCTCAGCAAGCAATTGGACCAACAAATATTAAATCTGCGTAATTATTTCTACAGGCAGGCCAACAGCTCCACACTACATAGGGCTATATGCGGAGCAGACGTCTCAACACCGCTACGTCTGACGGAACACGAGCGTCAAAATCACCACCGAACCGACAACGATAAACTACAGAGGTTGTTGGGAAAGCCGCTGCACGGGAGGCATCCTAATGAGGTTAACCAGGAACATGTCGACAAGTTAGCGTCGAACTATTGGCTGACCTCGGGACGAATGTTCCCCGAGACGGAAGGCTTCCTACTGGCCATACAAGATCAGGTTATACCAACTCGCAACTACCTAAAATTCATTGTAGGAGATGCATCGGTAGTGGATGACAGATGCAGATACGGGTGCCCAACTTCAGAAACAATCCAGCACATAACAGGAGGATGTCAGATGTTCGCATCAACGGAATATAGGGAAAGACACGATTCGGTTGCCAAGATCTTGCACCAGGAACTGGCGGAAAAACTTCTGCTTGTGCAGGCAGAGAGGATCCCATATTACAGCTACACACCGGAGCCTGTTCTTGAGAACAGCAACTACAAGATGTACTGGGATCGTACAGTTCTGACAGATCAACGAGTTGCCCATAACAGACCGGACCTTATAATAGTTGATAAAATTTCTAGGAAGACAACTCTGATTGATGTGGCCATCCTGAACAACAACAACCTGCGTGTGAAGCAAGTCGAGAAGATCGCGAAGTACAGAGACTTAGAAGAACGAATTAGAAGGCAATGGGAAATGGACAACGTTTAGACGATTCCAATCATCGTGTCAACAACTGGTGTCATACCAAAAAGTTTGCTGAGAAACATCAAAGAGCTGGGTCTAACTGATAATCTTTACAGGACCATGCAGAAAGCGGTACTACTTGCGACAGCCCAAACCGTCAGGAAATTCATGGGGAGTGCAGGAACGTCCAACAACATCAATGTCACCTAAGGCCCGATAACATGGCAAGGGTCTCGTCCGAGCCAGATCCTTATGGTATCCGGGATACCCGGGATCTGAGTGAATGTTCCCCAGAGAGGGAGTGCGAATGCCTTTTGGCGAAGTCGATATAATAATAATAATAGCATAAGAATATAGGGTACTTGAAAAAGTTTTCTTCTTAATGAAAAACTTCATTTCAACGATACAATGTTGTCTTCGATTTGTAGTGCGATCCAGCCATCCACTAAAAAATCCAAAATCCAAATATTTTCGAAGGAATTTTAAACATTGGACTGAAATATCTTAGCAATTTAACACGAAAGATTTTTGGTACCTGTTATTATAAATAATAAAGGATGTTTTACCGCCATATCAGGTAGAGGATATTAATTGAAAAAAAGCACTCCAGCCGGGACTCGAACCCGGGACTCCTATACTGTGGTCGTAGGCCGACTAAGTTACCGGAGATAGGGGTTCCATGGGCTAGGTGTTATATATTCCAATTGATATTAGTTAGTAGCGGTGAGATGTAGGACACTTCGGCGTCTTCTACAGCTACTAGGAGGGGTAAGAGTGTGGTTTGACATTTTTCCGGGTTCGAGTCCCGGCTGGCGTTTTTTTTACAATTTTTTACAATTCATATCCTTTACCTAGTATGCCACTAAAACATCCTTTATTATTAACAGTAGCTTATTGTTAGCACTAAAGACCAAAGACGTAACAATGTCGAGACTTTTGATACTTGGAGAAAATCTGCAGCATTTAACTAAACATTGAGTCACTCGGTGCAGGAAGATAAACCTAAACTACAATTTTTAGGACGAAATCTTTTAAAATATATCAAAACTATGCAAAATAAACACAAACTGCTTTATCACTAAGCTTTATTATCCCACGAACACCATTTTGGAGTCGATTAGTTGTTTTGTTATACTGCCCTATTTTTAAGATAATCGTTGAATTTAGGTAGGTATATTTGGATTTACTAAGAAGAAAATAATTATTTTAGTATACCGCTAACCTGGGATACGTTGCTATATTTGCATAAATGATATTATTTATAGTTATAAAATTGCACATGACTTTATAAAATGGCAAATAACATTAAATTAAATAAATCAGTAACTTTTCAGGTTAAGTCTGGGTTTATTACAACACTGGCTAAATTCCAGATGACACTGACAGCGCTCATTGTTGCCAAATTTGGATCTTGAAAATTGAAATTGGCAGATACAGTCGGAAAACTTACTTTTTACCTATAGTCGGACTTTAATATCATCATTTATTGCCCCAATGACATGTTTGACAATATTTTTGTCAAATACGCCAAACCTTTTTGCCCGATAATAGTTATTATTGTAATTATTATTAATATTAGCAAAAAATCTGCTCTAACAATTAAGTTAAAAAAGCGAGTGCAAAGAAAAAAGTGGAAACATTTAAATAATATTTGGATAAAGTTTACTCCACGAAAATCTCAAAACCAATGAACTGGGAAGCATCTAATGAAATTCGGTGGTTGATTTTAGAACAAAATAGCTACAAAGGCGCATCTACTGACAAGATATTTCCTACATATTTCCTATACCAAACAGTAAATTTCTTATAAAGAATGGTTGCAATAAATCCTTCATACGGAAGAAATTCCAGCCACCATTTTCTTCAAAACTGTTCTTGGAGTTTCCATATTCTATATTCTAATTTCTCAATTTTTTGCTCTTAGTTTACATTTTTATAACTCAGTTTCTTATTTGAATTCCTCGACACGTGTAATGGCAGTGTCAAATTTTCACAAACCATATAAGCGTTGACTGACGTATTTATAAAGACTTCTGACGACTATAGCTTCATGTCCTGGAAAACAGATGGCTCTGATAGCTAACAATGTATCCTGCATTGTATTTTATCTCCGGAAAGCGCATGGTGAGCCAAAAATTTGTCAGACGTGACAGCCTTGAGCAGTCTTTACTTATCAGTCAACAATATAAGTTGGAAAAAATCCTAGCTGTCAACCTAAAAAAAATTTCCTAAAAGTTCTCACATCCTATTGAAACAAAGTTTACATAATTATTATAACATTTCGAAACAATCCGTTTGCACTCGCTTGCTTCACAGGTTATTGGGAATTCAAGCTAAGCGATACGACACCTGGTGGCCAAATGTAGAACTAGTCTCGATGACATTCGTTTTTTCCTGTCCCATGTGTTTACATTTGCCGGCCGTGAATTTCACCATTTTTATCACATTTTGATTGTTATTTGTTTGTTGATCTGTGTTACATTTTTGTTTATTGTTATTAAATTCAATATCTATGTGATGGGACGTTAGTTTTACCTGGATAGTATAAAGAAGACCAAGCTAAGGAACATGGCTTTTAACAACGGTTATTGTGTGCCTCATTGCAATTCCTTGGCCAAAAAGAATACTGAGAGAAAGTTAAGCTATATGCGTTTCCTAGGAAAAACGCAGGAAAAGTTTATGTTGAGACTTGGGACTAATAATGGGATAAGAGAGTTAATTCTAAAAACAAAAAACACAAAACAAACAAGTAGTAGTATTAATTTTTCAATGGACATGGCTCGATAGAATGCCTTTTTTTCTTAGAAACCTTATACACCTGGTCAATAATAGTATTATAAAAGTCGAAATATGCTTGCATCGCCCTACAGCTCCTGCCTTGCATAAACAATGCATTTTTTGCTGGATTTTTGAGGTGCGAATATTTTACGTCACTAATTATCTGATGGAAATCTGACCGCAAAGCACTTGTTTGCAGGCAAAAGGCAAGAGTTTAATAAAAGTAGGTATCCCATTCGTTTATGCCATGCAAAATAATGTGCCCTATAGCAAACAATTTTTCCATCTTTCTCCCCTTCAACTACTGATCTAGAGCTAGAGTTAATATTGTTAGGTAATATTGCCACAATCCACAAGGCTAAGGGTTATCCGAGCCAAGACAGGAAGAATTTCGAAAATTGAGTACACACCTGCCCTAGAAACAACCTATAACCACTGTTGGATTTATGAACCCATCTCAACAAAATTAACAACAACAAATATATACAATTATAAAATAACCACATATAAACAATAAACAAACAAAACAATTACAAAAATACACAGGAAAACTAAATAAATTGTTAAATATCGTCGACCTAAAAAGTGAGGTTATGAAACAATGTCATCGACTACCTAATGGCCACTTGGCGCTGCGATCTTAATTTGAATTCCCAATAGTATCATTGCCTTTTATACATAAGTATAGGAATGTTCTTAATATTAATAAAATGTTAAAAATAAAACACCTGCTAATGAGATATGCATCTGCTTGGTGTAAAGGAAGTATGGGTTTGGCATAAGCAATGACGTCAGAACCTATAGACAGGTTTGTTTTGATAAAAGCTTGACGCCCAGAACTAATCACAATCTAAGCGATCCATTAAATTATTCCGAAATGTCGCGAGATTGTCAGAAATTGCTCCTTTTTGTCGAGCCGTAGCGAACTTATTTCGACTCTGGGCTCGGAGGCTGGCGTCTTTAGACCATCCCCCGAGTCTTCAGGCTTCAGTCAACGCTTCAGGTGAGGTTCCGATGCTTCCGGCGCCCCCAAACAAGAAAAAACACGCAATATCTAAGTGTGATTCTGGAGGAACTATAACCGGGAATCACCGGGTGTATAGTTGGTTGATGGTTGACTTTCTGTCTTTGTTTGTAGCATGTCTTTAGAGTAGTATGGATATATTTAATCTTGGAGTCAAAATAAACGGCATTTTAACAATAGGGCACCACGTCTATAGGTTTTGACGTCATTGGGCATAAGTCTCTAAGGAGCACTGTATCTCTGTATCAAAGTCTAGAGAAGTAATCTCTAGGCTTTGTATTTTCTCTGTGCTATAGAAGGCAACGGCAGGCCGGCCTGCATTTGCGGCGGGCGTGTCGTAGCCGTCTTGATTACCGTAGGCCCCGCACCAGTTTACGGACCTCGGCTATCGCCGCCATGCACTTCCGTCTGATGAATGTTGCCGAGTGACCTGACCGCCGCTTTTGATGCCCGCTGCACGTGACGGCCGCCGTATTTGGCCCAGAGGGCCCTATTGAGCAACGTTATGCAACGAGTTGGATTGGAATTCGTATTTACTTCTCGATTTTCGTCGATTTTAGAAAATGAAATAGTAAGTAGGTAAAGCTTGCAACTGAAAGTGCTAATTTAAAACTAATAATATAACTCCTTCGTTTTATTTAAAATTAAAAATAACTGTTTCCGCCAATTTCAAGGTTTAAGCCCAGAAAAGGACGAATCAGAAGTGGCACTTGGCTAATTTAAGAGGGCAGAGGGGTATTTTTATGAGGTGGTGGGGACGGAGAGTATTGCTAGGCCGCCAGATCCTTAGAAAGGTTAAAACATGTCAACATATTTTTCACTATCATTTATTCATTTTGGGTAGGCATACCAATAAAATAAATATGAAATCAATTAATATTATCTAATGTGTGCCGGTAGTAAAATTATAATGTTTTACGAACCATTTATTCTATTTATCTGAGCCCAGAAAACCCACAACCGGACCCCTGTTTTCTGGGACTTGATTATGAAAGCGGAATGCTTGACAACAGCGCGGCGCGGCGCCACAGATTCCGTTCTTGCGGTACTGCCAGATCGTCCAGTCGGGAGCCGGTAACCAAGGCAACCCACAAAAATATAATGCAAATTAACTTAGTATAAAATGAAATCGATGATAATTTACTTATAAAAATGTTAGTCCTTGATAGTACTTTGGTTGATATTAAATTGAAGGCGATAAAAATAGCTAAATGAATTTAAGGAAATTGTCAGGCATAAAAGCTGACGAAGTCCGGCAACGTCGTTCGTGGCCTACAGCTGGCGCGCCACCTACGCCAGACAGCGTCAGCATGTTCAATTTAGGTTAAACAACCCCTAATAAAACGTAAACA
Source organism: Pseudeuparius sepicola (assembly GCA_963920635.1). Lineage (NCBI taxonomy): Eukaryota > Metazoa > Arthropoda > Insecta > Coleoptera > Anthribidae > Pseudeuparius > Pseudeuparius sepicola. The sequence goes on along the minus strand of OY987300.1, from coordinate 63,766,899 downwards.
ATAAAACGATTAACAATTTCTAAGTAAAAAAGCTCAATATTATTATCATGACTGTGATAAAAGTAGCCAAAACAGGGACCAGACAAGGTGTACAATATGTAAAGCTTCCATAACTTTCTAGAACGTTATGATCTGTGAACTATCATTGGCCAGGAATATTCTAGAGTATTCTCCAGTCTTCCTTTTGAGTATATAAGCCCTGGGAATTGGGCCTAAAAGCACAGCATAGTATTCCCTCAACTGTGCTAAAAAGGTGAAAAGGTTAGAAACCGATTTTGTGCGAATTTTGGAGCTGAAAGAATATTCTTGGACAGTGACAGTAATCTGACAAGTTTATTTGAGATTTCTGAAGGCTAAACAATGCTTGTGTTGTTACTTCGAATACCTACTTCGTTGCTGTATTTACACTAGTGCATTGTGCCCCAGAAAACCCACTTTGTGCTTAGGTTTTGTGACGAAATGGCCCCGCAATATTGCTGTGTTCGTGGATGTTCTAACAACACGAGGAATGTTGGGATAAGTTTTTTCAAAATACCTGCTGATGAAAACAGGTAGGTACCTATGTGTAGTTTGTCCGTACCTTGTTACCACAATATTATATTATAATGGTTATTATAAATTTTATGTCCTACGTACTACCCCTTTTTCTGGGGTATTACCTACCCCAGAAAACCCACAAATGGTTTCCTACTGATAATACCTACCTAACTTTTGTTTTTAATTTTTTCCAGGTGCTATGAATGGGTGAGAAAGTGTGGAAGGCACGATTTGTTAGAAAAAACACCCACACAGCTTTTTATTAATTATAAAGTTTGTTCAATGCACTTTGAAAATAGTATGTTTGCAAACCATTCGAAGTCTAGGCTAAAGAAAAAAGCAATACCAACTGTGTTCTCATCATGTAAGTAATTGGTAATTATGGAAATTAGTATATGCACCGCTCGATTTTCTTGACATTTTGGCTACCCCCCTATTTTCGAGGTCCCTGAACACGAATCTGACCTCGGTGTTTTGAGGTCGGACAGTTTCCGAGAAAATGATTTTTCAAATTTCCTTTTGACACCCCACTTTCACGGCGATATTTATGGTTATAATCCGGATAAATTTTTAGCTACGCAGCTCAAATTGATCACCACCCTATTGTGTGCCTTCTGCAACATCGAAACTTCGCGAAAACCCGCGGAAAGACCGAAATTTTGAAAGATTTATGCCGTGTTTAGGAACGTCCGGCCCGGCCGCTGTTTTCGTAAAGTTTCGATGTTGCAGAAGGTGCAAAATAGGGTGGTGATCATTTTGAGCTAAATTCATCTCGATTATAACCAAATATCATCGTGAAAAAGTGGGGTGTCAAAAGGAAATTTGAAAATTCACTTTCTTGGAAACTATGTCCAACCTCAAAACACCGAGGTCAGATTCGTGTTCAGGGACCTCGAAAATAGGGGGATAGCCAAAATGTCAAGAAAATCGGGCGGTACATACACTAATTTCCATAATTACCCCTTCATTGTTAGATAATAATATGTATTTTTTGCTGATATTTGTAATTTTGCTGCATTTAATTTTTTTACTAGGTTATATCGATGAGGCTTCTTCACAGAGTCCTTCTGTGTCTGTATGCAGCAATTTGACTTTGTTAGAACCTCAACGAGAACTTGATCAACCAGTCTCGATCGCTCAACCTTTGGATCAACCAAGTACACCCCATCTGTCACAGTCACCTATAGGCGATCTCCACAGCATTACTGAATTTTCAGTTGCATCAAAAGGTAATGATCTATATTCACAAACTGTTATTATAGTATATACACCCAAACTTATATGGCATCACGTATTATTTGCGATAATTTTTTTTGTCAAAAAAATTATATGTCCTGGAAAGTCAAAAGTGTTTACTAACAAAAACAGTTAAATGTGAAAAACCCGACAATATAAATTGTAATAAATATTAAGTGATTCCATATTATAAGTTTGGGTGTGTGTATATTGTAATTTTTTGTATTACTTATTTTGTTATTAAATAATTCTATTTTTAGATGCTAGTCAACAAACTCCTCTTAGTTTGGGTGCACATAGTCCGAGAAAGCATTCATTAAAGTTACAAATAAAAAAACTCCAAAGAAAGTTGCATTCAAAGTTGGAGCAAGCTGTCGACAGTGCCGACACTGAAATAAATGACGAACAATTTCTTGCCATTTGTGAGAAAAAACTGTCTGCTTCAATGCTACTATTTGTAAGGCATTATTTAGAAAATTCCAAAAAAAGATCCACAGGGATATCGTTACTCGTCAGATATGAAACAATTTTCCTTAACAATTTATTTTCTAAGCCCAAATGCTTATAGATTTTTAATGAAACCACTTTATATGCCATCTAAAAGCACTCTTCAAAGAATAACTAGCAAATGGCATATAACTGCAGGTCTTAACAGTTTCATTTTTGAGGTTATTAAATCAAAAGCTACAAATTTAGAGGGTTCTTCAAAACAGTGCATTCTTTGTATTGACGAAATGTCATTAAAATTTTTTTTATTTTACAATAGATCTTCCGATACCATTGTTGGCTTTCATAATACATTGAAGGAAAAAAGATATGCTCCTGCCAAATATGTTTTAGCTATTATGGCTAGAGCAATATTTGCTAAGTGGAAGCAACCAGTTGCTTATTTCTTTATTGATACTTGTTCAGGGGAGGAATTAAAATTTATTATTTTTGAAGCAATAAGGAAACTTAAATCTGTAGGATTACTAGTAAGTGCGTTAGTGTCTGATCAAGGATCAAATTTTGTACAATTTTCAAAATCAGTTGGTATCTCTCCAAACTCTTCACATTTTTATGTCGATAGCGAAAAAATATTTTATATTTTTGATGTGCCGCATCTCTTAAAATCAACACGAAATAATTTTTTCAATTACACATTTGAAACTTCTGAAGGATGTACAAATAAAACGTATATTGACCAAATTTATAATAAACAAAAGCATAAGCCTTTGGCTCTTCGGCTGTGTCCAAAATTAACAGATGAACACATTAATCCGAGTCCTTTTAAAAAACTGAAGGTTAGTTTAGCCGTCCAACTTTTCAGCGCAACGGTAGCTGCGGCACTTAATTCCTTTATTGAATTCGGACAATTCCCCCCTTCGGCAAACGCTACAGTTTCATTTGTAGAAAAAATTGATAAGTTATTTGATATCTTAAATTCCTCAAAAATATCAGGCAGTAAGAAATACAATAGACCTTTTATAGGAGCAGATTACCAAGTCGATTTTTTAAAGGAAATGTTTACATATTTCGAGAATATTAAAATTTTAAAACAAAATATAGAGGTTACCAATAAAGTTAAATTTTTGAAAGGGTGGCAAATCACAATAAATTCATTTTTAGGTCTTTGGGAAAAATTTCATTGTTTAGAGTTTAGTTCCTTATACACTCGACGCTTAAATCAAGATTGTCTCGAAAATTTTTTCGGCACTATTAGGCAGCAAGGGGGAAATTGCTTGAATCCAACCCCCATCCAATGCGAAAGGGCTTTCAAAAAATTATTTTGTTTAAATTATTTCCAACACGCGGATGGGGCTAATTGTATTGAGGATTTTGATTCATTATTGTCATATGTAACCACCGAACATACACAAATTTACAACAAAGTTGTTGTGGGAAATGCAAGATCTATTTTTTCTGATTTAAGTGCGGTGGCACCAGATTATATTGATTTCGAACTACATGAATCAAATAGTATATCATATGTTTGTGGATATTTATTAAGAAAGTGCTTGGAACAACATTCATGTGAAGTTTGTATTAAATATTGTAAACGTCATACATTAGGGGATACTGATTTGTTTACTTATTTTAAAGCATACAAATCAAGTGGTAACGAAACCTTTGGACATTTATTTTCACCTCCTGATAATTTCCTCAATTATATTGAAACTCTCGAAGTTAATTTTTGTACCCTCTTTCCAAAGTTTGCTTTAGAAGAAAATGTTGGTGTGAAATTAAAAAATGAGCTGCAAAACATTTCATATCAACATCCATGCCCTAGTTTTAATCATGCCTGTTTATTATCCCTTTATGTAAGATTTAGAATCTATTCTTCTTTAAAATTTTTAAATCGTGATATTGTTTCTAATAAAACTAATAAAAATTATAAACTTCGAAATTTACAACATTTATAAGTGCTGCCAGGGGTCATTATTTTTAAAAATTAGGCTAAGTTGATAGTGTATAGTGTGCATGTGCATAATATGTACGTAAGTAGTTTATAATATCTTTTGAATTTATAGGTATTATATTTTATATGCCATATGTGCTATTGTTTTTGAATTTTTTTATAGATTTTAGTAATAAACATTTTTGATAAATAACGTTTTTTACTACCAGTCATACGAAGGTCAACCAATTTTGCAAATAATAATTGTTATGGATCTATATAAAAAACAAATTAATTGCCAAGCTATGAGTTTTGACGCAAGTCGATTGCAATATTGTAATATTTCAACCACCCAAGTCCAATAGTTCACTTGATCCTAAATCATAGTTGTTTCTAATTAATATAGGTAAGTATAAAATAATAAAGAGGAAATATTGTGAAATTTCCATGTACAATAAATAAAATGTATTTTTCTCATTAGTAAAATATTAATATTTATATTTTTTTCATTAGTAAAATATTTACTTAAAATCACTTCTGGAGATCCAAATTTAACTATATCTAATCCCCGAAAAAAACTTTACTATTCTAAAAATTAATTTTGCTATATAAAACACAAAATTTGCTATAGCCCGGACCTGGCCGTGCAATGGGCAAGTTCTACTCTGTCCAAACTACGGTGGGCGTGGCCAATGCGCAGATGTCAACGGCGGAGAGTTCATTTCCTATGCGCGTGAGGGGAAATTGGAACCGCGACATCAAAGGCGCCGAAAGCAAGTGCCACTTCTGATTCGTCCTTTTCTGGGGTTTAAGCCAAATACAATTTGCAGTAATATCTTCTATAACGTTTGGATGGGGCGGCGCGGCGGTGTACGAGTGGGTCTTTCGATTGGACCCACGCTTTGACACCGTACGTTGTGTGTTCGAGTCCCACCACGGTATGTGCCATGGGTGTTGTGTTTGTATATTTATGTTTGTTTGTGTATGTCTTTAGGTTTAGGAGTGATAGGAACATAATATACCAGACAAATAAATGTACATATTTACAAAAATAAACGAACCACACAATTAAAGTAACCACGTGTCGCTGGCGTGATCCCCGGAAATGGGTAAATGGACAAGGCCGAAAAGGCACATTCCGAGCCCAAAAAAAATAACGTTTGGATACCAGATCTTTAAAAAATGCAATCTTTTACCAACGGACTAGTTGAGTTTCTGTCAAATTGAAATGTTTCCACCAAGCTGACAAAATATTGTAATTTCGTTTTTGTTTTCAGTTCTCTCCTACCAAATGAACCAAATGAACAGTTTTCACAATGCCATTGCTTAATTTATAATTTTTTATCCTTGCTTATGCATTTTGGATATGTCTGCCTTAACGATATGTATTAATAGATACATTACCAAAGGCGATTTTGTTTCATACTTTTAAAAAAAGAAGTTATATTGTCGGCACATTCAATGTTTCCAGTTTTTTTATATCTACGGTTTAGGTTATTTTGTACCTAAATATAAGTATCTCAAAGCATATATACGATATACAAGTCTATCAAAAGACAAGACCGAATGATTTGTACCTTGTTTAACCTGTATTTTTTAAGTTTATGTTATGATTTATCAAATTTACGATAATGAGGATATCCGTTGTACACATTAGTAGTTGACATTTAATGAAAGATTAGTTGTCTGACCGGCTGTCGGCACAGAACAGAAACAAGTCACACGCACACGCGCCTCGCGCCGCGGGCCTTAAAACCTAACCAAACCTGCGCCGAACTTAAAACTAATCTGACCTGAATTATATGCGCCTCGCCTTCTGTTTTCTACTGTCCTCCATATACGGCAGGGCAGTAGATAAGGAGGGGATTGAGTGTTCACGTTCACACCCTTCCCATTGAGAAAAAAGAAGAGGAAACATATCATGGTGATGTAACTTTACAATTTTCTACGAATCAGTTAGATTGTCTATCCTAAAAATTTTTAAAAAATTTCGCATGCGGCGCATTTTAATAAGCGAACACCTCATTTTAATTCCTGCTTCTAAAAATCAATAATCATTATATGAATCCACATGGAAATAAATTTCTATAGGAACCTACCTATCTAAATATTAAACATTTGGCCCTTTGAGAGGACATGTTAACGTATAGGATGTGGCAATAAATTTATAGGCACCAACTTATATTTTTACTTTCACGTCACTCAAGGAATTCTCTTTCGGCCTTTTATGTAAAAGAAAAAAAAAGAGTACCTACTTCTTACAGTTACTGCATAGTTAAATTATTATTATGTTTCCACAGTTATAAAAAAAACTACAATCAGTTGACTAATATTTTTTTCTAATATCAGGTTACTTTTATTTTTTTTTAGTTCATTAAAAATGCTTGACTTTGAAAATTTGAAAATGTTCGCCTGCGGCGCAATTCTTAACAATGAAAGTTACAAGTAGAGATTCACTATAAGTTAGCATTTGCGCAAAAAGCCTATAATGACGGCCATTGTGATAAATATTTTTTAATAATTTTTGTCTCAGAATGTGAGTAATTACTTAGATTAAAATTTGTATTGACCAAAAGTTTAAAATTATGTGTGTTGCTCCCTAGAGATCTAAAAAAGCCATTTTATGGGTCAAAATGTTGAATCACCACGTACGTGCTGTACATTGAGTCTTATAAGGTATACTATTAATAAGACTACTAGATACTACTAAATTTCACATTCGTTTTAAAAAGTTGAACAAAATAAATATAATCGGGCACATTCAGCAGTAGCTGCATCGAATGTTTTTCTGTACAAGCCCTTAAAATTTTTACAGAAAACGGAAATCATTCTATTACATCCCAAACGCGACTCTCAGTCTGCGTATATTCCAACCTATAAAATCCGAACAAACCAAGCCGTTTCTGTTTAACGACCTACCAAAACTAAACTAACTTCCTTTCTTTCTGCTGACGTAACGCCTCGTTATTATTGTTTTAGTTTCCAGTTCCCCCTTCTTGTTTTCACAGCGAAAGCTACCAATCTGACAGTTCACCCCACGGTCGAACGGTCGAACTCCTCCGATAATCAATAGGCGTTTCACTGTTCCTTCTATTGCTTTAGCTGCATAACTCGTTGTTGACAGAACACGATATAATTTACAACGAAAGACTAAGGGATTCGCGGAGAGGATTTGGGAATTTGGATTTACTTATAGACGTCAACAGTAAGGGATATTAGGAATATCTATACCTATCTAATGTAAAAATAAAGGAGAAATTTAAAAAAGGGAAATTGCTCTCATTTTATAATATTCGTAAGTGAATTTTTCGTCTATCTAAAGAGTGTGCCCCAAGTTTCTTGACAAGTCATAGCTTTGTTATTTTTGAAAAAAAAACAATATTACCTACTAATACTGCCCCAGTATTTTCCAATCGAATGAGGAACACTAATAGTAACGGTTTAAAGTGGTTAGGTTAAGCTGGTGGGGCTTTTAATTTGAAACACATTTTGGGACAATTTTTGAAAATCATTAAAATAAGGCTTAGCATTAAACTTCTACGACCCTGCTATGTATGGCAAAACCAAACTTAAACCCAATACCTAGAAGTAATTCGTGTTACCACAGAGGATACCAGAATATAGAGAGTTCATCTTGTCAGATATGTCAAATGGAGCCCAACTTTAAAAGGTAATTAATCCGTTGTAGGCCACTGTGGATCTTCTTTCTCAATTTTAAATTAATCTATAACAAATGAAGAACGCAGTCTACTTCATAGTTTATCTGAACAATCTGTGTGTGAAAAATTACGTAAAAGTTGGGCTCCATTTGACATATTTGACAAGATTAACTCTCTATATTCTGGTATAGTCCTCCTTACGGCAGAATGCGTGCGACGTAAGGAAGAAGAACTCGCAAATATTATAGAATTAGTCACAGTTCAGGGGCGTAGCTCAATTTTGTGTAACTCACTGACTTAATTTCCATATAATTGTTATTTAATTTATTGTTAATATTATTCTCAACGGTGATGCCTTCTGCCTTAGACTATGGAGGAAGGCAAACGCTTATAACATTGGCAATTATTTCTCGTGCTTGACAATGCAACGTTCTTCCCTGATTACTCATTTTGCACTCGTTAACTCCCGAACATACGAAACGCCACTGAGCTCTCTCAGCCGGCGGAAAAAACTTGCCAGCGACCTAAAAAATGAGGTCTGTGTGGTAGACCAAATACGCAGTTAACTTTACGTACTGTAGAAACAGGCACAAAACGCGTTGGCTAACCACTTTTGTCAGCCAACTGCTTGATAGAAGTGCTGTGTTGCCGTATTTCAAAGGCGATGGCAGATGCGACGATGTTGAAAAAAATATAATAGGTGTTTTATCACACCGCGTTAAAAATAAATGATAAACAAAAATGGGTAAGTGGTCCCGTGATGCGAGCTTTATTTTTTCAGTATAACAGAGTTCAGAAATTCGGCTTCAATATGATAAAACTTGTATTCGCCAATAAATAACGACTACTCGTATAGGAAATCTCGCAACGCTGCCCGCATTCTTTAGAAACGTTTTCTTTCGTGCTTTGGACTATATCATCTTTGTTGTTACCTACTAGAAGCTTCAAACTGATGTCTTTTTTACTATCTCCAATGAAATCACTAGTTCCAAGCTGCCCAAATAACATTTAATTCGTGGGACCTCTTTCTACGACAACAGCACAACATCACAAATAACACATGTTTGTTCTGCATAAAATTTAATAACTATTAATTCTGCTGGATAACGAAAAAGTTAAAGCTCTTTTGTTTCATCCAATTTCGGATGAAACACAAATTGCAAAATGCCATAACACCACGAACCTGGGGTTTTCTGGATTATTGCACATGTGCTTGAAGCTGCTTCAGTTGAAATTACAAACGTCTATAGGTGCACGCGTAGATGCAGCTAGTCATTCATATCCGTTATTGGCATGTTCAGTTCTGCATGCAAGCTTTGCTAGATAGTGTTTAATGAAATAGAAGGCGTGACGTGGACTGAAAACCCCAGTATCAGGTATTTTTTTTGCTTATTCCATTGCCATTCTCCATTGGAAACGAATGCTGAAATTTCAGTATACCTACAGGAGAAGTTTCTGGTGGCTGACATGGATTATCTCTTCTATTTCTCTTTAAATATTGAGTTATTTTAACGTCTGTCATTTAAATAGGTCGGCATACCGATATTAGTCACATTTTTGCATAAATTCAATTCAATTCAATTCAAACGCGATTTAACTCATCTGAAAACTATTGCTGATTCTTATCTTGAACGATAAAGTTTGAATAGGTCAATCTTTTGTAGAACTCACAAATATAGTTGACCGATTAAACTTGAAACATATATTTATATTATTTTCTCACAAGCTTTGTTTCATGATTTTAAAAAGTTGTTATTGTTGGCACATTTAAAGTTTCCAGTTTTCTTATACGATTTATGTTATTTTGTAAATATAAGTATCTCAAAGCATATATATTTATGATTTTAAAAAGTTGTTATTGTCGGCACATTTAAAGTTTCCAGTTTTTTGGTAAGATTTATTTTATTTTGTAAATATAAGTATCTCAAAGCGTATATTTATATACGATATAAAAGTCTATCGAAAAGTATTTATTATGCATTACAAAATACACAGCAAAAAATGGGTGGAATAGTACATAATCTTACGTGAAATAAATTACATAACTTATTCTGTACGTATACTTTTTTTTTATTGGGCTATACATCCAAAGTAATTTACCCAGTGCCGTGGACCACCCCCGACGTTACGCGGTTTGGGCTTCCACCTTCTTTATCTGGCAGGCACCGTCTGGCTTTTCACCATGGCCCGCCAGATTTGTCTTGTTAGACCCTTAAACCTAATCTTAATTACCGTGGTGGGACTCGAACCCACGACGTACGGTGCCAAAGCTTGGGTCCAATCGAAAGACCCACTCGGACACCGCCGCCCCTGTACGTATACTATAAAATATGTAATTTCACGGTTTTTTGCTATTTTCCACAAAAACTGAGAAGTACGTATGTAAAATGGAAAAAAATACCTAAAAATGGTGGAATTTTAAATCCCAAATATAAGTCTGTAATGTCACAATGAAAAATTCCATAATAATGTAATATCACAATGAAAAATTCCAAAATGTATGTGATCCTACGTCGTTTCTGTATTATCACGCAACAAATTACGCGAATTCGAAGACACAAGCAACTACAGGCGCGTCGCCAACGTCGTGAATCACACGGCAAAGGGTCTCGTCTGTTTCTCATCATCCTCAGACTCAGTTCTGAAATTCAAGTAACAAGTGCGGATACATAATAATATGCTTACGCTGCTGAGCTTTACGGACGAAGAAAAGTGAAAAGCCAGTGTTGTGGATGAACATTGCTGTGTCTATAAGTAGGCAAGGTTAGTGGAGAGTAGGTTGAACGGTAACTTTTCGGTTCATGCGATGACGTCACATATGGATATCGTGCGAATATAATATTAGCTTGTACGTGGCTTGTACGCCTGCAAGGTTAGTAAAGAGCTAAATATCAAGATAATAATATCTAATTATTTGTTTTACAATACACCTGCATGATTTTTATGTTTTAATTAAGGTAATACACTATAAAAATATAATATCTATAAAACTGTCCAAAGATAGTGTAAAAATCGCCACACACGTTTAAACAAACAAGCTAAAATCGAGGTTATTTAAATGAGCTAAAACCAGAGAACGCGAAACCATCTGAATGCATGTAAACTCAAAGCAAGTATCCATTTTATCCACATGTGACGTCACAGCCTTCCCCTTTCCGCTATTATAAAACAGTAGGTATCATGTTCCTTAATTTGGTTTGTCTAATAAACCGTTCAAAAATATACCGGTATTTTTATTTATAATTCTGAATGTTCCGGAGGGAGCGTATCTACAGAGAAAATTTTTTCGAAGTTGTAAATGTTGCGAAAAAAACTAAATGTAGTTCACTATATAATTTGTACTGTAGACTGTAGGTGTACAACATTTCGCCTGTTTGAATAATTTTCTTTATTTTTCAAGTTAGAAAAAAAAAGCAAAAGTTATAGGAAATTGTCTGGGCTTAACCTAGAAGAAAACTTATACACGACGATTTCCAAATAAGATCCAAACTTTAACGAAATACCCTATAGGTACTTTATGCATTTTTTAAATTTGCTTATTAAAATTTCAATTTACAACAATTGAACTATTAAATATGTGATAATGTTATAATATTTTTAGCAAAATGAACAATGTATTTTAGAATGCAAATAATATAATATATAAGAAAAATCAAACTTATTTCAAATTCGTAATTGTACTTATTCTAATCTACATCTTAGAATCTTATTTATTAACATTTTTTTCTAATCTAACAAATAAATAAGTTACAGGAAATAAAGATTTCCCCACATTAAAGAACCCATTTTAATATACGCATAAAATTTGAGGTTAAATTACTGCCATCAGGTAGGCACCTGTCACCAAATCACTTTTATTAACACCATACCGTAAAACGGGGTTACTTTGCACCTGTCAGGGTAACTTTGCACCAATGTTGTAAATGTTATTTATAGACACTTATTTCCTCCAATGTGGATTTGTTCACTTTATAACAATTCCTACTAATAGATGGAGCCGCAATAAGTAATAGCAACAGGTTAGACTCTCCCTCCCGCCATTAGTTGTTGATCAGCTGTTACCGGTATCTTAACCTCAAAATTTCGTTGTTTTATAGTTCCCCAAAATTGTATTGCCAAAGCTGATAAGAAGCGGTAAGAATACATTTAATTGCATGTACCCACTATTGTTTATACGTATAATAAAAAAAACAAAGTTATTAGAATTTGGAATCGAAGAAAAAATAATTTTTTATTATTACAACGATTTTCTAGAAAATTGGGTATACTTTGCACCACCTTCAGTGGTGTCTACCCACCACTTCCAGTGGTGTCTACTCTTCAAGCCCTTTCATTTAATTTAAGGAGGTTGAAAAGAAAATGTATAACCCGCCTTGGAGCGGCGACCATATTGAATATAGTGTGATGTCACCAACTTTATACTTTTCTTCTCTCCAAGCCCATTCATTTGATACGCATATTAAGGGGATTAAAAAGAAAATGTAATCCGCCATCTTGGAGCGGCGGCCATATTGAATTTAGTGTGATGTCACTAACTTCATAGTTTTCTACTCTTCAAGCCCTCTCATTTGATACCCATATTAAGGGAGTTTTTACCCTAATAAAAAATAGCAGCTTTAAATGCCTATTATTGGCCAAATGAAGTAATTAAATATGCGGAAAAAAATCCTACGTATCTATTATGGTGCAAAGTAAATATTTGCGTCGGGTTTCTTTGCATTAGTGTCAGTTTACAGGCTAAAAATAATTCAAATTCTAAATGGTGCAAAGTATCCCTCTTGTAGGGTATACTTTGCACCATAATTAAAATGAGTGCCACCTTTTAGTGACGCGATAAACCTAGTTCTAAACGTAGGTACACTTGTTTTATAACCTATACAATTGTCTTCCACAAAAAAAATACCGATACTGGATTTAAAATATTTTAACTTTTGCATTTCAAAAATTAGGAAAAAAAGTGGTGCAAAGTAACCCCGTTAGGTTCCGCGTGTAAATCTCGACACAGCCCATATTGTTGGACTTAATAATTCATTTTACAACATCAAACACATATAATGTAGCTCCGGCTAGGTTTCTTTAGTTTTAGTTGGTTGTGTTGGAAATAAAAATAACCTTTTTTTAAAATGTGAACAAGTTTATTAAAAAAAAGACAAATATGAAAATGGAGGTAAGTCACAGAGCAATGAGTAAATTCCCAGTGTGGGTGAATTATATAAAGGAGAAAATATTAATGAAATTATGAATTTTAGATCTTACAATATTTTAATAAAAAAAATATTAGAAATTTGAATTTATGAAAATTAAATTATTGAAATTTGCTTAGAAAAATTTATAAAAAAACTATTTTTGGTGACCTCACAATATGTCTACGATACCTCCCTTGGTCGTCGAGATGCAGCAGATGTTGACGGCAGCAGCTACCGACCTCCAGCGACTGGTCGTTCTGATCTCGTTAGGTTCCAGTGGTTTACCAGGAGCTCCTTTGCTAGACCACCTGTTAACTGTGGTCGTTCTGGTCGTCTACTGTTCTGGCTGGCTGCCGTCTGCTGTTCATGGTTCTTGCTCGAGGTTCGTGTAAAGGAAATACAAAACTAATTAGTCACCAAAAATATTTTTAAACGTAGATAATATAAGAGAAAATTTTAAAGTTTCGAAATGATATAAAAGATCTTAATTAAATGCTGAGAAAATAGAAATAAATTGGGATAAAACAGAGATTATTTGATGGACTTCTCTCGCTTGTAAGAAAAGACTTTAACAAGTTGGTACAAGAAAAATTTGAAAGATAATAAGAAACGTTATATTTGAAATGAATAAAACTTGACGTGCAAAAGTGCAATTATTCCTTGCCTCAGGCGAGATCAAAAATACACCCCTATTCTTAGTGCCTTTTCTCGTAGATAACGCCTTCCTATGCTCTGAACCCCTTCGCAAGTTACCCTGAGGTTCTCCCAGGAAATTCCCCAATCAAAATTTTGCTAAATTACAAATGAGTCAAGCTCAAAAAGACCGGGAGAATTAAGGGAGAATCTTGGTATTGCTCGGTCCAAAGTCGCAGGAAAGAATATTTGGTACGCCACGGACTCAACACGTTCGTCCACAAAAAAAAAGGAAAAATGGCTACCTGTCCTTCGGAAAGAAAAACCGATACCGAGTCTTCAACTCGCAAATTCAAACAGAACTTGAAAATCCTTCATGGAAAAGGAAAGCTAAAGCACTAAAAATAGTGTAACACAGAAAGATCTCACCTGAGCCCAAGAAAACTTGAAAAACGCACTAAGCACTCATCAAGTACGCGAAAACAATCGAAAAGCCTCCGAGAAGCAGAGAACTAGAGGAGTTAAGAGAGAAGCCCCTGAAAAATCGGCATGTCGCCGTATTTATAAGGAGGAAGTCTCTAAAAAACGACAAACGGAAATGAAAATGTCAACGTCTGACACAAGGTTAAGCGGGTGATTTGAATTTTGACATTTCGGCTGTAATTTTTGAATAAAAATAAATAATATCACTGAAATATTACGTAAAAGTCAATGAAACAGTAATAAAAAGCAACATAAGTATTTTAAATGCAATCTAAATATTGTTTTTACGTACCTTTGCCTGAATATTTCGAAGCAAACATCAAGGTATAGTGGGTTGCATACTTATAGAGGAATTCCTTTTTAAGAAATAATAAACTCCCAATTTTATTACGAGGGTAGTTAAATAAGTAAGAAGTAAATTTGTGTTATTTGAAAGAAATATTGATTTTATTTATTTTAAAAAATTAATTAAAATTAATTTAATTAAAATTAAATTAATTAAAAAATTGTCGTTACAATTTAAAATCCCAAATAACAACAAAAAAAACACCCTTCAAAAAAAAAGAATTAATGTGATTTGGTGACAGATGCTTACTTAATGATGTAATTTAATTAATCCCAAAGATGGCGAATCATGGTCAACTAAAGGAAAATTCCATCAGTTCCTCGTTTGAATTTTATGCCCATATTAAACTGGGTGTTTTAATATGGGAAACCCTGTACAATGTTGTATGTATAAGTCACTTCCTGTAATAATTTTTGCAGGCTCGCTCCGGAACACCCTATATATGAGAGCATAAAAAATGCAGAATCAATGAAAAAAACCAAGAAAAAGTACTGAAATTTTACATAATAAAATATGGTAATTATAAAATTACGTAGTTTTCTTTAAATCCACGAAAAGATGAAAATCACATAAAAGCATATGTTCCTTTACACGATTTTTTTAAATACCTAATTGTACAGAAATGTTTATGGAAAATCAATGACATAATCATAAACAGAAAATTTACTGGAAAATTTATGTAAATTTCATTACATATTTTATTATGGAAATATGTTTTACGAAGAATTATGGAACTTTACACAACATAGCGTTGGTCGAAATTTAACCAATGTTAAATTGTGTAGATAATATTACAATTCCTTTTTTGCAGTGTAGGAAAGAAGAATTTAAGAAATGCCAATGTAAACGCTAATGTAGAAGCAAAATAAAACCGTGTTATTGTCAAATCAAATGTGGGCTTGGCGAGACAGCGCTGTGATGAAAGGTACACCTCCTGATGGGATGTTTCGTACGAACTTTTTTGTTCTGCTTCAGCTTTTTCATTTGTGACTTTTTTGTAAACTGATCGGCACGTCAATAAAAACTAGTTAATTTGGTCGTGTGTAGTAGATAAAAAACTTATTAGTGGCGGGCATTTGTGTAGAAATTACTACGCGTAGAACAGTAGATTGTCAACTTTCCATTTTTAGCCAATAATTCTGTCAAATCTCAACAGATTTCTAAAAACGATGCATCACTGTATTCGCAATAAAAAGGGCTTTAAAATGATGCGCCACAAGTGGGGTAGTTCCATTTGAAATTTTAAAGTTGGGGTTGCTAGGGATTAGGGGGATGAACATATCGAGTTGGCTTGACTGTCAAAAAAGCTCTCCCCAAGAACAAAAATCGACGGGTCTCGGCGAATTTTCAAATATTTTTCGGTTTTCTAATTTTTGGGGGGGGGGTCAAGTTTTCGTTGGGAAACCCCAATACTCGTTAAGAAAACTAAACTTGAGGCAAAAAACCCAGAAAAATATTTTATTGTAGGTAATTATCTGCCAGTTTCGGTCAACAGCAGAGTGCTTTTTGTTGACATCGCTTGAAGTTTATAATTATTAGTTTAATTTATTTTAATTTGTAAATCAGTGTAAATAATTAAATTTCTTGACCAATAAATCGTAAAAAAAAACGCCAATCAATATCCAAATAAGTTGCAATATCTTGTGAAATCAAAATTTTACGGGAGCCAAAGAAATAGGTACAGAAAATAAATGATTCATCTTAACCATAATAGGCGTACGCAAAGTTGGTGATCAAAGTATAGGTACAAAGCTAAAATTACAACAAGAAATGCATATTTATAACAAACAAATCTGCACCATAGATAAATTCGTTTAAAAATGAACGCGAACATTTTGAGGTACAGGCGTCTAAATTAAAAATGGCATAAGAAAAGTCCCAGTTATGCAATAAAGAACCAACCGACATTTTTGACAAAAATGATTTATTGATATTCTGAGACTTCTAAACTCAACAAACGGAATTTTTATTCCGCAACAAAAAATTGTGCTGCTCTTAAAGTGTGTTATAGAAGAAAATACCTGCTTAGAAACCCAATCTATTAAAATTTTTAGTTACATAGTTACTTGATTAACGATAGCGATTTTGTCTGTGATGTGCACTAAAAAGACAAACCAACATTTTTTCCCCAGAAGAGTAATATATAGAACTAATGAAAAAATGCGGAAAGAAACGTCCCATTGAAGTATTCAGAATGAACAAAGAAGATTTTGTAAGCACAGAAAGGTTAGAAAAATATTGTAAATAAAAAAAGAGCACCTAAGAGGAAAAAATTTAGAAAAACCTTAGATACAGAATGTAGTATTTTTGAAAAAAAAAAATTACAATGATGACACAACTTATACTGAAATAAATATATCTACAGAAAAGAACTAAAAAACAGTGTGCACCTACACCGAGAACTGTATTTTCGTAAGTAGAAATAACAACAGTAAGAGCAAATTTAAGTAACTATAGAGTTATTTTGTTTCTTTTCGATAATTCGTTAGAAGTTTTATGGCCGACTGGAAAACCAATAGCGGCGGCCAAATTGGACGATCTATAAGGAGCTATATACGGGATGACAATTTGAAAACTTACCACCCCCATATCACAGAAAATAAAAGAGATATTTAAAAAAATTAAAAATTGTTTCGAGGATACAGAGGGGGAACCAAAATAACATAGTCGGGACTCACCCCCTCCAACCCCCTTACCCCCACCCTCCCCAACTTTATAATCTCAAATAGCAACCCCCTATGTGTGATACGTCATTGGAAAGCTCTAAAAAAATGCTTTGCAGCCATATCAAATAGTATGGCATTTGGGTTAGCCGTTTTCGCACAAATCACGAAAGACGGTATAAGTATTGATAATTTTGGTAGATTGGCAACTTGCTACCTGACCTGTATGAATGCAGTATTAATCAATTTAATACCTTCTGTGGGTTAAATGAGAACAGATAATACTAATAAAAATGACCTTGTGATATTTTTCGTACCTGTTAAGGGCTAAATTGGAACCAGAATCATATCTTTTATGGCTAGCTGAACCATTTTCACAGCTACTTTTGGTTTATGGTTTAATTGAGGATAAATAAGATTATAAATACTGTAAATACTAGTACATTTGGATGAGTAGTTTTCCGCGTAGGTACATGAAAAACTGCGTGAAAATGGAAAAGCAAATATTTTAAATGATCCCACAAAAAAGTCTAAAGGGGTAAGATCAGGTGATCTGGGTGGCCATTCTATTGGTCCTCTTCTACCGATCCACTTGTCTGGATAATGTAAATCAAGCCATACTGACGCACAGGAAGTACGTAGTGGGGTGGTGCTCCGTCTTGCTTAAAATGCAGAAGGTGTCCATTTAGGAAAAGAGTTCCGTCGTCGTTTGCCTGATTTTCAACTTCATTGATTATTAGTGGTTCGATAGTTGTATCCAGCATTTCCGCATAAATTTCCCCTGTTAAGTTTCCATCGAGAAACAGAGGGCCAACAATGCTGTCTCCTATAGCCAGCCCAGACCTTGATCTTCTCAGGGTATTGCGTATGACTTTCTCTGAAAATGTGTGGATTCTCGTCGCTCCAATATCTGCAGTTTTGTTTGTTTACATTTCCGTTCACATAAAATGTGCATTCGTCACTAAAGCAAATGTTTTTGGCTAATTCTGGTTCAGCCAAAATTTTATGGTTCACACGTTCGCAGAATTCAATATGTCTATCAGTGTCATCATCGGTAAGCTCTTGAAGAATTTGTAGTTTGTAAGGATGCATTTTATGGTGTTTAAGTGTTTTTCGAATCGCTTCTCGGGAAATTCCTGTTTCTGTAGATGCTCGTCTAGTAGACATAGTTGTATCCATTGCAAAATGCCCAAGAATTTCTATTTGAGGATTTTCATCAACTACCCTTGCTTGATTTCTTTTAATATTGCCAACAGATCCAGTCTCTTCAAATTTGCTGATTAATTGTCGATTGTAGACGTGACTAACATTCTTGTTGGGATGTCTTTCATTAAAAAGAGCAGCTACTCTTCGAAAACACCTTTCGGCACCGTAACAAAGAACCATTTCAACACGTTCAGCAACTGTGTAAACCATTTTGAAAATCGGAGTTTCTAGAATATAGCTGCTACTCGTAAGTTTCTAGTATCTGCTGCTACTCGTACTCGTACTCGCTCGATCGCTACTTTCCAAATGACTATGAAAAACAACAAGTGCAGTATTTATAATCTTATTTATCCTCAATTAAGCCATAAACCAAAAGCAGATGTGAAAATGGTTCAGGTAGCCATAAAAGATATGATTCTGGTTCTAATTTAGCCCTTAACAGGTACGAAAAATACAACAAGGTCATTTTTATTAGTATTATCTGTTCTCATTTAACCCACAGAAGGTATTAAATTGATTAATACTGCATTCATACAGGTCAGGTAGCCAGTTGCCAATCTACCAAAATTATCAATACTTATACCGTCTTTCGTGATTTGTGCGAAAACGGCTAATCCAAATGCCATACTATTTGATATAGCTGTAAAGCATTTTTTTAGAGCTTTCCAATGACGTATCACACATAGGGGGTTGCTATTTGAGATTATAAAGTTGGGGAGGGTGGGGGTAAGGGGGTTGGAGGGAGTGAGTCGCCGACTATGTTATTTTAGTTCCCCCTCTGTATCCTCAAAACGGTTTTTAATTTTTTTAAATATCTCTTTTATTTTCTGAGATATGGGGGTGGTAAGTTTTCAAATTGTCACCCCCGTATGCATTTAATCCCTGCAGCCCAATAAATTATTTATATCTGTCACATCTTCCAACAGAAGACTTTGTCGAAGACATAAATGGATTTAACAATATTTTAGATTTTGACGTAGAAGTTCCGGAGCAGTACCTAATAAACAACTTTTATGCTTATTCTGCTGACTATTCAGAATCAACGAAAAGAAGCAAGAGAAGAATATATCTTTTTTTTATTTTCTTACACCTGTATTATCTATTCGTAGCCTCAAATTAAGGTGAATCGGCCTATAGAATTCACAGGAGAGATTCCTGTATCTTCCTTTTTGAATTGCAACAAAGGCAACAATTATTCCAGGAGATATAATTAGCCCTCCCCTCACCAAAGCGGAATAACAGGTATCCGGAATAATTCCGGGATGGTTTCCATGGCAAAGAAATTATATAGACTGTATCAACATAATTATAATTACAATGGAGAGGGGTTTTCGACGGAATGCAGGCACATTCGCAGGGAGCCAGCGCCTGGCGACGGGCATTCTGTTATTTCTGGTTCCAGACAGCGTTGGCTCTGAGTTTTTGATATGCTAAATCGTCTGCAACAAAGCGGGTATTAGGGGAAATTTCGTAAATTGAGATTATTATATACAGAGGAGCCACAAAATCCCCCCACAAAAGTGCCCCTCCAGTATATCGTCAAAGTTAATCGTCTTCCACAGCAGCGCGGTCGAGGCATTCGGCATAATTTTGCCGTTTGAACGCGGCTCCGTTAAGCTTTTTACGGTAATTATTTGGCTAAAATCTTAATTAGGGCTTTTTAAAGCATTTGCATATCTTCGATTAAGCCTATATCGTGGTGTTGTGCTTGAAGTGCACATTACAAAGTTTTGTTAGACAAATTTAACTGCAATTGTTATGCAGATGAGTATTCGTGGTTTAAAATTTTGAGACCATACCAGCATAAAATGCTTATGTAAAATATAATTTATAGACTAGAATTTAGCAGCTTATACAGGGTGCATGATTCATTATGAATGGAAAAACTCGAATAAACCGAGGATAGGGGAGATCGAAATTAAATTACCAAAATAGTCAAGCCGCTGAACTAAAATGTGAAACTGATGTGTGTTTGGGAAATTTCTACGTATCTGACAGAGGCCGCCACTTGCGCTGTTTTGGGATCGTGCTTTTACTCGTAACTTTTTTGAGGTTATCTTTTCGGTTTTGCGGATCCATTATTTGACTGCATCTTTTAATTTTTCAACAAAAGCGCATGCTTACTTCTTTAATATCCATATAAACCGCGTTTGAGTTAATATGGTTTGCAAAATGTGAAATCTGAAAAGCAATTTAATTACAGTCGTTATTATATTATTGTTATTGTTGTGAGAGTTGGAATTATTTGCCCATTGATCAAGTATGTGATTGTATTCTAGCAAACGTAGTCGACTATAACATGGGAATTCAATTAACAGAAGTGCCTTAATGAACTTAGTGAACAGTTAATTAAATGCAGAAATTAATTATTATTTACCTTCGTCAAAGAAATTTGATATTATATGCAAAGTGATGTCCCTATAATCGTTGACTGACGTATTTATTAAGACTTCTCACGTCTCTGATGGCTAACAATGTATTCTGCATTGTATTTTATCTCCGGAAAGCGCATGGTGAGCCAAAAATGTGTCAGACGTGACAGCCGTGAGCAGTCTTTAATAATATATCAGTCAACGCTATAATATTAAGTTTCTTAAGATTTCGTGACACTTAACAAAAAAGTCAAGGATTACCTTTTGTTTGAAATAGTACCAAGCACGTTTCCCTGGTTACCACCTTTATTGTAGAATTCACAACTTAACTTGTCCGTCACTGGCACTGACCAGAAATATTCTGCTGCTCTCAAATTTGCAGCAAAATCACTTTCTAAACTTTTATATACCTCCAGGCCCATTTACTAAGGCTTATATTACGCAGATGGAAGACTGGAGGTTACTCTATAGAATATTCCTGGCCAATGATATTTCTACAAATCATACCTAAAGTTCTAGAAAATGTCTAGAAAACCTAAGGAAGCTCTACAGGGAAACGATGAAAAACTAAAAGAAAATGGGGCCCTGAGGGCCACATGCCAATAAAGCTGTAACAGAAAATGCCTCCAAGTTAAAAATTATAAAACTGTAATTAGAATAGGTACGATGATCCCTGCGTCGCAAAGTTCGACAATTGCATTGTCGACCATTGTGACGCAGGGATCATCGTTCGTGATATTATGTATATTATAAGTATTTTTTCATTGAGATGTCAGATTTCAGAAATTTAAATAACCAACTTTCAGAACCAAGCTACCCATGTACAGGGTGATCCAAACTCGACGCCCCAGGCCTACAGCGGGAACACGAAAACTCAAAATAAAATTTCGAAAAGGGGTTCTTAAATGGGACATACTAAGGTCCAATTTTGACCGAAAGTTAGCTTTTTTGATGTTTGGGAAAATGGCCGCTGTGACGTCATCGATATTATTTTCCCAGAAACATACCAGTTTTTCTTTATATATTGAAAGTCCTTGTCATTCTCAACAACTTTTATAGAAAGAAATTTTCTGTATCTTTTGTCGTTCCAAATCTACAGGGTCAAATATGTAAAAAAACATGGAATTTTTTCTAATCATTTTTCGAAATCTAGATAGCTATGGAAACAATTGATAGTCAGAAATTATTTAAGAGTGTTAGGGTGCCTTGCGCACCCTTAAATTTATTCAACTCGAATATTTTTAAAAAAAATTTTGTAACAAACAATAATAACAAACAAGTTAGTAACAAGCACAATTCAGAAATTTAATAAATATTCCAGCTGAATAAATTTAAGGGTGCGCAAGGCACCCTAACATACTCTTAAATAATTTCTGACTATCAATTGTTTCCATAGCTACCTAGATTTCGAAAAATGAGTAGAAAAAATTCCATGTTTTTTTTACATATTTAACCCTGTAGATTTGAAAAGACAAAAGATACAGAAAATTTATTTTTATAAAAGTTGTTGAGAATGATAAGGACTTTCAATATATAGAGAAAAACTGGTATGTTTCTGGTAAAATAATATCGATGACGCCACAGCGGCCATTTTCCCAAACATCAAAAAAGCTAATTTTCGGTCAAAATTTGACCTTAGTTTGTCCCATTTAAGAACCCCTTTTCGAAATTTTATTTTGAGTTTTCGTGTTCCCGCTGTGGGCCTGGGGCGTCGAGTTTGGATCACCCTGTACATACACTTTGTTGGAATAAGAAATATCTATTCCTAATAATATTTTAAAGAAATGACAACGAACTCGTTTCAAAAAGTTAAACTCTTAAAGTTAAGATGTTAGGTATTTTCGTTCTAGAGATATCAAATAATAAAATAATTATATCCTGAGGGTCTTGAATACCACCTATTGAAACCATACTTCCACGATAGCTTCTTTAAGGCTCCCTGGTATACAGTGTCATCTAAAAAGTAGGAGGAAAAATTTTAATCAAGGATTTATTTTGAAATTCAACTCTGGAGTTACCTTTTGTTTAATAAAAATAGAAATGGCCAACTAAGACGTGGTCACGTGACTTCCGCTCTCTGTCAAACGTTTCATTTAAAAAATAAAATCGTTAAATAGGTATAAGTTTTATTTGAAAAAGTTGTTTGTT
Source organism: Pseudeuparius sepicola (assembly GCA_963920635.1). Classification (NCBI taxonomy): domain Eukaryota; kingdom Metazoa; phylum Arthropoda; class Insecta; order Coleoptera; family Anthribidae; genus Pseudeuparius; species Pseudeuparius sepicola. The sequence continues at coordinate 63,744,053 of OY987300.1, read as the reverse complement.
TTTAAAATGTACATAAGAGTAGATTTTGATTTTTGCCATTTTTTAATAGTCTTGAACTTTCTGAAAATTTTAAAAACTTTTGTCTACACAAAAACTATTTTATATCATCAGTTTTATCAGTCTATTCACTTTTATTGCTTGATATCGATAGCAATATATGTATTTTCCAAAATGGAGATTATAATATTAGCAATTTAAAATTCTGTTGTATTTGATGCAAAGTTGATGTACCGTCAAGCATTTATTAAGATATTAACTTATTTAGGTACATTAAATATTCCAATAGCAAACTGATACCAAAATAATAATAAATTGAAATATCATCAAATTATTTGACCTTGGTATCTAGTCAAAATTCTAGAATTTTTACGGAGCAATTTACCTTTCATATTAATTTTTTTATATGGCACCCCAACAATTAAAGTGTTCCGATGTGTGAGATGATAATGTGGGATATTTTTCCGCCCTTCATACTCATCGCGTTAGAAAATCTGTTTTTATAGAGTAAGTTCCTAAAATGTTATGAAAATATATATGCGCTCGTAAAACCCCTGCGTTGATCGCATGTTTTTTCGGTGTTTTAAGGCATATTTTGAATTTATAATGTACCTATGTCATAATATAAGGGCGTAAAAATACACAACCAAAAATTTGAGTAAGATTCAAGATCAGAATTTATCAAAAGAATTTGGCATATATGCATAATATCAAAGATGACATATTCGCTAATGCTCATACATTTCCTCCCATCACATCACACACGACTTACCTTGAATATCCTTTCGAATCACGCACGTTAGGGGAGACCGGGGTTGGAAGTCACATTTTTTTTCTTTTGCATTTTTAGTGCCCATGTTTTTAGTTTAGCAATGAGATTTATACATCAATGAATACTGTATTTATTCTAGTTTAAAAATAAATATACTTTTTCTCTAACATTATATATTGAGGAAATATTAATTTTTTTATGATAAAAGAGAAGTGTGACTTTTAACCCCGTGTCGCACATTTAATCCCTATTATGTACCTACGCCCATTTTGTGTAGGGATTCGTAATGTTAAACAGTTTTTGACAAATAATATGAGCGCCATTAATTAACTCGTAATTAGTTTAAGCACCCCTGCTTATACTCGTATATCATTAATTATTGAATGTTAATTAGAACTGCAGCGGAATTATGGTTCCTGCCTGTACGTTGTTCCAACCCCATAAGTAGGCGTATATGCAGTGTGCACTCGTATGCGCACATACATCAAAAACACCGACAAATCGATCCGTTAATTAAAAATTAATTAAACCGGGAAACGAGACAATGTTTCATTCGAGGAAAAGTTGGTCCCATACCGTACTCCGACTAATTAGTTCGCCGTCGTAACACCTGTGTTGGTTAACATAGCGGAAAATAAGCTGCTAAGATACACAAAGGCGCAGAATTTGCCGCTTCGGTCCTCTAATTCGACATTTGATTTGATTGATTTGATTGTTCAATTTTCCTGTTGTAGACAGGGTAAATACAGGGTGTCCCAACGAAAACTTGACCCCCCCCCCCAAATTAGAAAACCTTGGGGGGAGCTTTTTTTACAGTGAATCCAACTCGATATGTTCATCCCCCTAATCCCTAGCAACCCCAACTTTAAAATTTCAAATGAAACTACCATCATTTTAAAGCCCTTTTAATTGCGAATACAGTGATGGGTCGTTTTTAGAAATCTGTTGAGATTTGATAGAATTATTGGCCATAGATAAGAAATATATAATATACGAATTATTGGCTAAAAACGGAAAGTTGACAATCCACTGTACGCGTAGTAATTTCTTACACAAATGCTCGCCACTAATAAGTTTTTTACTACACACGACCAAATTACCTAGTTTTTATTGACGAGTCGATCAATTTACAAAAAAGTCACAAATGAAAAAGCTGAAGCAAAACAAAAAAGTTCATACGAATTCAAACCTTATTACCTATCTTTTTTAAAATAACAATAAGTCACTGTCACAAAAAGGTGTCCGTTTTATTTTGCTTGCAACTACGAAATCGTTAGTTTCAGCCTGCTATTGAAAGTGTAAACGTGTTTTTGAAATGGTTTATTCTAACACGGAAAGGTTAGAAATTGTTGCAATTCGTGCTGTAGCTTTAGCGCAATCATGATTTCGATAACAAATTGCAACAATTTCTACCCTTTCCGCGATAGAATAAACCATTTCGAAAATACGTTTCCACTTTCAATAGCAGGCTGAAACTAACGATTTCGTGGTTACAAGCAAAAAAACGCGAACTTTTTTTTGTGACAGTGACTTTTTGTTACATACCTATTATTAAAAAATATATAAGGTTTGAATTCGTACGAACTTTTTTATTTGACTTTTTTGTAAACTGATCGACACATCAATAAAAACTAGGTAATTTGATTTGGTCGTGTGTAGTAGATAAAAAACTTATTAGTGGCAACAGGGGCGTGCGGTGACATTTTAAGAAAGGGAAGCAATGTTTAAAAACTTACCTATTTGTGATGTAATTCGATTATTCGATCACTTTTTGCGAATTCATCAATGACGTCATCATAAAAATGTCGATGCTTTCACATGTTCTGGAGAAGTATATTCTCAATAGACAACAGCGATATCTGTGAAAGTCATTCATTCATTACTGTGGTTAAATTTTTCATACGGGGTTTTGCCCTTCCGTTAGTAATTAATTGAAGCTTATCCGCAAAGTTTAATGTTGAAAATCCCTTTATTATTAAGGCACACGCTACACATTCACAAACACACTTACTTAATTGCCTAACTTTAACATTTTTAACGTCATTCCCGACAGCCGAACTTGACGGTATTTGCATGTCCATGTCCGTATTGTCTTCCATAACACCCGAGATACGACGCGCGCGACGCACCAACGCAGATCGCAGATATCAAAATCAACTAAACTAAACAAAGAACCTACTGCAAGGATAGCTTCCACGCACGCTTAAAACACGCGTTCTCATTCGCGTCAGACAGTGGAGGTGGAAAGTTCAATAACCTCTCGACTCTCGAACGCTACAGAAAAGCTAGCGGCCGGCATATCTTACATTGTACTGTCGCTCGGTAGGATGGGCGCAGTCGGGCGCAGTCGGGCGCATTTGCTATAGGCATAACATATTGTAGGTTTGATATATGATAGGTATATTATATAAGATAATTTTTAGCGTTTTTGATATACCTAGGTAACTAAACTAATTGCTTCCTGTTTAAAAATTCAAAAATTACATTTTATCATTTTACATTGTTTTGGTTTAGGGGAAGCACTGCTTCCCTTGCTTCCATGGACTGCACGCCCCTGAGTGGCGAGCATTTGTATAAGAAATTACTACGCGTACAGTGGATTGTCAACTTTGCGTTTTTGGACAATAATTCTGTCAAATCTCAACAGAATTCTAAAAACGATGCTTCACTGTATTTGTAATAAAAAAGGCTTTAAAATGATGCGCCACAAGAGGGTACTTCCATTTGACATTTTAAAATTGGGGTTGCTAGGGATTAGGGGGATGAAATCGGGTTGGCTTGACTGTCAAAAAATCTCCCCCCCAAAAACAAAAATCGACGGGTCTCTGCGAATTTTCAAATATTTATCGGTTTTCTAATTTTTTGGGGGGGGGGTCAAGTTTTCGTTGTTAAACCCTGTATATAAAATCTTCGAAATGCGAAAATACAGATATAAAGTGAACGGTTTCCATGATATGGAGGGGTAAAGATTTCTTTGTTTTTATTTCAAGTAGTTTTTGTTGAAAAAACTAAAAATGATTACAGTATAAATTAGTAACTGAATAATGTATGTACAATATATATAGATATAGCTATGCATATATAGATACATACTACACCCATATATTGTTATTTTTGTCACAACATAACCTCATAAGTATATGACTGTAAATATGTCCAATACAAGTTAGTAGCCTTAGTTAATTTGTACTCACTTTTTGCCCTAATTCATTATAGCGTTCTGATTTCCATTCGTTCTTTTATGTCAAATCATCCCCATAATTTGTCCTTAGCTTGTAAAAATGAGAAAGTGTGCACATTTGAGGTGAAACACATCCTCAATTTAGATGGCAGAAATTTCGTCCTGGTGTGATTTTTGCAAATTTCTGTCCATTTATTGCTTGTATTGTGAGGTAAAATGTTATAAATAAAAAGTTGTACTTTCTACAATACCTAACATATTAAATTGAAAATAGCCACGATACATTAGCTAACTGCTGTACCTAATGGATGGTGTGGAAATTTGAAAATTTTTAAATACATTGTTTCAAGGAATTATCTGACGGTACCTCAACGCTGTAGTAGAAAGGCATCGCTTCACTAATGAAGCCACCTCGCGACCAATGGCTCTCAAACTGTCCCTAAAATTCAACAACTGATGTCAATCAGAACGTTAAGTTATAACAAAATCGTGATTAGCCAAATTCCAGACAAAATATAACTAGACATATTTCTCTTGATAAGAATGTGCACACCTAAAGTATACTCACCGTTGACTGACGCATTTATAAGACGTCTCACGGCTTTAGCTTCATGTCCTGGAAAACAGATAGCGCTGATGGGTAACAATGTACCTATCTTGCATTGCATTTTGTCTTCCGAAACCGCATGGTGAGCCAAAAAAACACGTCAGACGTGACATAAGTGAGAAGTCATTATTAATACCCACGTCAGTATTAACGATTAAACTATTCGCGGGATATACGATGATTATGTCACAAAAAATATGAATTCGGTACGGAAAATCGAAAATTTCAAGAGGGAGCCAGACTACTGCATCGAGCGACAGTTCAGCAAGGCGTCTAAGGAAAAGAAGAAAGGAATTTGTGCGATTATAACGCAAAGTCGACTTATATACATGGAAACACAGCAAGTCTATACCTAAAATATATTCAGGCCATCTTGTGATATGCCTAATACGTAATAAGTACGTAAAATGTGTTGCATAATAATATACTTATACTAGTAACGAAATAATACCTAAGAACCATATTATAATATGTGTTTCTTAAACACGATAAGTGAATAATGTCTACTTTTCTTTTTTAACAGCTTCTTCCGATGATGAGGAAGCCATATAAATGAAGCAGGGCCCAGTTTTCGAGAACCCGCTCGTTTTTCGGAAGAGGTCGGTTGTCACCAGGTCGGTGGCAAAACAAGAGGAGGTAGCAGGGCCTAAATCAAAACCTCAATCGCTGCCAAATCCCGAAGAACCGGAATAAAAACATAAAACGACGTATTTGACGTTTTAGGAGTTGCTTCCAACAAGCAACCAGACTTTAAAAACCTCTATGAAGAAATTGTTGTCAGGTGATCCCCATTCCACAAGAGAAGGAAGCCACGAAGAATAAATATATTACGAATAACCATGTGGTTCTGTAGCGGGATCAAGGAATAAAACTTTCTTTTGTAAAAAAACCTATCAAAGTTGTAAAGCAGCTACTAAAATTCCTCTAAACGTACTAAATGATTACAGAAAAACAATATCAGACTTATTAATAGGATATAATATAAAAATGGTTTTCTATCTCCATATTCTCTTAATAAAAAACCAGTTAGGTATATAAATCTAAAAAATTTATAATGTCAAATTTTACTCTAATGCTCATAGATTTCTAGAGTGTTCATACAGGCAAACACGGACACACTGTATAATATTATGTTGCATGGTGACGATGCTATTTGTTATTATTTGTCTATAGTTACATTTTGTCTAGGGGCCAACTTGTGTGTGCGGTCTTGAGTTTATCAATACCTAGACTTCTAGCTCGTAAATGGAAGTGGGTGCAATTCTTTACCACTTTCCGAATGTATATATTTATATAGATATGGTGTTCCTAGGGTCCCTCGTAAGCAGCTTCCGTCGCACCTGCTTGACTTCATCCCGATGATAAAGAGATTGTTTATGAGGACCGAAACCGTCCGGTCAAACATCACTTTAAGCCGGGATCGGGCCCAGATTTATGACGTCATACGTTTTCGGTCAGCCCGAATGAGGGTCGCGACCTGGTGATTGGAGACGTCGATGGGGATATACCTACCCTTCGTTGATCCCATCCCAGTGGTGGAGGGGAACGGGCTTTCTTCTTTATCGCTCATTCAGAGACATTATGATTTGTTAGTGTTAGGTAGATCGATACGCGTCTAGACTAAAACAGACGTAAAGGTGGTTTAGCTTCTCCCGATAGCAGATTAAAATTCACTAAAGAATAATATCCGTCTTATAATATAGCCGGTTAGACAAAAGGGGCAAGTCAAAACGCAGAGTATTTTAGAGGTATTGGTCATTTTGTCGTAAGTCGTTTCGAAGGTCTGATTACACTAAAATATGGGCATTTTCCCACTAGTATAAGCTGCTGCAAATTTTTATTTAAAAACTGCGGAAAAAAGCGGGTCCAACTACTTGTATCTTCCTGTATGTGATCTTTCTCGCTCTGTTCCATTGATGGAAAATATCTTGACAAATATGCAATTTTTAGAGAACTTTATTTGAAAGAAAAAAATTACCTGATTGATAGGCTAGCTTTGTGTAAAAACACAATTAAGATCCATGACTTATACTTTCCCAGATATTTTTGAAAAACCCAAAACTCCCGAAATTTCTCCGGCTTGTAACTTTCTTGTTTTAAGAGTTACGGAAAAAGTGTCCTAATGAATTTGTGGGCAAAACTGATTGATTGCTTTAAGCTTACTTTATTTTAATCTAGACAGAAGCCTCGGTTTAGTGGGCGCTCTCACACGCACCCAAAAAATTTGCTCACTTTATTGTAGCGGACTGTGGCCTTGCATGCTGTACTTTCATGTTTTCAGTACTTTTTTTCACAACATACTATGCCCCGATTACTGTAAGAAGCCCCGATTTTGTCAGATGACATTCTCCACAAAATCACTCGAAATTTTCTGTTAACCATGGGTATAACATTGGTATATGTGTCTCAACCAGTTAATGACGTCACTCATTGATTTATGATGTCAAAAGTTACCCAAGTGATACGAAAAAAAGAACATAATAAATTAAAAACCTTATTGCAATCACGATTATACCGCCACAAATAAAAATAAATATAACTACAACCATTGCTTAAGGTATTACTTATTCAATGCTACAACTCATTTTAATAATAACTTCAAACGTCATGGAAACACTTTCATTTTGGTATTTTGCTATAATCAGCTACTTGCGGCTGCGTCTATGGTGCGTACTCGGGCTAATTTTATTTCGGTGTTGTGAAGTGACCGTGAAGGTTTTCCGGATCGTTCAAAAGGGTTCAAACTTGGGCAGTGAAAATATTCGCAGGTTTTGTATGTTTCGTGAGTTTTACCGTTATCTGTGTTGTTCTTGTTCGTGTTATTAGTAGTTATTCATTATGCAAATGGGCTCGTTACTGACCTGGACTTATGACCCGGTTGCATTTTTTACTGCATTGATGCCAACTTAGGATGGCGAAATTACCAATTGACAGTCCCAGTAAAGACTTTTTAAAATAAATACTTAACTTTACATTGCAAATCTTGGAAATTTTTCGTGAGGTATCTGTACCTCGAACATTTTTAAAATTTTCTGGTATGCCTGGTATAAATTGAGACCGCGCATCACCAGTAAAATTTCTACCATTGCTGCGTGCACTACTGAAGGTCGTAATTCAAATTAGGGGTGTCTGAAGTTGATTTCATTGCAAATGATACCAGTTGTGAAATAGTATTTACATTACTACATTGCATATGGATAGCGTTAGGTATCAATTTTAGTATACGTGACCTATAAATCTACCAAAACCTTAGACAAGGAAAAAGATAGGATACCGCGCCTGTCTACTCTGCCATGTTTAGATTTTGTAACGTCGTTTTGAACGGCGGCCATTTTATATGTGGCAGACAAAGCGAGTACGTTGTGAGTTAATTTCGTGAATTTGTGAATTAAAAAGTAACAGTGATTAAGGGGAAAATATATCTACTTCTACGATGGTGAATTGTTCAGTGTTTGGATGCAAAATCAGAAGTGAAAAGCAAGAGCCCGGCGGGATTTCGTTTCACAGGTAAATATTTAACAAGCTACCTTTGAGACATGCCCTAAAACTTTATTTTATCTCAATATACCTTCTTCAAATTCCTTCTACCTTTTATTATGATAAAGTGCATTCTTTTGTTTGTAAATAGGATCAATATAATTATTTTTTAACATCGTTTTTATTGAAAATTTCTTAATTGATTATGATAGTTTTATAACATATTTTTATAATCTATTATTATCTATCTATACATTCAAAATAGCATCTAGATAGTCTTTGCCAGGACATTTAAGCCGAAATATATTGGAACATGGTCCAATATTGGAAAGATTATGAGCAATATGAGCATTATTCCATATTATGTGGGTTACGCTGGAACTGAAACTAGTACGTTAATACACAAAGAGATCATTTGTAGCGAATGGAAATAGAAGTAGGTAAGTATAATTGTACAGGAATTTGGGAAGCTATTCGGAAGCTCTCCTTATACCCTTTGCGTTCACATATTCTCAACAGCACAATGGGAAGGGATTTTTTTCGAAAATGCTCGAACATACTCCAAAGTTCTGTTAGATATAAGTTCATATATTATAAGTTGCCGTCATGGGCGCCGCTATATAAGGACAAGGGGGGATTTTTGGAGTGTTTATTTTGAAAAGTCGTAAACGCAGAATATTCAACATTGCGCTTGAATATAAAGTGGAAAATCGTCATGCAATAATATTAACATGACATTTATTGAAAAATATATAGGTACTTATTATTGTTAAGTAGCTATACCTACCGATTCCACGAGACCTGGTCTGATTGATACGCATGAGCCCACGGCTGTAGATTGTTCAGTGGTTCAAACCCCCCACCTTGAGATTAGCTACGTCCCCCCTCCTAGAAGCCCGCATTACACAAAGTTTTTGTAGACACCCTCGAATCGTTATTATATTTTCTAGTACTCTTCCGTGGGTACCTAGGTGCCATAATAAATCCCTAACTCTTTTAATTGCTACTTATTCCATATTGATGAAAAATAAGTATATTTTATATTTTATGCGGAGATAAAAAATATAATGCTCTATTTTTTAATTATTGTACATAGGGTTATTTTAAGCTACAATTGGTCAGGCACTAATTTACCAGTTGGTCGGGATATCCTTATCAACTCGCAAGATAAATTCTTAGTCTGAAACTCGCATGCTTCTTTATAATTTTTGAAATCTTTACAGGTACATGCCGCAGCGTGTGACTTGGCGGAAAGGCCATTAATTATTATAGCTCGTCAGATCAGCATTTTCTAGCAAGCACCATCGTTAGCAGTCAGCCGGTGATTTTGGGCATTTTCACAGGCACCTCACACCTCACGTGCACCCGGTCATACTTGCCTCTAGGCGAGATTGGGGGAACTCAGACATGCTGTTCGGAAATTTTAAGACTATTAGGTATAGAATCTTGGCATTTAAGATATATAAGTTACTTAAAAGTTCAGTTAAAATTTGATGTTTTGTGGTTGAGTCCTGTTTAGTTTGAAACTAATTTGTAACATACATAATTTTAGTGTCGGAAAATCAGTAATTTTTCACACCAGTGAAGTGGACTTTTTGTAAATTTTATGACAACATGTTATTAAGGAAACTTGTTCAGAATGAAAAACTTAGTTTTGCAAAATTTTAAAAGTCGGTTTTATAGCATTTTTTCCTTTTTCAGAAGAGTGCCCTTTCTGTAGCTTTCACATCAAAATATTATTAAGAAACTTGTTGGTGATAAAAAAATGGGTATAGGTATGACAAATTTTAAAAGCCCAGGCTGACTTAAATTAAAACGCAAAAAATCAAAGTAGGCCTATGCTTTTAAGATTTTTCTCGCTTACGCAATTTTTCGACATGAATAAGGTTTCTTAATACCATTTTGACGTGAAAGCTACAGAAATGACAGGTTTCTAAAAAAGTAGGAAAAAAAGGCTAAAAATCAGAGTACAGTTTGTTCAGCGAATGTTCGGCCCTACGTCACAACTCCCGTCCTTGACTGGATAGTGAATATACGACCGATATCCGTCGTATAGTCATGAGTAAGACAAGGACGGTAGTTGTGACGTAGGGCCGAACATTCGCTGAACAAACGGTACCTAGGCCGCGTGATGCTAAATTGTATCGTTTGTTTAAATGGTACCTATGCTTGCACACGGACGCGGCGCGGCAAAAAACGTTGCGGCAGGCGGCGGCCGTATGGAAGGGAAGGACAAAATGCTCCAAACGCGCAGAACACGCCGCGCGCGCTGCGCAGAATACAACAAACGTTTTAGCGCAAAGTTCGTGCTGTTTGGACTGTTCGCTATGTTCGCCGTGTTCCCGGCAGCCGTTGCGTAGTAGTAATTGTGATGGTCCGCGCGTTCTTCAGAGAGATGGACGCAGATGATAACGTGGTAGCGGCTGCCGGCGCTCTTTCGATTATAGATGCTTTAACTAGCAACAAAAAAAGATAAAAGAAAAAACCTGAGAAAAAATAAAAGCGTGGACAAGACGTATTTTTTTCAACATAAAAATATGGCACTGCTCCGGGGTATGGATATCATCTACATTTGCAGAATTTTACGAGAATGGCTGCAGAAGATTGTGAGAAGTTGATGTGTTTGGTTGTATGTTTTGAAACAAAAAGCGCTGCGAACAGGGCAAACGCTGCGAACAGAGCAAACGCTGCAAACACCCGTACCCACTGCGCACCAGCGAACAACTAATTCCCTTTGTGCAAATCCGGTTTACCGACAAGCCTCGGAAAATGTTTTGCGCGTTCGTGCGCGTTTGGCGCGGCGTACTCACTAGGGAATTTCGCGCAGCGCGCGCGGCGCTTTCTGCGCCTTCGGAGGAATTTGTTGTAAGTGAATACGCGCCTTTATGGTGCGGATCTGATGCGGTCAGAATTTTCGAACTTCTCGTACCGCACGGCATACCTGAACGCCTTGGCCGACCATCTTCCGTCTCTAACCAGCACCCAACAAGAAAAGACAACATTATTGTACCTGAGCAATAGCCACTTAGTCGGATAGATTCAGAAACGCGTCGCACCGTGTGCAAGCTATACGCGGAGGCGACACGGAAAACCGCACGCAGCATACCGCGCCGCATCCGCGTCGTGTGCAAGCTATCGTAACATTTTGCACCACATTAGAGTTTTTTGTGGTCTATCTTAAAAAAAAAACTGGGCTAAAAACGGTTGACAAAAATTTGTACGGGGGTGCTTGCATTTTAAATGGGCCACCCTGACCCTGTATGTTACTACTTATTCGACCAAAGGTTTCGACTTATGCTCCACTCTCGGGTAAGACGAACATTTTAAAATTTTATAAATCTTAAAACAAAAAAATATATTTGGGAAAAGTTGTTGCTTTTGATAAATTAGATACGTGCGACTTATTAACAATTTTGTGAGATCTCTGATATTTTTTAATTAGTACATTCTCTAGGAATGTAGCAACTATTTATGATAGACTTGATACTAGCACAAAACCTGCTGTAGTATACGACGAACGTTCTCACTTCCAATTAGTAAACTTTTCAGATACGGCCACGCCTAGCCTTCTCCCCACATAAAACCTTAACAGTTTTAAGGAGAAAAGCCGTTAATTATCGGTGAAACAGGTCAGCATTCCCGGCCGTCGCATTAGTAGTCAGCCGGTGATCGTCAGCCGTTTCACAAGCATCTCACGCGCCCCCAGTCATACTTTTACCTTCCAAGCGAGCCACCAATGTGCGGAATTTCTCCGCGGTTGAGGGGTTAATTCGTCATAGGCTGAACATAATTTTATGCTTCGTCGAATTGACACAGCTGTCACGTGCGTGGGCGAGGCATCTAAGGGGGGGAGATATATGTGCTCTTTGCAAAGGCTATACCATACTCTCTAAATGCTGCGACCCAGTAATAGGAAGCCCGGACAAAATATAAATAGAGCAATAATAACAAATAATGGAATTGTAATCATTCGACATATTGTTATGCAACAGCAAATAAAAAAAAATCAAAAAGATTACACTAATACACTATAAATTTCGAGTTAAAGCAACACTTTGTACTTACTGCATTCTTGCTAGGAAACAATATAACATCGAATGTGCACCCAGTTAAATCGAAGCATATGAAATGGTTGACCGCGCGGTGGGCGCGTCGTTGCCGGCTAGTGCGATGGTCTGGGGAAATCAATATTTCACGAATTTCAACTATTAATATATAAAAGATAAAGACGCAAAGAAATAATTGGTACAATAATATTATATGATGTATAAGTATAAATGTCGGCGCATTTACAATCTATATTTTTACTACTCGAATAAAAATGCAACGTAATTTATCGTATATTTCGTAAATAGTATAAATTAAGTGTACAGGCGCGGCCCTTGAAATCGTTCGAATACGTGCGGTCGCAAAGGACTGACAACGTTGCAATTACCCCTCCCTCTCTCCCCCTCTCGCGGTTTGAAAGCCAGCCTCAAAGGCGTATCTAAGTCACGGCAAATCTAACATCATTTTGCGCGACATTGCCAGTTACAGTGCGAAAAACAGAAAATTCGGCGCCGTTAGGTTGGCCTTAGATTGTCTGAATATTAGTGGGAAATTTTACAACCCTGCCCACGAACATTGGCGGCTTTTTTCTCAAAAGTCTGTCGACAACCTCGAATAAAGCCGTTCTAAAAATCGAAGGAGGTGGTAGGTAAATCTCTTAATTGGGTGTCGTACTTTCCTCCGGTACCGAAAAGAACCTCAAAAATCCGATATCTAAGAGAATTTGCCGATTCACGATTAACCACTTTCGAGAAACGGGACAGCTGTAGAATCAACGAAACCGACGGAAAATCCTCTGAAACCACTCTTGAAAATTGCTTGTTTTTTTTTCTTATTTCTCGATTTTTCGGGGGCCCGTTAAGCATCAGAACCTCACCCGAAGACTCCAGTGACTCCAGTTTAAAATTAAATTAGCTAAATCGAAGTTTTGGTTCGCGGTTAAGATAAAGAAGTGTAATAAACCAATGTAAAAAAACCACTACTAGATTCTTCTACAATGACACAATCAGACTTATACCTTATTTACCTAATGCCACTTTGACAATCAAAGAAACCCGCGTAATTTCATGTTACGTGAATCTCAAAACACAAAGAAACAGTCTAAAACTTTAAATCCCCTTATAATTTATTATAATAATAATGCAGCCATTTAACCTATTTTCGTTGACTGACTTATTAATCAAAATGAATATTTAGTGTCCCCATTATAATTTTAAAAGAAATGGCTTGTGGCATATGACTTATTAATGTCAGTCAATGCTATTTTCTACCTATATGGTACTGGGAGGAGCGGGGAGGTGCGAGGGAATGTAGGGGAAGTTGTTGATTTGAGAAGCCATAGAATTGGCGCAACGTTGCCGCACTTACCCGAAATTCTTGATTTCTTGCTCATTTCTCATATCAGTAGAAACATTTATGAGGCCGCGCCAGCAATCCCATAAAATTTACCAGACAGCAGTGTATTTCACGATTTATTCCTTAAGAAAATGTTTTCTAGTCATATATTGTCTGGGAAGATAGTAGCCACAAGAATATGACAGAAATACATACAGTAGGTAGGTACCTACAGGGGACATATTTTGTAAAAAATAAAATTGCCTCACTATTTTTGGTACATTTTAATAAGAAAAAACTATAGTAGCACAGAATGATATGATATGTGTAAAAAATAAGCCAGTCTCCATTTTAATTTACAGAAAAATAGCCAGTCTTTTAAACATAAATTTTAATCTAATACAATCTCTTTGCTCTGAAGATTAACGTAAAATATCAAATAAAATGCACAATGTTTATCTCTTTAGAGCGTCCTTTTGACACATGTTGATAATGCGTTGTCTGTAGTACTGGTTAGTCTGTGCTAGTAGGCAATGACTGGCTCACTTTAATTTTTGGTTTTGGTGCCACCTGTAGCTAGCTTCCAATATTTCTGTGGAATCCTTTATTACATTGTCACACACTGGTTAAATAGGGTTTCCATAAACAAGGGACCTAGTGTCCAAGTGCGCAATTATTATAACATTATTATATACGGGCAAATAAAAGCGACGCCAGCATATTCTGAAATTTTTTTTATGCAATATGAGGACATAATGCTCCGCCGATGGTAGTGCCATATAGGCCCGTATATATTACTCGTCAGCCGGAACCCGTTCTATAGAGAGAAGACATTCGCTGGCACATATTGAGCGTGAAATATTTCGTGCTGGGATTTGATTTTTTTATTAAATTCCATTTCGGAGGATAACGGAGGAAATAAGAAATAAGTCCGCCATTATAGAATATCAGACTCCCATTCAACTTTCGCGCCCGGCATTTTTTTATATATATATCTATGTGCTATTTTATCGTTTTCCTTTAATAGTTTGAGAATGCGGCAAATAAAAAACGGGGTGATACATGATTAACGCGTTCTCACATAAATTAATAATGGGCTAGTACGATTAAATTTAAAAAAATAATTTGATGATTGCAATGGTGAACTACAGTCATCTATAGTTGCCTAAAAGCCCCTTGTCCAAGATAAGTATCCAAAATCTTAGAAATATGGAAATACCTTAAGATATTTAAGGAAGTAGAAATCTTCTTTACCGACATCTTAATGTATCCATGGGTTTGTATCAAAACCGCGTGCAGAAACTTCAGGGTACCTAATTACTGGGTAGTGATTTGTGGGCTGACAATAAATGACAGCGACAGCTTAAAGTATGGTTACCTGCTATCTGCTGGACATGGGCGCCCGCAGGGGGGGAAAAGGGGGGCAGTTGCCCCCTCCTGGAAAATCATTGTTTGGCTATCATCCTGTAGAATCAGCATTCAATTATAAAACACCCTGTATATAATAAATACATGAAATAAAACGCAAGACTGAAAACATAACCTGAACATTAAAAATTAAGGTGGAGCTAGTTTAGTTATGTAAGTATAGGCCAGTCACTTTAGATAAATATACTCCTGGGCAAAATTAACGCACCAACATTCAAAATTTCAAATTAGGTATATTTTAAATATTATTATATATTTTAAATTATTTTGCGCGTCTACCAAGAATATGAATAGTGGGCTTTGGACATATAGTGTTAATGCAATTTGTTGGATTTCATTTACTTACCATTAAATTATTTTTACATTTTTATTTTTAAAAATGCAATTCTTGTGGGGACTTATTATGTTGGTATTATTGTCCAAGAGTTTATATCATAGAAAAAATTCCGAGGCCGATAATATATAGTGTGATCTACAGAGTTCGCAACAAATGAGAAAATTTTTTATTGTTGAGATATTAAAAAAGTATTGCGGGGAAACTTTTCTGCATGTCCAATAACCTAAGATAAGAATCGATTTTGGCATACGTCAAATCACCATCAATATGGATGGCGGGGTTAAATCACGAGGTACCACAAAAATAATTTTAGATCTTTTGGATGAAATTTGAGGTAGTTATCCAAAAAATTGAAAATTACCATTTTTCAAAAGAGTTTTTCCTTATTTAGAAAAGGGTTAATTTTTTTCAATTGAATAAAACCATAAGGCTATTCCTAATGTACTGCCCGCAAAAAATATGGATTTTTTTCTGGTTTTAGACAAATCTTGCTATTTTTACCAAAAATATACCTTTTTCTAAATATATATCGTTGGAATTCAGAAAAGAATGTAGATTCTGGAAATTGAAAAATATACAGGAGTTCCATTTAAAAAATGAAAGTTTGTGTGGTATCACTTTTATGGGAAGACCTGTATGATTTCTGAAAACATCATGAAATAGACAAGTTGCAGTCCTTCAACTTTTGTGTCTGATATTTTTTTCTAAGTTGGAAAATAAAAAAGTTATGGGTTGGCCTAATTTCGCGTGATCACAATTGTTTTTAATTTATTCTGACATTAGCACTTGTAGCTTATAATAATTATAGCGTTGACTGACGTATTTATAAAGACTTCTCAGTTTTATGTCCTGGAAAACTGATGGCTAATATTGTATTCTGCATTGTATTTTATCTCAGGAAAGCGCATGGTGAGCCAAAAATGTGTCAGACGTGACAGCCGCGAGCCGTGAGCGTGAGCACTCTTTAATAATAGATCAATCAACGATTATGGACATTACCAGGGACTCTTTAAAATAAGGGGACCCACCATGTCACAGTCTATCACATAGGAAAAGTGAAGCCTTGTTTTCTGTATATCTCCAAGGAGACCACATAAGTGGGCTGGTTCAAGGTTATGTTATATGTCAGTGTCCAAAATGGTATTTCCTAAATATTACATTATTAAGCAGGTAGCTTCAGTCAGGTCTTTTTTTAAACAGTTTTTATCTACAACTGTAAGTTTATTTTACGTTTGTGAGGTACCTTGGGAGAGAAATAAAATTACAAAAATGAGCACTGAGAAAAACTACATGTTTAGAACTACAAGTACAAGACCTAATCTTATTAGTCCATGCCGAAATCTGTGAAAGTTCTTTGGGTAGATACATTCAACAAGGGAAGAAAGTTCAAGTACGTACCTATTATATCTACATAATATTACAAATGGTTTGAGGAACCTGGTAACAAGGTGCAATAACGACAAATTCTCAAATAAGCAAAATCGGCACTGACTTACCATACTTATATTACTTAAATTCCTGGAAATAATTGCAGGAAACCAAATTCAAATATAAAATAAATTTGATTCATTTGGCACTTGCCATATTCTGTGTTTGTTGACAGAACATTGTCAAGTCTAATTTTTAGAAATCATATTAATTTTTACTAACAATCAAAGTACCTGTTATATCCATAGATTCTCCCATAAAATGGCATAGTTGGCATCATTGAGACCATTAGAATGGGGAAAAAAACGGCCTCACTTTGGAAAGTATAATGCTGGGTCCCCTTACTTTAAAGGGTCCCTGGACATTACAGTACAATTACTACAGGGGTTTTGTTCCTTTTATTAAGTATTACGTATGTTACTACAAGTTTCGGCTTACGCTCCTGTGGCGGGTAACATAAACACATTAAAATTTTAAAAATATTTTTCTTTAAACCTATAAGAGGTTGCGAAAAATTTTATTTGAAAATAATTTGTTGCTTGTTATGGTTTTCGTTAGTCTAAAATGGGGGGATTTCTATTGATCTCAAATACGGCGGGAGCTGCACAAATTCGCAGCCATGTCATGTGTCACTTACAAAAATCTCGAATTCTTTCAGAACGGGTGTCAAAGCCCTATACAAGAGTAAGAGTGCTTGTAGTTATAATAATTGATGCATTGTTGGCACACAACCACCCCCTGCAGAATTTTAACTAACAACAGGGAAGTTGACGATTGACGATTTTTAAAAGTTGGCATAATTTGTTTCCTTTTGCGGTTCAGATTAGTGTAAAGCGATTTAAAAAAAATAAAATGTTTATTTACTATAGAAACTTTATTTTTCTTCATTTACTAAATATGACGGTTTTTCCGAAAATTACGTCATAATGTATTTGTACTATGTAAATGAATCCTATCTAATTTTTGATCGGATGTAAATCAGGCTTTCCTGGTCATAGGTTAAGTTAGCTACAAATCAACAATTGCGGCGGACCTTACTTTTACATTTTATGGAATGAGAAAATTTGTTTGCAAAGTTTCTGTAAAAACCACATTATGTTTAAAAAGTATTTTCTGAGCTATTGCAGTAATAATATACATATAGTAGGTAACAACAGCAACAAGATTTTTGTTCGATTACACCTGGACCCGAGAGCAGAAAATTATGATTTGATCACCGAACTATATGGTGGGTTTGATGCAGGTCGCTGTCATGAACCTTCTTCCAAAGATATATTATTGTTGTGAAGATCATTTTGATGTAAGACGTACATAAAATGCGTGTTTTCTTGTGTGGTTAGGTGTGCAACAACGGCATACAATGTGTAATTGTTTGGAATTCTGGCGGTTTTGCGCAAAAAATAGGGTCTCTGATCCCTTCTATTAGGAGACAATATCGCACTGTCTTTTGGAGATTTGAGATTTCTATCACAAATATACAAACAGGAGTACACTTCTTTACTTGTAATAATTATCCCATTTCAGTAGCCTATGATGAAATTTCTCTTTTATTAAATAAACTATTAATTGCTTAAATCTTTATTTTCTTCACTCCAGTACACGGAAAAGGACATATAATAATATACTCAAGTGTTAAAGAGTGTGTTACTTAGAGATACCTAAGCACAAAAAAACATGGCGAGACCACAGCATTGTGACCATATATTTATCTCGTAACTGTATAAACAATACATGCATTAGCTCTCACATGGTTTTACCGAGGATTCTACAGAAGTAGTAAAAATGTATTATCTTAGCGACAAATAAAAGTTCTTCTGCCTTCTAATTTAGCACACGTTTGTCCGGAATTCCTTATATATGCTCCAGGGCTCTTCAAAGCTTTTCAATTATTACTTTTTATAGTAGCATAGTAACTTAGTATTGAAGAATTAATAACTAGATCCAATAAAACCAGTTGGCTTAAGCGATAAGTTTAGCAACATAAATTTCGCCTGCAGTATGTATGGATCTCGGCCAATAATCATGGTTTCTAGATCATATCTCTTCACACCACTTTCAAAATCACCATAGTTCATATTTTACTCCGTTTTTCAGAAAAATTCTTAGAAAAACGACCAAAACACTTCTTACTACGTTAAAGCTATTTTTCCAGGTATTCCAGGCATATTTTCAATCACAATGTATGCTATTATAACTCTAAAGTATCATTGTTATTGCTATAATGACACTTGATTTAAAATGGTCTTATTAGTTTACAATTCTCGGAAAAAGTTAACCTAAACATTTAAATAACCTAAAAATTTTAAATTTTCTTCAGCCAAATCACAAAACATTACCGATAAGTCTTCTTCTTCCCAAACCACAAAACATAACTGATGAAATATTGTAGATCATTTTTTCGGCAATATTCGGCCCTACATAATGACGTAATTTTACATTCGGCTCTCATTCGGAAATTCAAATTTTATTTTCAAATTATGGGCATTGGAAAGAATTAACAGAACAACAACGCCTATTTTTAGACATTTTTATTAATCATGGTCCTTTCTAACACCGCCTCTTTTGAAAATTTGGTAGAAGGAAACAACCCTATTGTCCTATATTCGCAACTTTACTATTTTCTTAGGAGAACAAATTTAATAAGAATCTGAAACCCGTACTGCGCGCGCGCGCGGCGTTTTATTCGTCGCCTGCCGGCCGTTAGTCTGCCGATTTCGTCGTCGCGCCGAGATGAGATCCCCAAAAGGCGCACGTAAGCCGCGGCGGCAGCTTGCCGAAATGGCTCTATCTCGGAAATCTCTGATTTGAATTTGATCCCGCGCCATCGTGGAGGGCGGCGACGACGTCCCACCCCCTGTATAATCATTGTATAAACGGCCCGGTAGAACAGATTGCATGTACCTACAGATTTGATGGGATTTGGAAAACGGGGCCAAAGTTATTGTTTTATAAAAGATTGATTGAGGGCGCTGCATAAATTCACTATGTAATTTTGCCAAATTATCAGAGCACGGTGCTGATATGAATCGGAGGAACATTGAACGAGGATTCCATTTGGCAACGTTGCGCTCTAAATATGTATCACATCCCGCCAAATTTAAATGCCGGGAGGAGGGCTGTGGAAGTTTCCAGTTTTAAGTTTTAAAGCACATATCTAGTCATAGTAGTACGAGAGCCGGCTGCATGATTTCAACTCTCATAAACTTATAGAATAATATGTTGTGTAAAATGTAGACAGTAAAGGTATTTCTTTACTTGAAGCGAGTAGGTTGCCTCAATTTATATGGGCCCGATCATTGTTATTTAAAGAAGTTGCCGTCAATTTTTAGGCAAATCTACTCTCATATGATTATGTAACAAAATAGGTACCATCGGAAAGAAGGCCCTTGGAGCAACAATAAAAAAAGGGTCCCTTGGTCCTTTAGAAATCCGATAGGCGTATTTTCGGGGCCGCGAAAATCCTCCGCCGTTAAATACGGCGCGAAAGACGGGGGCAAGTCTGGACCTCGGGGACGCGAGTTGTGTGCGAAGTCCCGCTATACAGCCAGTGGCCAGTGCCATATACCGCTTGACGCACAAGAAAACAATTTTTCAAACGCGTTTTTCGGGAGATGTGACGGTACGGCGAGATGGCCGGAGACGGGTCAACATATTTAAAGAAACTTTCAGATAAATTATTTCTCGTTTTCGAGTTATTAAGGATTTTCGGCGAAAAAAACGACCAACACAGGTGGGACGCATCTTTTTTACGTGATAGGCCGGCATTTCCCGTCACCTAAAAGCCAAAGTCCGTAAACTGTCAGAAATTGCCCTTTTTCGCCGTTATATCGGCTCGGGGCTCTGGGGTCTGAATTTTTAAAGCTTCCCTCAAGTCTTCAGGTGAGGTGCAAATGTTTCCGGTGCCTACGAAATATTAAAAAATAAGAAAAAACACGCAATTTATAAGAGCGGTTCCTCAGGATTACCCGTAAATTTCGCTAATTCTACAGCCGTCCGGTTTCTCTTGGAAATCGGGAGTCGGGAAATTTGGTTAAATATCGGATTTTCGAGGTTTCTTTTAGTACCTACTGGAGGAAAGTCCAAGACCCAATTAAGAAATGTACCATCTTCTTCGATTTTTAGAACGGCACTTTTCGAATTTGTCAAAAGACTTTTGCGAAAAAGTAGTAAATATGTTCGTGGGACGGGTTGTACCTATTAAAAAAATTAAAATTATCCACAACTTCTTTAAATAACAATGATCGGGCCCATATTATCTGAGGCAACCTACTCGCTTCAAGTAAAGAAATATACTCTCTACATTTTAGATAACATCTTATTCTATAAGCTTATAATCAGGGGCGAGCTGACCCGGCAGCAGAGGTCTGCGTCGCGGACGGGCGATTAAATACAGGGGAGGCCACAGGCCGCGCCTCCGCCGCGAAAAAATATTTTTTCAGAAAAAAGGTAGTAAGTTTCTATGTTACTTGCTTTCGCCCTCAAAAAGAATATCGTCAACAATGCAACAACACCATATTGATATGGACCCGTAACCCATCGGCGGCGTCGGTCGGCCGTCGGCAGTCGGCACTACCTCTATTCTGGTCTTTGATCTGTGGAAACGTGGCAACTGCGCGGCGCGGCGTGACGTTGGTAGGCCTCAAATTTCGTAGGGATATCGACGCTTTAGACCTGGACAGTGAGCTAAAAAAGTTAAATATCTTTCTTCCATCAGAATATATTGCAAGTCCAAGAACTATTTTAGAGTACTTGTTCAAAAATTCTCTCACGAATAGTTTTCCGCCGAATACTTTTGTGCTTGCCACTTACCGTAGCATCCGCGAAGAGATCATTTTCCAAATTAAAAATTGTAAAAAAACTATCTAAGGTCTTCTATGAGCTAGGAGAGATTAACCGAGTTAGCAATAATTTCCATTGAAAGTATCCTACTTGATACAATAAATATCAGTGATATAATATCAGAGTTTGCCAGTTTTAAAGCCAGAAAATAAGTACCATTCGTTTAACTTGTATCTTGTGCCTTGTACCTACGGGATAACCCCAATATTTTAGAAATATTTTACTTTTTTTGTTTCATTTAGAAGAAAATGTTTTATTTATTTTTACAAGTACCTGTATTTTTTTTTCGATGCAAAATATATTTATTTTCAGTTGTATTATTACTTTGTAAACCTAATTCTTTTTACATTTTTAGTTTCTATCTCTTAGAAAATTATTTATTTAATTTTAAACATTTTTTATTTTAAAGAAACATTTAGCTAGTTCCTTTCAGTCTGGAAATTCTACCAGACCCAAAACATATTACTCATTATAATAAGACTGATTGCCTGTGGTATTTTATTGTTATAAATATGTATTTTTGAGAATACCTATTATTATTTTTGTTATAATTACCTAATAATGTTTGCAGTTACCTCGTAGGTAATTACAAGAGACGGAAAAGCCTAGTTTTTATAACCTGAAAGAAATTTTTTATTATACTCTACAGACGGGCGGCCAAACATCTAGGAACGCCACTGCTTATAATAATTATGAGAGTTGAAATAATGCGGCCGGCTCTTGGACTATAGTATATAGAGACGGTTCAATAACAATATGACTTTTTCCAAATGATCCGTCAAACTACGCGTTGTGACGCCAATTTTAAGATCTGACATTTCTGTTTTCTTGTCCCTGACAGCTCGATCTTGAATAAAGAACCCAAGGAGGGAGCAAATTTGGGCTTAACGCTGGACCGGGATAGTCTCTGCATATGACGGAATGCCGTTTCCGTTTTTACAGTGGCGCGCACTTTGAGTTGTTTCAACAAACTAATCGAGGCAGGAATCGCAATTTTTCGTGAAATCAGTACCTACAATACAGGCAAAAAATTATAAGGCACGTTTATGTCTTTAAGTTTAGGAATCCTTGATAATACAGCAATTCTAATTTTAAATTTCCAATTATGAAGAAGTAACTACCAACGCCTATGCCACTTTGGTGCATGGCCTCGAAAGTTAATTTAAATTGCAAAATTACTTACTGATGGATTATTATCCTCAAACATTTTAGTCTTGGCGGTCAGGAAAGTGCCACAAGCCGCACAGCTAAGCATCATAACTCGTATTTAAATACCACATACTCAAAAAAATATATAAATATAAAAATATTGTGCCTAAACTTGGTTATTACTCAGGGCGATTTCCATCTCATATATTTTATAATATACATAGAGTTTTAACTCCTTCCTAGGATTCTTTATTCAAAGTTGGGTGATTTCGCGATCATGATAAGTTATTGCTAAAAGTAGTATAGATTTCGTGGAGGCCAAGTTGTTGTCCTCTACCCGGCACCTCACAGTTATTTCCCTTTCAACCTTGCGAGTAACTTAATTTTAAATTTCCCCATTTTCCTAGCTTGTTCTAAAATATATAGATACATATATCATTATTCATCACCAATGTAAAATGTGGCCACATGGGAGTGAATTTATCTACAGGGTGTCCCAATAAGGACTCCCGTCGCCGATATCTCCGGAACAAAAAGAATAATTTTAATTCTGCAAACGCCGTTCGCTAGGACGTGAAGAGGGCTTTATTCGTAACTGCTATAAGCGTTCATTTTGTCATTGATGTATACCTATATGGCGCTGCGCTGCGGTGCAAAGAAACTTTTCGATCCTATAGGAACGTTGGAACGCAGCGCATCTGAAAGACTGGGTAATTTGGAGAAACTTTCGTTCTATGGACAATTTTCCTATTGTTACTAGTTTCTGAGATAACCGATAATACAATGTCATTTGCAAAAAATGAGCCAACTCGCTTAAAATTAACTTTAGAGGAAAAAGTTATTAATCTTTATAGTGCACTGAGACGAAGAAAATAGCGGCACGTGTCAAATTATTACACATTCGGTTTGACCGGAAGTACCGGTAATAATAATTAGTATTATAGTAGTAGTAGTAATAATTTGACACGTGCCGCTATTTTCTTCGTCTTAGTGCACTATATAGATAGTTTTAATAACTTTTTCCTCTAAAGTTAATTTTAAGCGAGTTGGTTCAAAGTCTCTTCAAATTACCCAGTCTTTCAAATGTGCTACGCTCCATCGTTCCTAGGATCGAAAAGTTTCTTTGCACCGCTGCGGCAGCGCCATCTATACGCCAATATCAAAATGAACGCTTATCAGTTTCGAATAAAGCCCTCTTCACGTCCCAGCGAACGGCGTTTGCAGAATTAAAATATCTCTTTTTGTTCCGGAGATATCGGCGACGGGAGTCCTTATTGGGACACCCTGTTTATAATGTTATCTTAGAAGCATAAATGCCAATGATCCCTTTTCACAATTTTCCGATATTTTGTTCCAACCGAAAATGTCTATAAAATTAAATATTCCATACCAGTTTTCTAGATAGGATCCAAAATTGATAGAGTTCTATAAAGTTTCTAGAAACATCTATCATAAAACAGCTTTCAATACAATTCTTAACGAAGTCAATGCAATATGTAGAAACAGCAAATTTTGTATACGGCTATAAAATAGCAACACGCCGCATACAGCCGCTATAATATATTTAGGTAATGTGCAGTTTTACGGCGTCTATTGTAGGGACACAGAAAATATAGCCTTATATTCTGCGACACTTAAGCCAATACTATGGTAATATGCACAAAGGACAGCAGCTCGAGCTATATACTCGCGCGCTCGCTTCCCTTAATTTTCTTACAGAAAATATTATTTTTTGCTTTCTTTTGTATTTCACGCATTTAATTTGGGGGCTATTTACCTTTTTTAAGGAGTTTTTCTGTAAACATCACTATTGCCTAGATTTTGGCGATATCTTCAACGTTTTTCTAGAATATCTGTTTCTCAAGTTATGGGGTTGTATTTCAAATTATGAATGACAGTAACAAATGCCTTTAATAATGATATGAAAGCAACATTATAGATGTCCCCAAAAGATTATAGTAGCTAGAAAATCATGGCTTATTATGTGCTATGTGCTATTTGAAAGGTTGAGTTTTACTTTATGAAAATAGTGAATTTCTAATCATACAAAACATTTCAACCTCTTGACAAAGGCCAATTTTAATTGCATTATCGAAAAAAGCTGTTCCAGACTTACCCCCACACCACAATTGAAATATATCTAAACTTGATTGGTAAAACAGGGAAAAAGGAACCTATTCAAATAAGCATGCATTAATCCAGTCCAATGTTCTGTTATCCTATTCATAATATTGAAGTTGGAAACTGTGACAAACTTTCTCCGTATTGCGCATTTGAATGTTATCTTATAAAATGTGGGCAGCTAGATATATTCGAACTATAGAGTTTTGGAAAATGTACATTGAATTTGAATAAACCCAGTTGGAATTGGGACCTGGGAAAGTGTTTTCTTATAAAGTATACATACATGAACATTGCATATTTACTTAAATTTTGCTCTTATATTATGTCTAATATAGAGCATTAGCGTTCAAATATATCTGCTTTTTTGGTTAGGTACAGGAATAAGCTGTCTTACTAAGAATTCAGAATTTCCGGCAGGCAAAAATCTCCGCACCCGGATTTTACTCTCAATACTAGCTTTCGTCATATGAGGTAAATCGAGCTTCAGTAAAGTTGACAAAGAAATGCATTTGGAAACAGAGGATTTACTTGGATATTGTTCGGCAAGACGTTTTCAGTTCCGCGAAGCAGAGTAACAAATAGAATATGATACAAAAAAACATTCCATTAGAATTCTCCATTGCACTACATATTTGTTAAACAGAATGGGCTTGTTTTAATCCACGCAGTTACTTTAACAAAAATAGGAACAGGTACCTATTATAATTGCTTATTTGTGTAAGGGGAATGGAAAGCTTTATAGCTTTTTGGTGCTTATCGTAATACTGTACACTTTTGTTCTGAAACAATTACATTTTAGTTGCTGCTTCTAATTAGGTATACTTATAAGTAAATTACGTGCACAAATAGCACTCCAAGCCAGTGCATGTATTTGTTAATTGTTTTTATCCCTTGAAAAAAAAACCATGCATATTGATATTATTCAAAAGGCACGCTAAAGGCAATTAGAGCAAACAAGCAAGTGAAAAGAGCGAATTTTACTTTAAAGTACGGCTGCAAACAATAGGAATTTAATTAAAAATTTTGCATAATTTAAACGTGTGCAAATATATTCTGTTTCAGTTCGAGGAAATAAGTAATTAAGTATAAGAATACAAAGATCTAAGAATAAAATAACCTAAGAATACAAAAAATACAAATAAAATTAGTTAGTACATACAGAAATACGTAATTAAATGTAATATACTACATACTACCTACCTATACCTTACAGATACAAACAGAGTGTATAAGTGCCTAAACTATTATCCGCCTAATAACATTAACAAACAAAACAATACTTATTTTGCTTAACTCCACACACCCAAACCTTGTTTTTTGCACTGGTTTCGTTAATCATGTTGCGTAGCAACACTGTAAATAAAACTCTTTCGAAATTGAGCACTTTTAAAAGCTGGGCAGGTGGAGAAACAGTTGCGAAGAGTAAGAGAACGAAGTGTACTTCTTTCTCAATATAATAATGGAGTTGATGTACGAACTGCCCAAAAGGTGGAATTTGGATTCGGGTTCTATCCACCAAGTCCAAACAGGAACCATAAACAAAACTGCGCCACAATTGAAAAGTGACAGAACAGAGTTGACTCCGACAGAATCTTTCTGAGATTTGCGTCCAAATATTGTCTGCAGGAGTAGAAAAGGCGAATAAAGAGATATGATATATTAATTTGTTTTTTTTTATGTGTGATTTGAATTTAAGCTTTTCGTCAACAATAGATAATACCAAGATTCTTTGCCTCTGAGACAACCGGAAGCGATATAACAATTTTTAGGTATAGCCATATAATCCGTTGCCACTTAGTTTTTTGCTTACTCCCTTACCTCTTACTCCCAATATGTGAAAATGTTGCTGGGAAATTCAAATTCACCTCATATGTGAAACCGTTGTTTATAGTTATAGAGAATTTATTTCAAAAGATTTCTGCTTTCTTTCTTAGGTATGTACCTCAAAAACTATAAAACCTATCGCAGAAAATATGTCGAAGACGTTTATTAGAAAATGTTTTTTGTAAAATATGTTTTCTGAATTAGACAGTAGGTATTTAATAAATACCACAGATTTTTTACTAATCATTATAAACAAACTTTTCTTAATTCCTTTACTGAATGGTAGAACTTAAATAAATCCACTCACAAGCGATAACTGTGACGTTAATGCTTCTTTTCCTTAATTTAAAGTACTAAAAAACTTTCTTTGAATATAGAATCTTCATCATCATCACCATTATTGTTATTATTATTATTATATCGACTTAGCCAAAAGGCATTCGCACTCCATCTACTGGGAACATTCACGCAGATCCCGGGTATCCCGGATACCATAATATAAGGATCTGTCTCGGACGAGACCCTTGCCATGTTATCGGGCCCTAGGTGACATTAATGTTGTTGGATGATCCTGCACTCCCCATGAATTTCCTGACGGTTCGGGCCGTCGCAAGTAGTACCGCTTCCTGCATGGACCTGTAAAGATTGGCTGTTAGACCCAGCTCTTTGATGTTTCTCAGCAGAGTATTTGGTATTACACCAGTTCTCCATTTCCCATTGCCTTCTAATTCGTTCTTCTAAGTCTCTGTACTTCGCGATCTTATCGGCCTGCTTCACACGCAGGTTGTTGTTGTTTGGGATGGCCATATCAATCAGAGTTGTTTAGAAATTGTATCAACTATTATAAGGTCCGGTCTGTTATGGACAACTCGTTGATCTGTCAGAACTGTACGATCCCAGTACATATTGTATAGTTACTGTTCTCACGAACAGGCTCCGGTGTGTAGCTGCAATATGGGACCCTCTCTGCCAGCACAAGCAGCAGTTTTTCCGCCAGTTCTTCTTGGCAACCGCATCGTGTCGTTCCTTATATTTCGTTGATGCAAACATCTGACATCCTCCTGTTATGTGCTGGATTGTTTCTGAAGTTTGGCATCCGTATCTACATCTGTTATCCACAACCGATGCATATCCTACAATGAATTTTAGGTAGTTGCGAGTTGGTATAACCTGATCTTGTATGGCGAGTAAGAAGCCTTCCGTCTAGGGGAACATTCGTCCTGAGGCTGGCCAATAGTTCGAGGCTAACTTGTCGACATGTTCTTGGTTAACCTCATATCATAGGATGCTTCCCGTGCAGAGGCTTCTCCAACCACATCTGTAGTTTATCGTTGTCGGTTCGGTGGTGATTCTGATGCTCGTGTTCTTTCAGACGGAGCGTTTTTGAGGCGTCTGCTCCGCATAATATAGCCTTATGTAGTGTGGAGCTGTTGGTCTGCCTGTGGAAATAATTACGCTGATTTAATATTTGTTGGTCCAATTGCTTGTTGAGGTCTGCCAATCCTCTTCCTCCTAGTTCGTATCGTAAACTTGACTACTGGGGCGGGGCTAAGCACAAATCCGTTTTCTATCTTTATTTTATATTACTTTAAGTTTATTACACCAATTAGGGACAAGAGTCCTAATAGCCACCTTCCGTCCCGATAGAAAACTTGTAATAATGTTCTACTAAAATCAGTAAGAACTCAGTTACACAATTTAAAACCATTCCTCTAGATAGGTTAGGCTCACCGCAAGAAATTTCAGAAAACCCGACATTTTTAAATTGAATTCTGACACTCAAATTGCATTCGCGAAGTGGGAACCGGAAAACTTCCTGGAGCTGCAAATGGGCGTTACTTTATCCTCGTTTAATTTATATTTGAATACAATTAGGTGCGCGGAGTCTGCTTTTAGCGAGTTTTCTTATTAGCGCCCAGCCATTCTCAGATAGCTGAGCCGTAATTATTTTCATATTAAAAGATAGCAATTAGCGCCGGCTCTAGTTCAGCGTTCAGCTAATTTAGAGGAGAAGGGTAATTAGCACGAAATCGATGTTTGATGTTCGGCTTTCAAAACGCAACCCGGCACGTTGTATCTACCTTCGCCCGTAGACGTCGTGAACAAATCTGGCCAATCGCGCGCCGTGCACGTGACCCCAATGATTACGTAAAAGGAAAGGATTATATCGTCGGAGAATTGCAAATGGAAATTGTTAGTTTTCTTTTTTGAGCCATCAGACCGGTTGTGTAGTATTGTATTTTTTTATTTACCAAATTCGGTTTCTGCCAGACCATTTAGTGATACTAAAGCAGAAAGCTGAAACGAAACTTGGAAAGCGGTGCAATATATTATAACAGTTTCGGCCCAGGCAATCGAAACTGGTTATAAGTGATGTTCTGATACTAAGGAATACAAGTTTATACTGTTTAAAAGGGTTGTTTATACTAAGAATTATAACTTTGCATTGATGTGAAACACCTTACGTGAAAGTTTGACGACTCTCACGAGGGCTAGCAGCCTTCGACTGAGCTTCGATGAAGTTGTCGACTAATCTTCCGGCCATGTCACATGGGACCTGCCAACAAGTTTGACAGTCTAACAGCTGCGTAGGTGACGTATAATGTTGACGGATCAGGATATCAGGGTTTTAACAAGTCAGCTGCTACTATACTGTTGGAGTTGTGGTCAACGGATCGCACACTGCAATGACGTGTAGGTCACTCGGGTTCAATGAGGAACTTGAACATTTTTTTTTATTTCTTCTCAAATCGCAATATTTCATTTGCAATAAATAATTATAAAGTTGTGACCGCAAGCTATTCATTTGAAACGACACGAAAAGCGCGGGAATGGTTGTGACATCACACCGCTCGATCGATCAGAAGGCAGTGACAGGAGTGACAGCTACACAGAATTAGGGAAAGAAGAATGGAAATTGAACGTTAAAATAAACAGTTCCGCGACCCATTTCCAGAGGGATCTGATGAAAGTCAAAAATAAGAACCGCCTAAAAGTTTACCTTTAACAAGCACTTCTTTAACTCAATGGTGAGGCCACGGGACTAGTTATTCGTAGATCCCGGGTTCAATGGCACAAGAAGTTATTTTAATTATCATTGCATTCTACCTCTTATATTTATCACTCATTATCATTTTTAGTAACAATTGGACAATGGTTATTATGAAGATTATTACTCACAATCTACTACGTAGTGTATTTAAATTGAAAGTACTTACCTACCTAATGAAATTGTCAGTAGCAGGAAAAATGTAATACATTGCCCGATGCGTAAGCTCTTTTTGGCCTCTGAGAGAGTTTTAAGGCCCGAGGCAACACGGGCGTTAAACAACCTCCTTGGCCAAAAAAGTGCGCTTACGGATCTTGCAATGTAAATAACTATTTAATACAGCACACTGTTTTCAAACATTATCAACAATATCAAGACTGATATAGACTATAAGACGGATAGACAAGTATGGGAAGTTCTCGTTGATCTTTTTAAACAAAGCTTGCGTGGTGCTGTAGTTTTTATGCATATGCCGCCCATATTAGTTTATACATGGTGCCGCCGCCCACCAGTGGCGCCACCACCAACGAGCTACTTGACGTCACAACTATGAAGGGCGCGTTACAAGAATGATTTGAATTATACAGTTTTTAATTGCTTATATTTATTACATAAAAATACAAAATGAGTTTTTTTGTGAACTGTGGTTTATTTAATGGCTTTAAATTACGTTTGAAAGTAATATTTTTCAAATTTAATTTTTGTGCAAGTCCCCATTGTTCCAAGTTCAGTGTATGAAAAATAATTCCAAGTATATAGCAGTGTCGTTACGACTGTTTGTTATAATAAAAAATTGAAAGAACGATAACAATGACTTAATATTTCATAATAATAACACCAAAACTGTAGGTATTAATTAAATCCTCAAAATTAGTTAACCCAAATTTAATTTATATTTTATTTATACTAACTAAACCCGAGCGTGTCTTAAATGAATTACAAAATGTAACTTGACTTACTGCGAGCCGAAGATAAATCAAAAATAATTGAAAACTTTTAATTTATGACAAAATTTTCTCAAGTTTGTAAAGTAAAGTTTGGTCTTTGAAACACAGATTTTATTTAAAAAACTACGTTTGAAAGTAATATTTTTCAAATTTAATTTTTGTGCAAGTTCCCCATTGTTCCAAGTTCAGTGTATGAAAAATAATTCCAAGTATATAGCAGTGTCGTTACGACTGTTTGTTATAATAAAAAATTGAAAGAACGATAACAATGACTTAATATTTCATAATAATAACACCAAAACTGTAGGTATTAATTAAAGCCTCAAAATTAGTTAACCCAAATTTATACTAACTAAACCTTACCGTGTCTTAAAAATGTAACTTGACTTACTGCGAGCCAAAGATAAATTAAAAATAATTGAAAACTTTTAATTTATGACAAAATTTTCTCAAGTTTGTAAAGTAAAATTTGATCTTTGAAACACAGATTTTATTTAAAAAACTATCTAAGATATTACGAAAATAATAAACAAAAAAATTAGTCTCTCTCAGATGTGTGACCTAAATCATGTGATTTACCGCCCAAGATATGACGTTATAATAAAGATATTAGAGCTGGATTGGAGAGGATAAAGGCAGCTACAATTATTTCTGGACGTATAGGCACTATAAGAGCTATGAACTTAATTCAAAATCAAGAAAAACTATGCCTATAGAGGTGAGTTTTCACTACGATCGGAATTAACCAAAAAATATCAAGATAACTAAAAAAACTCACCTGTTCCTTTTCGCTCCAGTCAAATCCAGACCAATGCCCTGCTACGAAAACGACGAGAAACCGCCGTTGCAGCAAACAGTCGTAGTAGGTGAAGGTAAAACCGAAATAAGTTACACAAGATTATGAGACCTCCAACGCGATGGCTTGCATTTATGATACGTGCCCTTTACTTTTACAAATAAGTTAGATATTTTATAAGCAGAGAATTACCTACCAAATTTGAATGTTTGGTGGCCTGACATATGGATGGTGAATAAGAAGAACAGGTAGGAACCTAAACACAATTTACTCGAACCAGGCTACCGTCGAATATCTTCGCCCTCCTCTGTCGTTTTCCCCTTAATTGACATTTGAAACAATTTCGAAGGGTGAAACTTTCTCAGAGAGCAAACACCGGGATTGACTAACACCGCCTCCCCCTCCCCCTCCCCCCCCCCAGGAGCCCGTGTTTGCCCGACCGTCAAAAACGAGGATAATATCCCGGCCCGGCGGGCCGCCAGCCGAACGCCGTAACGGAATCTTTTATTTAATTCCCCGTTACCTTTCGAACGGGTAATCAGGACGGGCAAACAGCGGCTGGCTCCCCCAGGAGGCGACGGATGAAAACTGGCGTAGTTTACATTAGTAATTAAAGCCGGTCCGTAATTACAAGACGTCAGCTGACACCGGAGACGGCGGCGGCGGGTATGACGCGGGAAAGCGTTATCGGGATGATCGAATAATAGGAGGGGGTTTATACACCGGGCATAATAATAATATGGCTTTAAGTTTAGAAATTCTTGATAATACAGCAATTTTCTAATTTTAAATTTCCAATTATATTTTATATTTCCAATTATGTACCTACACAAACGCCTATGCCACTTTGGTGCATGGCCTCAAAAAAAGTTAATTTAAATTACAAAAGTACTTACCCATGGAATCAGTGGCGTAACTACACCCCCGCAAGCCCCGCGGTGCGGGGGGGGCCTGGCACTTTAGTTATTTATTTTTTTATTATATTAGATAGATTTTTGGAAACTATTTTTATTTTAGAGATTTTTATTTTAAATATATTTTATTTATATTTAGTTAAGAATTTTATTTTAAGTTAGTGATGTTTGTTTGTTGTTTTTTGTTTTTTTTTGTTATATTTTTTTTGTTATGACGAATCAGTATTTTTTTGAAACATGATTTTTTTTATTTACATATGCTACGAAAGTCGTATTCTTGACAATTTAATAAGGGCTCAGAGAAATCGCGAGGGGGGCGAAAATTTCTAGTTACGCCACTGCATGGAATATCCTCAAACATTTTAGTTTTGGCGGTCATGGAATTGCCACAAGCCGCACAGCTAAGCATAATGACTCGAAAATGTATCTAAATACCACATATGGACACCTATCACCGTGTCAGATATACAGGGTTAACTATCACTTACAAAAAATTTTACCACGTGCGCAGGGTGGCTTAAGAAAACATAGAAAAATATTAAATATTTTTACGATCTTTAAAAAAAAGGGTAAAAACCCCTATTTTCCCTGTAAATCTCCGCCTCTAATTAAGTCAACCAATATGGCTTCGGAACGTACTATCATCTGGAAGTGATTGTCCGCGGTGTTGCCGTTGTTTTAGAAAGGATGAAAATACCTTTTTACTCAAACAAATTTAAAAAATACATAAATAACAATCGATTTGAATCTGTACAGGGTGTTCCCGTATATTTTGACCCACCCCTAGAGCCTATATTTTTCGAGTTAGAAAAAAATTACTTAAATGAAAGTTGTAGGGTTTTTTCTGAACCGCTAGGATCTGTTACTAGATAAAACAAATGAGCGTCGCAAATTTATGAAAACATATAAACTTACTTTTTTTTAATGAAACACCCCGTACATTTGTGGATTTTTGAATTGCACGCATTTTTCTGATTCCAACAATATAAATATGTTATATGTTTGCTCTAAGCATTAGCATGACATTCCAAATTGCAGATAAATACGATCTTTATATTTAATCAAGGTTGCCATGGAAAAACATTTCACCTTAGGCAAGGGCATTGCTGTCAATCCATTATTTTTGGGACAATACACCTTGGTACCCTACAACTTTCATTTAAGTAATTTTTTTCTAACTCGAAAAATTGAGACTCTAGGGGTGGGTCAAAATATACGGGAACACCCTGTACAGCTGCAGCGCTGCTAGATTTAGGTACTCGAGGTTTGAAATTTGATTTGAAAACAGAAAACAGGATATAAATCCCGAGTCCCGAGCTCGGTCCCGAGGCTAGGTAATCCTAAATCTCTAGACGTTTTTTGTTTTTGTATTTTACATAGCAGCACCAAGGAATTTCAAAACTACATACACATTTATTTGTCGCTTCGCGAAAGCACGAAAATTTCGTAGAGATGACGGACCGACAGACGTAAAAACTGGACACAAACGCACAAAACAGTAAAGGTTGGTGTGGTGCGTAATAATTATCGATATCGATGTCAATGTTAGATTAATTGATTGCGTGTCAAAAAGAATAATTTTAATAAAACGCTTTGCATTACAAAGAATGTCGATGTGTATAGAATCGACGCATAGTTTTCTTCGACGTCGCATCTCTCGCATCTCTACGCCTCAGACTAGTTGCTGGTCTGGTTGCCTGCAACCTGCACGACAAGGCAGGGTAACGCGAACGCGTGAATCATCGTAGTTCGGCCCATGCACGATACATTGTTTGTGTATCGTGGGCCGATGTTAGGTACTTGACGTTTCCCTGCGTCCCTTTGAATTTTCGGCGATATTTTCCCGTATTCGTGTACTTTGGTGTGTTTTAAAGCTATTTTGCAATTAACTGAACGCCGCAGGCTTTTTACTAGTGCACTAGGACCCCAACATTACAGGTTAGAAGGGCTCAAATTAATTTAGTTTTGAAAGTAGGTACCTATGTGAAATAGTGAAACATGTTTTTAGGCATACGACCAACATTTTTCCACTGGAGATATTGATGAAAAAGGAAGTACCTTAGATTATGTACTTTGTGGAAAATCGACCAGACAAACTTAACGGCTAAGTTACGAAGCACCCTCGCTTGGTCAAAGTAATGTTTTTTGATTGACCCATTTATTTGGCCTGGCCCAGAATAAGTAGAAGAGAAGATCCTGAAGTAAAAATGCAAACATTTTTAATTTAATTAACCGAGTGAATTTGTGCATCGAGGTTAAAGGCGGCCTCTTTGAACAGTTACTGTAGTTCTCTGCATGTGCAATGTGTGCTAGTGCAGTTGTGTTTTTTGGTTACCCTTCGGCGTTTTCCTGGCGGATACTCCTCAGTGGTCGTCAGGCTAAGTACCTCGCTTCAAACAAAAGGAATGGCGGAGGGAAATAAGAGGTCCCCAACAAATTTAGAAAATGTAAATATTCAATCCTGGAAATGTCAGTAAGGTAGGTGTTTCATAGGCATTCTACATGTTCCTTAGAAAGTAATCGTTTCCAAGAGGAAATCGAAATTTTGTGGTGAATCCTCGGATAAATTGATGGACGTGGCAACGCTGCGCTATTTCACTACCTGTCACTACCATTGACATAGGCGAAATTTTAAGACACGTCACGCGGGCGTAAATAGGCGGCGTTTTTGAGGGGTTAAGACAATGACGTCAAAACCTATAGACGTGGTGCCCCATTGTTAAAATGCCCTTTATTTTGACTCCAAGATTAAATATATCCATACTACTCTAAAAACATGCTACAAACAAAGACAGAAAGTCAACCATCAACCAACTATACACCCGGTGATTCCCGGTTATAGTTCCTCCAGAATCACACTTAGATATCGCATGTTTTTTCTTGTTTGGGGGCGCCGGAAGCATCGGAACCTCACCTGAAGACTCGGGGGATGGTCTAACGACGCCAACCTCCGAGCCCAGAATCGAAATAAGTTCGCTACGGCTCGACAAAAAAGGGCAATTTCTGACAATCTCGCGACATTTTCGGAATAATTTAATGGAGCGCTTAGATTGTGATTAGTTCTGGGCGTCAAGCGTTTATCAAAACAAACCTGTCTATAGGTTCTGACGTCATTGGGTTAAGACTTAAGACAAATAATGTTAGAAAATTTTTGAAAATTTATTTTGGCAAGTCTAATTTTACTTTATGTGCCATATAATTTTTTGTACTAAGTGATAGTTAACCCTGTATAAATATTGTGTCAAAACTTGGTTACTACTCAGGGCGATTTCCGCCTCACGTATTTTACAATTCATATAGATCTTTGACTTCTTCCTGGGATTCTTTATTCAAAGAAAATTATTGTGTTTTTGAGATACATATTTTAACAACTATCTTTGTTAAACACATTTTTTTAGTCAAAAATTAAAAACACAAACCGAACAAAAAGGGTTCTGTAGCCGTTGGCGTTGAACCGCACCTTTTTTCTAAGTATTCTTAGGTATGAGTTAAAAGTACCTACTTATCACTTTTTAGATCCAGAGATTAATTTCTGTTATTTTTTTACTCGTGTAACAATTTGGTACAAATAATATTGCAACTTATTGGGCTATTTATGTTTTTTTATTTCAGGGTTGGCACATCTATTTTTTTGTGATTTTTTAATATCGAGGTCAAATTTGGTATAAGTTTTTGCTGAACACAATCTTGTAATTTGTTTAACCTAATTTGAGTAATTCAGTTTTAAAACACATAGACGTACTTAGTAAGAAGCTGGAGAGACAATTTCTCATTTTAGGTTGGACAAAAACTACAAGATTGTGTTTATTTTCAGAAAGCTCATATAAAATTTGAGTTCAATATTTGAGAAAATAAGAATTTTTTAAAAGATCCAAGTCTAAAATTGTCAAAACATCACAATAAATTGGCAAATAAATTGAAATATTTCGTAAACCGAATCCTATATAAATGAAAATTTTAAAATTACTGAAAATATACTCTGTATTAAAAAGTTATCCATTTAAACCATGTATAAGTACGTGGAAAACATTGCGGGTCAAAGTTTATACCATCTCCCCTTTTTCACGTTTGTTCTTTGCATTTTGTGAATAAGCTATAACATTTCTAAATTTTATAATAAGAATTTATGGTCAAAGAAATAAATAATTACGAAATTAAAATTCCTTTTGTTGAAATTGAATTATGGCTAGATCTCCCAAAATGATCAAGCTGCTGGATTGAAATGAGACACTGTTGTGTTTTTGGGGCTGGCGAATAAGCTGAAGATAACAATTTCTACGTATCTCACAGACACGGAGGGCGCCATACTTACGCTGTTTTGGATGTGTTTTACTCGTAACTTTTTAAAGTTATTTTTGGTCTTGCAGTTTCATTGTTTGCAATAAAAATTGTTTGTTTCATAACACCGCATTTAAATGGGCATAGGGTAAAACACTATTGGTGTATTGGAAATAAAAACAATAATGTCCAAGTACCAAAATGTAAAAAAGCGGCTATTCAGAGCTTTACTTATCTGAGTTCAAAGTTGTATAACTTGTTGCCTCTGGAGCTGAAGACTTATAGACATATAAAAGCATTTAAATATAAACTAAAAATCTGGATTCGTAGTATGGAAAGGTCATTGTTTGACAAACTTATAAATCAAAATTGAAACCTCAACTAGCAATATTGACTCTAATACTTACCGATTTAGACTAATAGGTACCTACTCAAAACATGACGTTTAACCTTGAGGCTCAACATCAGTTTTAAACCACAACATACACACTGTCGATAACACGCCACATGTTTGTGATAATGGGCCCATTCAACGTACGTATTGCATTATTTTGTCATAGTCCCCGGCAAAATAACGACAAAAAGTTCGGGGGCTGAAACGGGGAAATCTTCTGAGCGGTTATCTACCGTTCAGCATTGTGGGTTCGGGTTCAACCGCCCCTTTTTTTACTGCGTAGACAATAAATCTGTTCATTCTTACAATGCAACATGTAATTGAGTGTAACCTCCCGTGAGTGATACGACTTTAGGTATGCGGATGCGTCAGCTGTGCGGGACATCCCCGCTTTAAAAATGGGCCGTCTATAGAGTGACAGTCCGGAAATCTATTCGTGACAATTTTCTATTCGGTCATGTTGTAGTTAGAGACTACCTTTATCTCGACGCGTTTGATCCGATTAAGAGAGGTTTGAATACACTGGAGCGGACTCAAATAGACGGCGTAAATCCTACAGATTGAAATTCAATGATATTTAAAATTTGAAGTAAAGCTGCTATTTTAAACCAAAGTTGGCCAGAATGTGCACCAACCTACGGTAGAATAAGTACAATAAGTTAATGTCCCTAGAGAGGATTGAAGACCGTAGGATTCAATACTGATGATGTAAACGTAGAAATATAAAAGAATTGACATAACTCAATGGGATCCATTTCAATCCGTTCGAGTTGTCACGAGATAAACGTAGTCATAGATTTGTCCCTGATTGGGTATGATTTTTTGATCTTTTTTTTGTTTATTTAAATATTAATATATAGTAGTTATATTATTGTGCAACGAGCATTTAATGATTTAGCTATCAAGACACGAGTATGTATGAGAATTACATCGCCAGCCGTAGGCCAGTGTTTTAATTAACATGAGTGTCTTAATAGCCATTAAATCTGAATTGCATATACTATTTTCTTGTAGGAATAGTCATAATAATAAAAATAAATAGGAACATGAATTTCCAATAAAATGTTTCCTTTGTTCATGCCGGTTTTACGAATAATATAGTTATTTATATTGCAAAATGCATACCTAACTGAAATTTTGGGTTATTTAAGGGCAGAATGTGATTGAACTACTCACCAACGGTGTAGTGGCGGGCCCTTTTACCCAAGCAATAAATTACTAGAGCTGGACCGTTTTAAGTTTGCGCTTTTCAGATTACACTGTCAAAGCTACATGTATAATATATAAATTATACCTGCCCATTTATTGATTTCCGCAAGTAGTGGACCAGTTGTAGGTACGTAATATTGGTCAAGATTTGATCCCAAATTATGACCAGTGGAATACATAGTGAGTTCTGCAATTCTGAGATTTTTTTGCAGGAAATAACGAAACAAAATTTCATTTTAGAGTTTGAGTTTGAATTTAGAGTTTAAGTAATTTATCTAAATGGTTTAAATATCATTGGAAACTTTTAGGTGCCTCCGATAAATAGTTTCAATACCATGATTTATTCCCTCGAAATGCCCAAACTTAAATCGGCCCGACAGATCGACACGCCACTCTTATTTTTTGAGACTTGGGAAATATGGATATTCATTTATCTTTCCTATAATTCTCAATTTCACTCTGACTATCGCACACTTTTAACAGATCATCTTCGAAAACGCATACATATTAAGAATTTACTAAGTAATCAGTAACTATGAACAGATCAAAATTGATAAATTTGGAATCTTTCATGGTCATTGGAATAATAATATAATAATAATTCTTACCCTCACAATACTCCAAACTAGGAGTACCCCAGAAGCAAGTAAATGATTGTGCGGAAAACCTTGGAAAAATGTAGTAATCCCAGTGAGTGTAGGACAATTATAATAATGCATCACACAGAAAAAGCTATTAAGGAGGAATACCGTGAATCCACATTTTTGTCAGGGGTGGTTTTCTATAAAAACTATGTGCATGCAGTCTGCTTCGACCTCGATCTGAACCAAGGTCGATTAAAGGCAGAAAAACATGCAGTCTAAATACTTAGCAATGCTCCGAACATCTAGATATTAACCGAATATTATTTCTGTGACGCTGCATTTCTATTGATTGGAAATTGATATGTTGCATTTCTAGTGGTTAGGTCCTAAATATAAGAAGTATGGTTATTCGGTTAAAGACATTCTAGATGTGCAGATAATTAATATTTATTAATTAATTATCTATACGAATCTACAAATGTCCTTAACCGAATAACCATCCTTCTTATATTTGTTACTACTGGACAAATAAAGACCATATAATATGTTAGGTATAAAATTGAAGAATGTCGTAGACCTAGTTCGTATTTTTTAATGAGAAATTTCGGTAAACAGGTCTACGGCCGTCGCTTACTATAGAAGGTGCGCCTGTGGCAGATCGAAAGGCACAGCGGGTGTATCTGCGAGGTCTTGATAAGGAAAGGGAATTCAAACCTTTCATCTCTCTGTGTTTAGCGGTCCAGCACTTTCAGCAGCTATCGCAGTGACGCAGTCCAAGTTAAATAATCACTCCGAATAGACGGGTGAAGAAGTTAAGAAGAACGTAATGAAAGTTTCAAAATATATATTTTACAATTTCTTTAAAATTTAATTAACATGTAAGCTTTCTGCGACGCATGTTGGCGTGTTTGCAAATCAATCCATCTTTGAATTAATTTTATTCCAAAAGGTTAGTGTGATCTGTCAAATTATTGTCACCGTTTATTCAAATATCCGTTTCGCAGTTTCAGCAAAAATAAATAATTGCTACAATTGACGGTTCTAGCTGCTTTTGGGCAAAACGCTCAACGAGAAGGATTTGAACTGTAGGATTGATGGAAAACATTTATGATTCAGTTTTTCTTTTATATAATAAAATACAGTTTTTTTAGGTTGGGGATTTTGGGAATTAAAACTGTTTGTATCTTTAGGGTACTTTTCACTTTATTATGAAAAGTAAGTCATAATACATTTTAAAATAGAGAGTGATATTTTGTTTTCTATGGCTATACTTTTGAAGATACAGGGTGTAAAACATTACAATTAATGTTACGCTCTGTATCTTGAAAAGTAAAACCTTGAATGGGTAAGTTTATTGGGAAAAGTTATTGTATTTAAAGTAAAAAACACATTTTTTCTACTTTGAGTGTTACTTATGGAGAAAAGTTTTAAGTTAATTTTTCAGAAGTACCCCGAAATAATACGAAAAAATCAAATTTGCTATGAAACCATGACACATATGAAAACATGCCAAGAGAACGTTTTTGTTTACAATAAAAATTTACATAAGAATTTGTATACATTTTATACAAGGTGGTTCTATTTTTTTTTCTAAAATAAATTATAGTAATTACCCATTTCGACGCCACTGGTTGTTCAAGATGGTTGATATTAACAGGTTTTATGTTAACCCATGCCGTTATAACGTGTACCAAATATGACTTAAATATCTCAACTAGTTTGTAAAATATTCAATAAATTCCACATATTTCTTGCAACTTTAACACCCTATAACTTTTTTATAAGGCCTTAAAATGATATAGTTTATACAAGAAAGTGCGGTTATTTTTTGGTTTTCTATCACCTGTTGAAGTGTTGCAGATTAAAACTGAATCACCCTGTATGTTTCTCATAAACCGTCTGTATTTTCAAGATTCAAGACATAGAAAGGAAATTAGTTAACCAGTTCATTTAAACAGACCCTAAATAAAATTGGGAGACAACGACTTTTTCTCAATATTAAATAAAGAGGTTTAAACTTCCTTTATTAATTAGCTATTCAATTTTATGGCTACTTAATATGAACATAGAAGGCTTTGCAAAATACCTATAAATTTTTCATTGGCGGAGAAAAAATATATTCAAAGAAAATATATAAACAAAAATTTATAATATTGAGTTTAATACTATTTTGGACAACAACAGGTACCATCTTTTATAAAGTATTTTTTTATAATAAGCAAATATATTGATGTTTGGTTTAAAAATATGGACTTGTACGTTTTAAATTTAAAAATTAAGATTTTATCATCTAATATAACACTTGCAATGTAACGTTTTCTTTTAATTTCAGTTTCTTTTTCGTTTACTAATAATAAATTGAATAACAGTTTCAAAAACTATTTCCTGCATTATAAAATTAATAATATGAGGTAGATACTAGCAAAGATCATGATATTCGAGTGATCTTTGGTACTAGTTAAAATATTTATGTTATTAATGATGATTGCCAAATAGCATGAAACACGTGTATGCGGTTACTAGTTTTTTTCTTTTTGTTAACTTTGAGTGTTTGCCCATTATCACCTTTTCTTGTAATTATTACATTTACACTCGCTAATCTTACATCCTTATTGTCATTGTATCTTGGGTTATGAAGATTTCCACGCAGGTCGCTTTAGCAGCCTCCGTGGCGATGTTAGTACAAGCCCCAAAATAGGGGATGTGCTGACTGAAGCTGCAAATGTGCTGTTGGCTCCTGCCTGGACTTCATTTGTTGCTTCCCAAATCATGCCTATCTTTTGATTTGGTTAATGTTACACCGTACTGATGATTGCCAAATAGCATGAAACACGTGTATGCGGTTACTAGTTTTTTCTTTTTGTTAACTTTGAGTGTTTGCCCATTATCACCTTTTCTTGTAATTGTTACATTTACACTCGCTAATCTTACATCCTTATATATATATATATATATATATATATATAATCAGCAATAAATTTCTAGGCATTTCGGTTTTTAGAAAATAGCATAATGATCACATCAAAATTTCTCTTAGTTATACATATTACACATTATTATATTACGGGAAAGTCGTATATCCTAACACATTTCAACTTTAGTGAAAACATTGATTGTGCAGTTTGGACTATACCAACATCGATGGTTAAATTTCAATGTTGTGTTATTAAAATCCTCTGCAGAAATTCAATTGCCAGTGAATTCTGGAAACTGCTCTGTACTCTGAACTGCTGTTTTGGAACGAACAATTGTAGGCATTGAACTGGTTAAAACAATATTAAACTTTAAACCCATATTGCTCCTGTTCATTTACTGGGAGTTCATTAGTTTCAGCAAATTTCCACTACGCCCTCGTGCTTAGGCAACAAGATTTATTGTTATTAAGGCTCCTTTTGGATGGAAAATATTGTTTACCGACGGACGCTAAAATTTTAAAAGATTACCTACAAACTAAGAAGACTAAATATGTGAACTAACGAAAAACTTACTATGCAGATCTCTATAGGTACTCGTAATAAACAAAAACCATTGACTCTGAAGAAGATGTCCTTTTTAAAGCAAACTAGGACTAGGACACAGCCTAAAAATAATTCATGCTCAACTTCTCGCATAGTGAGAAGTAAATTTGAAAATACATACATATTTTAAGACCAATGGATTGTTCGCTGCACAACTTTCGTCTATTGACTTTTTTCATATTTTGTAGGTGGTCAAAATTTAACCATAAACCATAAGTGTTGCTCTTCGAGACGGCCTAACACTAACTAGTCTCGAAATCCATGCAGAAATCCAGTTTCGCTTACCAAGTGCGCAGTTCAGTACTTTAACTTAGTCTGCTACCACCTCAAACTCGCCGGAAGAGGCTATCGGATCCTCTTAAGTTGGTTAAACCGGGCTACGAGATAAAACGTATTATGTAGCTCAAAGGAGTGCTTCCGCAGCGCCAACGAAACATATACAAATTAAAAGTTCAAGCGAGTTTGCGAAACTTCGTTATTTTTTTCGGTTCATTGTCGGTTGGAAATTAGGATGGAGTTCTTGTAAAACAGAAACTCTTGCTACACAAAAGTTAAACTGGAGGAACTAATTACGAGGTTTAGCTTTGGTTCGTTTTATCTTAGGAAAATGGTAATCAACAAGAGAAAACTGGCCAAAACAAAACATGGGCTATCTAACAGAAATTGAAAATGGATGAATACAGGGCGTTTCAGTTTTAAATTGACAAACTTTGGCAAACAGTACATTAAAATAATGAAACTTTCTAATATAAACTTCATGTCTTCAGGACTCCCTAAGTATGTTACAGTGTTTTGAAGTTTGTAAAAAAAATAAAGATATATTTTTAATATCTCTGAAATTAATAAAGCTATTCAAACCAAAGTCAAAATTTAATAAACACCAGTGGCTAAGTTTTAGGTAATTAGTGACGCTAATTTAAGAAAAAAGTAACTAGTCCAGCCCTGTGCAAAGAAAAGGCGGCATTAATTTCGAATGTCCCATTTTTATTTCTCAATATTTTTCACATTTTTTTCGTATCTGCTACGGTTTCATGGCAATTTTAATTTTTAAATTTAACACATGTAAAATGATATGAAAAGACAACCTGTTTTTGAGGAAAAATGACCAAAATCTAAAAGGAGGAGTTACACGCTGCCAGTAACTTATTCAAGTCACTAAAATCCAGTACTAAAAGCACGTGCTTTAATAGGTTGTTTTTTGGTTTACATATAGTTCGATTATTTTACTTTTTTTAGGCTTCTTGCGCAAATGCTAATGTCGGCCATTGTAATAAATATTTTTAAATAATTTTTGTCTCAAAATGTAAGTAATTACTTATATTAAAATTTGTATTGATCAGAAGTTTAAAATTATGCGTGTTGCTCGCTACAGATCGAAAAAGCCATTTTATGGGTCAAAATGTTGACATAAGTGCTGTACATCGAATCTTAAGTTTATAAGTGTATAACTGTATATTCCGTTACCTATATTTTGGGTAAGACTGCAGTTACTCATAGGGGAGATTAAAATATACATTAGATAGTCAGAAGCATTGCCAAAACCGTCTGAAGAAAATCCCGACCAACCAGCTTCCAAACTCTAATTTTGGAACGAAAACTAATTAAAACAGATCATGTAATGTTTTACAATTCTTAGGGCTCGATAATTGAGGCAGTAGAGGTATTTTAAATAAAAGGGACGATTGCAAGAACCTTTAAACATTCTTAGTCAATATTAAGAGGTACGTCTAGTGGGCTTGGGACAACATGACACAATAAGTGAATGCGATTGCTTAGATTTTTGCGTTGTTGTCAAGGATTTGCTCTTTTTGCACCTACCTGTTTCTCGTGTTTTTAAGTGGTCTGGAAAATTCAATATTTCAAATTTCGAATGAAGCAACTGGCGTTAATATTATAAATGTCAATAATATAATGATGACAACTGGGAAAATCGT
Organism: Pseudeuparius sepicola; assembly: GCA_963920635.1. Taxonomy (NCBI): domain Eukaryota; kingdom Metazoa; phylum Arthropoda; class Insecta; order Coleoptera; family Anthribidae; genus Pseudeuparius; species Pseudeuparius sepicola. The sequence continues at coordinate 63,699,885 of OY987300.1, read as the reverse complement.
TATGTACTCTAATTATTCCAAAATGTGAGGGATATTTAAAGTTTGTGACAACTTCTTTGCCTAATAAAAAATTGTGTGTTGTATTAGTATAGTTAAAAATTACTATACATCAAATTACAGAATAATACGTACAACCTAACTTCAAACTAGTGAAAAAGGCCCAGTCACGAACTTGAAAATACAATAGGCTCAAGTTACGTAATTTGTATAATTATATAGAAAGAATGTAGTAGAGCCCAATTTTTCATGAAGAAGTATTTATTGAGCAAAGAATTTTTCACAAAATTTAAAAATCCCCCCCACATTTTGGATCAATGAGAGTACCTCCAGATTTACCCTGTTTTCAGAATTTTCATAGATTTTTACAATATTAAAGTCAACTGTTCGTCATCCATTCAAAATTTGAAAGGTTAAATTTTTTTGACTGCTCAAAAACGAGACAACCAGATATAATACAAATCATTGGCAACAATTCTAAAATATAATCAATCGTCATTTTAAGGGCACGACGTCACGCCCCTAGAAAATTTGAACTTAATATTTAGTTTTTGGCCTTTTCCCGATCGCAAAAAATCGGAAGAAAGTATTTTCTAGCTTTATTTTGAAAATACTTTACGATGCACTTATAAACAAGGTGTGAAAAAGCCCATTTCATTGAGTATATTCAATGAGTGGAGTACGAATTTATATATGTGAATAAATAAGTACGGAGAAGCGAAGCGAATGCAAATGAGGCAAGCCTTTGGAGAGGGCGATACACACTCAAATCGGGCTTATCCAGGGTTCAACTAAGGCCTTATTTATAGGCCTGAGACGTCACGCGCCTTACGTTCCCGCTATAAAATTTAATTTCATAATAAAATGCAACAAATTTCAGTTGAAGTTGGACCAAATTACCCGACGTCGCTGGATGATAATAAAATTTACTCCCAGACGTAAAAATTCTTTCCCGGTTGTAAAAATGGAATTGCCCTGATTGGCTGCAAGTCTGACGACAGACATAGCGACTCTCAAAGGTGGGGAGCACGGTATTTCAACGAAATTCTCAAGTTAAATGCAAATTTATCCGAAAGAAAATGTGTGTTAAGCATTACATAAAATTGTATGTATCTATGTAATTGTAAAAGATAATCGCAGGAACACATTGTAACGGACATAATAGGCGATCCCAGAGTTTTGTATGATGACTTGCACATATTTCGTAACATTCCAGGACTTATACCTTCTGCCAAACCGTCGCGTCGTCTTGCGAGGACTATACCTTTAATCAGTGGAGGCTCGTGGGTTAATGCATAAGGGGGGCTACGTTTTGAAAAGAACACACTCGTGCGTCACTTAAAACAATAGGCATGGGCTTTTTAATTTTTTATTAGTAGAAATCACTTATTCTTGCATAATTAATAGAAAAAGTAAAAAAGTGCATAAAACAATAATTCCTGTTTTTCAAAGAAAAAGTTAATAACGCAAAATCCGCATACAAAACAAATCTATAAGCCGAAGTAGGTACCACTAGGTAGGTAGTTGCCACTTACCACTTACCACTATCCAAATATCTAAATATCATTACCATTTGACAATGATTCGAAATGTCGGTTGTTTCATCACACTGTATCTGATTGCTGGCCAAAAAGTCTGTTTTATTTATTTGCTCTCGAATTTCTTGGCGACAAACTTCCAGCTTTCATTTTGTACCGTTTTTATGTACCTTTGAATACTGTAGAACTTTTTAAATGTTCTTTCATAACATAATCTATCTCGGATGTAAAATCGATTAATTCTCGAAAAATCCCACGATTTTGAGAGTCTTTTTTTTCGTCGTGCCCTGGCAACGCTAATTCTAGTTTGCCACAAAATTTTATGCAGTTTATTATTCTTTTTAAAATATATCTATTTTTATCCACGGTTTCGTTATGTTTAATAATGTTTTGCCAGTACGTGGAATCTAACTGAGCGGCAATACTAACCGTGCTCAAAAATGCTAGTTCTGTAGAACAATTCATGTGCCGAATAGAAAGCTCGTGTTTTTTTATTTTTTTATTTAAATGTTTTAAATCTTTGAATCCTATTCTAGTCCATGTCTTATCCATCCCCATTCCTTCTTTATAAAACAGTAAGCAGGGAAAAGAAAACAGTGCGTTTTGCATTTTATTTGTCGCATCCAGATATCCACTTGTTCTTGTCGTACGTAGGTTCTAGAAAAGTGTCGCGTATAATTGCCGTTTGCATTTTTATCCGGTTGAGTTAATTGTAAATCTGGAGTTGGCCTGCATAGAGTTTTTATTTCAACTTTTTCAGACAATGAAAGTCTTAAAAAGTTTTCTTCCAAAATGTCCTGTACGCTATTCTTCATTTTGTTTATACAATAGAATACAAGAACGAGAACACGAGGTCGCGAGGTAGGTAAGCCCGCGGAGTCTGGAGGCGGCCAACGCTGACGCATTCTCTAGAGCAGCCCGCGATCGACTGGGGCGACGGAATTTATCGCCGCCAAATAGCTAGCGCGGCGGCATCAACTCTAGCGCCACTAACGGCGTAGCGGCCGAAACAGAACTACGCCCGGGCGGTGTTCGACGGCGGCTAGTCAGGAGGTTAGCCGCAACGCCTGTGCCCGCCTGTACAGGGTACAGGGCAGTACAGGCGTTGCGCTAATTTATAGAAAACAGTAAATATAATAGTATAAATAGCGGGGAAGGAACAAGGAACAGGAACAAAGAAGCAAAATAAAGAATATAGCAGTCGAGGAACTAAATTTCTTTTTCCCATTTTCTACTGGGAGGCTGTAGCCCCATAGCCCCTAAGGACGAGCCGCCATTGCCTTTAATATGACAACATTGAGATTTCGGTGTAGAGCAAAACGGGCTACGATATCATATATGCCGAATGCGTTGGGGTTAGGTGGGTAGGATTGCTAAGAAGACTTTCTGGCCAGAATTCGGAGTGCTCTGATTTGGAGTAGGGGATATGTATGGGTCTGCAAAACCTTCATTTTGGCGAGAGTTGCTGACGAACATATTAAACGTCTCGATTTCGTGCGTTCATATTAATATTTTATTTCTATTTTTTTCTGTGCGCCTATGGATATTTCGTTTGAAAGAATCTTAATAAGGAAATCTCCGTTCGCTCTACGGATTCTTTACGAAATTTCGCCAGGCGTGGATGAGCGGTCATGAATTCCACTGCCGATTCAGACAGTATATTAATCGACATTTTTAAGGCCCGCGCACGGCTATTTTTGCTGTAAATACCTCGCCGATGTGGCAAATTCTATTTCGGGATACACGACAGCACATATAATGTTAAAGAAAAAAAAATAAATATAAAATGGCTGTCCCGCTTTTTCTTATAGAGGTACGGAAGTTGTGACTCAATATATGCAAAATTAACAACGTTCGAATGGAAATGCTTATCTTGGCATGGAATACGCTAGCCAAAAAATATTTTCTGGGTTGTTTTGTAAATTCAAGTAAATAGGATGGTTTTCAAGTCTTAAACTGATTCTTGTTTTACCAGTGATAACTCTTTGGCTAGCATTAAGAAGGGAAAGAGGAGGGGTGGTAGCGTGATCTGCCGTTTACCAGCGTTGCCAATATACATTGAAAATATTATGTTTTTGATGCTCAATCTACTGTTTTTTTTTAAGAAATAGGGAATCTGGGAAAAATTTAATTTCTCAGCACACCCCATTGACACGAAAGGCATAATCTGTTAATGTCCGCGATGTCCAAACTTGGCGCCCCACTACTTTTTCTTTTAGGTTATTGAAATGAAACTCATTGAACACGAGAAGTCCAGGGCATTGGATGGGTTGCGGACTAAAATAATACATTTATGCCGCAATATTCTACTAATGTCCGTAGTTTTATAGCAGGTTGAGAAAAGGGACAGGGAAGAATATTTGAGTCTCCCATTAAATAGGTTTGAAGAGGTTTCTATTTTATTATTGCTTTTCTTTTTAAGAATTATGTTTCATTTAATGCCAACAAAAAAAAAACATTTTAAGGGAATGAGAGCATCTCTGCTGGTAGATATTCCCGAAATTTCTTGGTAGGTATTACACTCCGCTTGACAACACCGCGCCACGGAAAATGGCCATGCGGGGAAGTGGGGGAAGTTGGACGATGTGCCCAGAGCACACTCCTATCGCAATGTAAAGATACACACAGGATAAGAATTTTAAGAAGTGGTATTTACTAAACTTCACTGTTTTATCTGTATCTTTTATAAACAACGGCATGTTCTATAGTTCTTGTCTAACATATAGGATGAAAATTAATGAAATAAAACGTTTTACTTACCAGTTTTCTTTCCAAGGTATCCACGTCGCCTCCTCGAGACATGTGGACACTCCCTTCAATCACTAGATTGGATTGACTGATAAAGGCGAGTTCTCCTTTCTCCATTTATTTTATTAGTGAATTGCAATCCGGAAGGCCTTACAAATGCTCCAGCCAGAAGGGCAATAAGGTTTAGTTTGATCAAATGACTTTGAGTTTATTTCCGGCGGACCCGTTTTGCTCTTAATTCGACTGCATTTGTTAGGGGGAGCTTGGTATACCTACAAGTTCGGTTTGTTTAATTATCCCTAAATTCCAGGGAAAAGTCAATTAAAACTAGACAGGCGATTTAAGCAAATAATAAGACTTTCGTTTTCATTTCTCAAATTGAATTCCCTCACTCAATTCTTTCATTCAAAAATTAAAATATGTTACGAACTAAATGTACAGGGTGAGCGAAACTTGACGTCCCAGGCTTACAGCGGGAACACGAAAACCACATACCTGTATATTAACATATACCGCTTTTGACCCTATTGCGTACGACAAGGCGCAGGGAACGAAAAGAGATTAAATTCGCCGCCATTTTTAACCCTATATTGACAGTTTGAATGGTGGCTACTTTATTCCTTGTTTAAATTTTTTTATACTGTATCAATGAAAGAAACTTTAGCCGCATTTCTAGAGCAAACAGAATTAACCGAAGAAATGCAAACAGCAACAGGCAGTAGCAAGTAAACCTGTTTACTGCAGATCACCGGCAGCAAAATTATTGAAGCTTATCAAAGAAGAGCGTAAATCAGAAATCACTTTACTTGCATTTTTGAAGCAAAGTGGTAGAAGTTGAAGTTACCAAGTTTTATTTTGCTTGTATTTTTTAAACCCGCAAAAATAAAAAGTTCTATGGAATAAAACTAGACGCCTAAAAATTCAGAAATAGGTATAGATATGTTCTTGGAAAATAGGTTATTATTATTAAGAGTATTCAAAGAAATTATTATCCTAAGTATTGTATGAAAATGTCAGGTAATAAAAAATATTTTCATGTTTTTTATAACTTATTATTTATAATGTAGCTAGTGTATAAGGTTTAATGTACAATAATAATTAAATTAGTTCTCTTTATGATGATTAAAATATGTCGTTTTGACTAAGTTGTATAATTTCTCAACCTACAAAACCAAAACCAACAAAAATCTTGAACCCCTGTTGTCCTTTGAATTAAAATAATTTCCATTTTGCACAAAACGACAAGCAAGACATTACATCATTTATGTAACCCACCCGTATAAATTATTTCAAATTTCCCGCCTCATTTAGGGTTAAAAATGGCCGCCAAATTATTCCCCCGGTCGGACGTCTCTCTTGCGCGGTATGGGTTGCTATAGGTATATAACGAAAACTCAAAATAAAATTTCGAAAGGGGGTTTTTAAATGGGACTAAGGTCCAATTATGACCGAAAATTATCTTTTTTGATGTTTGGAAAAATGGCCGCTGTCACGTCGCCGATATTATTTTCAAAGAAACATACCATTTTTCCTAATTATTATATTGAAAGTCCTTATCATTCTCAACAACTTTTGTAGGAAAAGATTTTCTGTATCTTTTATTGTTCAAAATCTACAGGATCAAATATGTAAAAAACATGAATTTTTTCTAATCATTTTCCGAAATCTAGCTAGACATGGAAACAATTCATAGTCAGAAATTATTGAAGAGTATGTTAGGGTGCCTTGCGCATTCTTAAATTTATTCAAGTGGAATATTTTTTAAAACAATTTTTAACAAACAAGGACAATTCAAAAATTTAAAAAATATTCTCCAGTTGAATAAATTTAAGGATGCACAGGACAGCCTAATATACTCTTAAATAATTTCTGACTATCAATTGTTTCCATGGCTAGCTAGATTTCGGAAAATGTTTTTTTCACATATTATTTGTCCCTGTATATTTTGAACAATAAAATATATAGAAAATCTTTTCCTACAAGAGTTGTCCAAATTGATAAGAACTTTCAATATATAGGGAAATAATTAGGTTTTTGAGAAAATAATATCGATGACGTCACAGCGGCCATTCCCCCAAACATCAAAATAGCTAATTTTCGGTCATAATTGGACCTTAGTTTGTCCGAATTAAGAACCCCCTTTGAAAATTTTATTTTGAGCTTTCGTGTCCTCGCTGTAGGCCTGGGACGTCGAGTTTCGCTCACCCTGTACATACAATTAATTGCAATAATTATTTTTAAGTGACAAGTTGATTAATAGTCACACAACTTTTTTTCTGTAAAAATTTTACAGCAAAATTTAAAAATATGCGACAATTTTGCCAATGCCTGTAATTTTAAAATGTGAAAAGATATTGGTATAAAGTTTTATATCATTGCAACCGTACCTAGTAGTAAAAAAACACAAGTAAGACACCCCTATAATAAAATTTGGTTACATTTATATAAAACATTTTTCTATGGTAAAAATAAAAAATTAGGGGAAAGCATTTTAGGTGAATATATAGTTATCGGTATATACACACCCATATAAATGCTTCTTTCCAGGTCCAAATCAGCAAGATTTTTTGGTTCGTTACAAGCCGTTAGTAACAGTTGCGCTTCTTTTATCGCCTCTTTATAAAAGTTAAAAGCAGAAAACTCCAAAAGTCGAGTTCGCTGTTTTTTCTTAGAGGGTCCCGAAGTCGGCCAAATGAAATTTCGTTGTTAACGAGTAAAACTGAACTTTTGTTCACACAAAAACGATTGTCGACAAGTTTCACAATAAACTTTCCAGTGGTTTCTTCTTTTAGCCTGATTATGGCCCTACCGAGGCATGGCCACAAAAGAAAACCTTATATATAAAGTTTGAAAATGTGTTTTAAAACTTTTTTCTCCCGGTCGGACGTTGAGTCATCATTTCCTCAAATATTCGTCTGTATTTACTTGTTACGATAACAGTGGTGGGTAAACATACTTACATAACATATTCTTGGCCTATAATAAATGATAGTAAAAATTAAACGCCAATATAATATCCGCCGATATGAAAATTTATATCGGCTTATCGAAATTTTATATCGGCTTATCGATATAATATCTGTTCAAAATTAACCCTACCTACCGGAGGCATTTAAGCAAAATGTACATGGCGCGAGCACCTACGCCTCTTTGTGATTCAGTCTTTTGTAGTTTCGATCTTTTGTGCTTCGACCTTTTGTTTTTCGATCTTTTGATTATTAGACCTTTTCTGTTTTTGTTATTCTTTAAAATTTCGACCTTTCGCGTTTAAACCTTTTTCCGCCAATCGTAGCCTATACAATCCCGAAATGCGCTTTGAGAAATTCGGGTAGTTCCACGGAGCAACGCCACCTAAAAGACAAGGCCAAACAACTCGCCTAACCGTATGCGGATGAGTCATCGTAATCAGGAAGACGTTTATGTGACGTTTACTTGCGTCCCTTTGAATTTTCGGCGATATTTTCGTGTATTTGTGTATTTTGGTGTGCTACTTTACAATTAATTGAACGCCAGGCTTTTTTTACTAGAGCACTAGGACCACAATATTACAGGTTAGAAGGGCCGAAGTGAGCAACTTTTTAAATAAAAAGTGAGCAAATTTTAAATAAAAAAACTGTTCATTACTGCGTAGTGCTCGCGCCATTACGTTTTGCTTAAATGCCTTCCGCATTATTACGCCATATTATAACAACCGAAACTCCCCTTCAATTACATAAGTGAAATTTAGCTTCTAGTAAATAATTTTAATATTTGACAATCTGTTCAATGTATGAAATGAGACGCCGCTGGTGGGATGCCCCCTTTTGATATAAACTTTCCTTTAGATTTGAAAAGTTGGCAAAGAATTGTCAGCTTTCACTTTTATTGGCTTCACGCATTTCTCGGCAGAAGCCTGTTTAAATTCTGGATCTTGAAATTCTCCCTTTGAGACTGAAATTATTGAATTCATATTAACTTGGAATGTAGCAAAACTTTTAAAATTATTTACAGTGGGAATATGATCACTTCCCATTTTTTGGTAAAAGTGCAATAGAGTACTTGACGAAATTGTACGAACGTGACAAAACAATTCCTGGATACTTGCATAAAACCCTACGATTATTTCTAAAAATAATACACACCCCACAAAAATTATCGCATCACTCGAATTTTTGCAAAAGTTTGGGGTTATTTTGTTTTCTGAACCGTTTGATCGATCCGGATGTTCTTTTTTTGGACGATAGGTTGATTCTTCAGGAATATTAGTCTCTATAATTCTTTAAATGAAATTTAATTTTTGGGTGAATACCGGGTGTTGCCGTAATATAGGTTTCTGGTTGGAAAATTCGTAACGCCTTGTGGGGTATACCAGCAATAACAGCATGTTACAATAAATAACCAATAATTATAGCCTATTATTCTCGCAATATTTACTAAAAAATTAAAAATTAACCACAACTTCCTTAAATAACAATAACAATGATCGGGTCTATATTATCTGAGGCTCAGAGAAATAACCAAGGATAGAGGGAGCAACAGCCTCAAAATACATACATTTGTAGTCAACCAACATCTTATGCAAATTTACCGAAGTAAACAAACATTAGGCCCGTGTGTACAACGTTTACCTGAGATAGGTTATGTCCTGAGAAATATCAATTTAGCCACATACCACACACTTTCTGCGTCCCATTGTATACAAAATCAGTCACTATATCCTAAATACTAATAAATAGCCTTTAAATTAAGAGAAAAACGATTAAAAACGGGAAAAATCCATACGTAAACAATCGGAAAACTTGACATGCTGGGCATACACAAAACAAATATCGCTGAGTTAACGGACGCGGCGCCCGCGGCAGCAAAAGCAGCGTTGCCATGTCGGGCGGTTTGAGGTATCTGTGACGATTTTATTAAAATTATAATTAGATACTATAATTACCCTGCAATTTAGTTTTAGTTTAAAATTGTTACAAACAAGAAATTAATAACTATATTTGTTAATTTAGCGTTATGGGAGGTGTGCCTTCATTGAATCTCATTATTAAACCCTTCTATTTTGAAATGAAATGCTGTAAAAAATGGAGTACGCGGCATCACTCAAAAAGATGTTGGCTTTGTTTACTTTTTGTTCTTACTCCCTCTATCCTTGGATATTTCTCTGAGATCTGAGGCAACCTACTCCTTCAAGTAAAGAAATACTCTCTACATTTTACATAATGTCTTATTCTATAATCTTATGAGAGTTGAAATCATGCGGCCGGCTCTTGGACTATGATTGCCGCAAACTGCATCTCGATATATCTCGATTAGTGTAGAAGCTACAGGGTGTTTTTTTCGCGTTTCTTCAACATGCCATCAGTTTTTTGTTTGTTGATATTTTCGATTTCGGTAAAAATATCTTTTATTTATTTTTTACCTTGGAAGATATTTACGGGTAAGTAATGGTTTTGAACAAGCAATTATTCTCAAATTTAAAAATATATTTCTACATAGAAAAATAGACAAAAAATGTTTCTACCAAAATATTAAACAGATCGAGGAAAAAACTAGCACAAGCAAACAAAACAGTATATTTAATTAATTTAACTAATCGGCGCCTTTCTTAAATTATGAGGGGTGACTTTTTAGCACGCAATACTATTTTTTTAATTGTCAACATTTTGTGACGGAGATCCGTACACTTTGTGTTTGAGGAGACCCCATAAACAAAAATCTAAGGGGGTGAGGCCTGGCTATCTTCTGAGAAAGTTTATCCCAAACCATTGATCTTTAAATCTCTCATTCAAAAAATCACAGACAATATGTGCTTTATGTGAGGGGAAACTTCATCGTGCTAAAACCACATAGCTTTTCTCAGCTGCCAAGGCACATTTTCAACAAGAACCGGAAGTTCTTCTTCCAAAAAACGCAAATATCTCTTCCATCCAACACTCCTTCATAATTGTACGGTCCAATTAAATGACGACCACACCAAAGTGCCCGTGATTATGAATTGGGTTAACAACATGAGGGTTTTCTGTTGACCAATAATGTTCACTTCTTTTATTTTACGCACCAAGCGACTTTCATCTGTCCAAAGAATGTGACTGAAAAGCCGATTGTCAGCGATTTTCATAAGTGCAATAATTTGAGTAATAAAATAGAGCCTTTATATTCAATTCGCTTAAAGAACTCAAACTTATTAGAACTCAAAACCCTTTGAATGCTTGATTTGTCCACAATAAACCCCTACTTGCTTGTCTATAATAGAGTTTTTCGGGTGGTCTTCAAAATATTGCAATATTAGTGCTATAGTGCTGTCGAGTTCTCATTGCCAACTCTTCTAATAATACATTTTCCCTTTAGAATATAGAAAACACACCTGGATTTTCATCCAGGGTTATCTTTCCAATCTTGGAAACATCTTGTGATCGGGAACGCGACGCCCAAGATATCTCTTCTGCTAATTTCGAACAGCTTTTCTGGAATTTTATTAGGCTAACCAACAATATAGATATCACATTTTTCACTATGTGTTATTATTATTGAATAACTTAAACGGCAAGCATATGAACTAATGTTGTGTTGCTTCAATTTTGGCACGTAATAGTATATTACACACCGAGGTGGGAAGTGTTTCATTACTGTTGAGAGATTAAATAGTTAACCGAGGTGCGAAGCGCCGAGGTTAACTTTATCTCGAGACAGTAATGAAACACGTCACCGAGGTTTGTATACTATTTTATTTACAACCATCAATATTTTGTAATTTCAAAATTTTATCTCCGTATACTTCCCGCACTCCTGGGTGGAAAGTAAACTTTCCACCCGGGCGGGAGGTCGGGAAGTAAAAGTCAAAAAATTGACACTTTCAAACTTCTAAAAAGTCAGAAATGTCAACATTACAAACATGGTTGTAAATAAAATATTTTACAACGATCAGAATATCCATTGTTTTTCGTGGATATCTAATAAAGTCATGGCGAACCAAATTTTCACCGACAAAATTGCTTGTAACTTTTTTTAGCAAAGGTTTATCAGAAATTCGCGTCCTTTCTAAATATTCAATAAGCTCACTCAACGCAATAAGGTAATATGTATGTTTTTGGAAAAAATATGTCATATTCGATTTTGAACTTTGCAGAAGCAATGTTTTCAGTGCAAAAGTGAGCTTATGATATCGAATTTGAAGCCCATATGCCATTTTTTGTTTTATTTGCTAGTACATAGTTACCCTTGGGCATCGAGTCTGAGACACCCTGTAAATTTAGGCTTTTTTGCTGATTTTTGTTGTGTAATTGCACTTTTATCAAAAATAAAAATTTCATATGTGCAATAAATGTATATCAAAAGTATGCTTGGACCAAATTTAAACTCAATCTTTTCCCTACCTAGTTTTAACAAAATAGTACAAATTTTTTCGAAAGTCATAAAATTTCAAATAACTTCGAAACTGTCAAACATCGGAATCACCCTATATAGGGTTCAAGATCATCCTAGCTTTGTCCCATATTCACACGCTTCATACTGACTCTGGGACACCCTGTAAACTGTAAAAATCTATTAATTGATAGGGTTATCTTTCAGATGATTTAAAAATTCCTCTCGTGTCGAACGAAAAACATAAAATCTGAAACTCCTAGAATAACTAGTTCTCCAATTTTATTAGTATATGTGCCTATTACCTGGCGTCGATTCCTAGTTGCCCTAAATAGCGTCTATCTATGTACCTATATATAGCATAGCAGCGTCTATGGGAGCGCATATACGTCCCGTTAAATAGCATAAACACGCATTTGCATTGTTAATTGCCTTTGTAAACGTTACCCAATTTGTATTCAGCGCTTCACCTTTATTATTAATTCCCTGCCTCCGAAAATCAAATATATTTTGATTACAGGGTAGGGTGCCCCGAAACGCCGCCGGCGCCACGGCGGCCATACTTTATGTTACCTACTTCTCGGGGTCGAATTAAAGTAATAGAATTGCGTCTTGGAAGCGTACAAAGTAATTTTGACGAGTGACGCGAAAAGGAAAGGGAGAGGAATAATCGGGTTTTGACTCTTGACGGGCGTTCTGATGTTTGCGAAATTATCAGGCTAGCTCCGGTACATCACCCAAAGGCTAAAGCCGCAGTGAATTAAATTATTATGCCCGGCATTTTGGCTTAATTCCCCTACAAAACAACTATGACTCGCATATAGCGAATTATCGGGAAGTCCTTTGTTCTGTTCAGTAATGCAATAACTTTATTATTTCTGAATGGCTAAAGCTGTCCCAACTAAATTTTGTACGCGATGCGCATAGGTACAGGGTGACCCCCCAAAGAGTACCACCCCCCTTTATTTTCTTAATTTTAGGGTATTTTAACCGGAGAAAAGGCATTTCTTTACTAATTTTGTCAAAATTTTCAGAATCTGCTGTCAAAAAAACAATTGAACATCAAACAAAAAAGTTACGGACCTAATCTCACTTTTTTGAAATTGAAGCCCAACTCTTTTTTCCATATTTGAAATCTCTATACGACGATATATATATATATATATATATGTATGTATGTATATACAGGATGAGTTTTTTTCGATGACCACTTTGGGGATGTCGGAAACTAGCAGAGCTAGAACAAAGGTTAAATGGGGAAAGAATTGCGGTTTTGAATGCTCAATCTAATGCCCCTTTTGGATTTTTAAAAAAGTTCATGGCTCACTAGATATTTTGAAAAGAGTGATTTTTGCTATTTCATCAGATCTCTGTAGCTCCGTTATTTCTGATTAGGCAGAAAAACTGTAGAGACAAAAATTATAGATAATTTTGGGCTTAATAAGATAATCTTATCCAATATTTTATGTTGTTTGTAATTTTTGAGATATGACATAAACTTGTGTTTTTTAAAGTAAATCATAGGTGGCTGTGGTCTTATCAAATCGGCCATTTTTTGAGCTTTCTAAAGATATAATACTCGGCATATTTATTATAAAAAATAAAAGAACTATGGCTAATTTTCTGATTTTTTTAAATTTTCACATAGTCAGCCATGGAATGTTTTCATAATTGTCATAAATAGGTGGCCATTATCAGATTTCATCATTTGACCAATATTGTAGATATGGCTCAAAACCAGCAAGGGATATGTAGTACTTGTGATATATCGATTGAAAGTGCATATAACAGGCAATTTTTACTTATACTTTTTCTTAATGCTAAGACAGCATTGATGCTAAAACAGCACCCACTAAACATTTTCCCAAGTTCTGATAGATAGTCTTCAATTTTCTACACAGATTTAATGAAGAAACTTTTTCGGTAAGTAACTCTATAGTTACAAGCAGAAGAAGTTTTGGTAATTTTGACAATTATTATTTGCTACCCGTTTGCGCTATCCAGTAGCCCATCGTTAATTTGCAAGTATTAAAACACGGGCTAGTCCGATCGAAGTTCAATTTATTTCCCCATTAATATGCTAAATTGAATCACGTGGGGCGGTCACTGGGGAAGCAATTTGGCCGGCCGTGTAATGTTACACTCCGGGACAATGTGCAAATACTAGACGAGCCTCTTTCGTCCTAGTTTCAGTCAAATGAGGCACCACTAAACCTGGTTTATGTGAACCAAAACAACGTTTATATTGAACCTGTTCCAGAAAACAATAAGTAGGTATTTAAGCTTGATCTTTTCGACTTGCTGGTCAATGCAATTTCGAACTCGATTCATAATTATTGGAGCCTTTTAAACAAAAGAAAGTTTCTCATAAGAACAAGGTATACTAGGTATCCGGAACGCATTTTAATGCGAAAAGTAAACGATCCTGAACTAAACACATTTTAGCAAAGCATTACACAATAATCTTAAATTTACATGACTCAGTGGATTAAGAGTAATCAACATTTTTTTATAAATCAACTTACGGAAAGTCTTATTTTTAATCATACTTAGGCACTATTAGTGACATTAACTTTTTATATTAAATTTATAATACTTAGGTACGGTTGGCGCCAGATGAAACCGAACGCTATAAATCCATTTTCTTGGGATATTTGGATTCTGTTCTGACATTTGGCAACGTCGCTTTCATCGGTCGCTTCGTCCCTCGGTCTGAGCTTGAGTCTGTTGTGTGTTGAATGGATTTTGGGTATTATTACTCCAAAAGTGTCAAGAAAATGGCTTTACGTCGTTAGGTTTCATCTGACTCCAACTGTACATCTTTGTCTTACTTTATTGTCATAGATGGTCAGTATACCATCCAACAAACGATACTCTCAACTATATCACACAGTGCTAGCGTCAGCTGTAAACTCCAAAACGCGAAGCACTGTTCGTTTGCAATAAATATTGTAAAAAAGCAATAATCTGTGTTTTATTTATTTTTGTTATATCTAATACCTAACAATAATTATATTCTCTAAAAATAGTAGTTACTTTATTTTCCTCACGCTTGTAAAAAAAATTGTTCTTCACTCTTGTGTCTTCCCTGCACTAAATTGCTTGACCGAAATCCGCTTGGCGGCGGTGTTCGGTCAACTCCAGTCGGATTCGGAAATGTGCCACTTTCTGGACATAATGAATAACTACGACTCCTTTTGAAAATAGCGTTTTCCAAACTACAAAAGTTTTTCCTCCCTGCTGCCTGCTGTCATATCATAAGCTACTTTGCTTACTTTGATATTCTGAAATAATCTTTTGACATATTTTACTTGGGGCTCCAGCACAGCATGACATGGTTTTCATTTTGATTGTTGAGTCTTTTGTCTAATTTTTTATTTGCCTGTTGCATTTGACCAGCTCTAATTTGCGTTTGTATTAAAACACGGAGATTATGCGAACAGTACCTACTAATATTCATATATTACGGCTCGGAACTTTTAGATGCTACGTTTAAGTATTATAGATAGGTACTCCAAGAAAAATGTGAGATCATGGTCATTTGGAATTGTCTAAAAGTGCAAACCTAAAGCAGTGACAACAGAGGTGAAATATAGTAGTTTGTATAGTTTGTATGGTAGTTTCACGTGAAAACTCCGACCCCTCTATTTCACTAATTTTTGCAGAAAGAAACAAGTCATATATAAAGGTTTTATTATCTAGATATATCGTTGCAATCAGAAAAATTCCCTCCTTCAAAATACCTACCAATATTGAGGATGTTTATTATATTATTAAAAACAAAAAATATATTTAGTCCCACTTTTACGATACAACCTGTACAATCCACAAACCTACCTTTCTAAAGACCGATGGTTATCCTACAACTTTTATATAACACATTTTTTTCTACCTGCAAAAATAGAGAAATAATAGGGGATCCGAGTTTTCGGTAGTCTATATACCTACCTATACATGGTGCCCAATTTAGATGGAACAATGGATATAACTTTTTAAATACACCTTGTATAAAAAAATTCTTTCAGACAAGAATTTTTCAGTTGATATATTTGCATATTTTGGCGACCTTGAATTTTTTGGGGAGGCAGTCATTTCGGTGCTATGGCAACCAACGTTGTTTTTTTAAATAGCACCATACACTTTTCTATTAAAATTTGGAATCAGCTCCGTTTTGTGCGTACGAACATGTAAAGTTTCATTGGAGTTGCATAAGAAAATTTTTGAGAAAAAGTAGAATTTCTGCAAGTATACGCCAAAATTGAAAATCGATAGCGTTGCCTAAAAAGTAGGCAATGCCTAATGAAAATTTTTACATTTTTGCATTTCTGACATTCAAAGCGTCAGAAAGTGACATACCTATAACCACAGAATACCCCTGTTGTAACCAATAATATGCCATTTTTTCGTCTAGTAGCGCCACCCCAGTCCGTAAACAACAATGAAATATGACGTCATGCTCAGGTCTTTAATATAGTGTCGGTCCAGTTCCATTGTCCATATCGTAAATAATTTGACAGGTCACACAGGCATGTGGAGTAAAACAAAATCAAAATTTGCTTGATTTCCCACACGCGTCGCGTCGGAGAAATCTTAACTGTGATTAGTTCATATGATTCATACCCTATACCTATAAGATGGACATGAAATTATATCCGTTCACTTGACTGGAATTGATACTACTTATTCATTCTGTACACTGTACACAAAACGAAAAAAATATCCACATGGTAGTAGAAAAAATATATTATGTAAATTCCATATACGCATCAAAAATCTACTTCTTTTTTAACTATATTGGTAGGACAAAAGGATTTTTTTTTAACTAATTTGTCATCTTGTGCGACAAATTTTTGTAGAGAATTCTCTAATTAGTATACAGGGTGTCCCTAAATTAGCTTGCCATTTGCCATAATTTACTAGCGAGTTGTACGATACAAAAAAATTAAAAAAGTTTCTAAAAAAATTGCCTCAAAAATGTCCCGTTAAGGGGCTATAGCTCCCGAAATGGACACTGGCAAACAGTTTCTTCTAAATATTTCCAGAACGAACAAAGATAAAATTCTGTAATTTGGTATTTGATATAGGACCCCCGAAATGGACTGTTTCGCAAAGGGTTTTTTCTAAATATTTCCAAAACGAGCAAAGTTAAAATTCTGAAATTTGGTAGTGATATACCACCTGAGAGAAGAAATCATGAAAAAGGCGCACAAAAGAAATTTGGTCATTTTTAACCCCTGGTCCCCTTCATTTGGGACACCTATGATGAAGAATGACAAATTATTGTTAGTACTTATGTAGGAAAATGCCGCACCTCAATGACACCAGTCGTTGACAATAATGATATATGCTTCCAAACTTTACATGAAATCTGGTAAATTACATTTCTCGTAGCATTTGACAACTTCGATACCGGAACGCGTATCCCAAACTGTAACACAAATTATTGTTATTGCGTTTAGCATTAGCGATCTCTTGTATCTATGCCAATTAATTATTGTTTTCCGCTTGATTTCCACGTATATTAAAATACGGACTGGGCCTATCGAAATTCAATTTATTTCGCCAATAATATACCTACGCTAAATTTAATCGGGCATCCGTGTCCGTGCCGTGGGACATTATAGGTCAATAAGCAAATACTTGCACTGCCTCTTTGGTCCTGTTAAATAAGGACACCACATTAATATTTTGCTGAAAGCTCCTTTATGGCGGGCAATTGTTAGACAAGGAATATGAATTTCGAGATGTCTCTCTGGAGCAGCACAAAATTAGAAGGAAACAATAATGTTATACAGTTTACGCGCCGTGTACCAAAAGCGACAGACAAGGCAATGATGGCCATTGAAAAACTAATCTCGAACTATGGAGTGCCTCCCTTTCTGCTGCATGAAGGGCCGACCTGCCGCTTTCATGAAATATTCAGTGTATGTACGAAGTAGCTACGGTTTAATAATAATCGACCAAACTCGCTGTTATTATTGAATTAAATATTTAGCGTTTACTCGGTTCCATACAGGGAGCCGCGCTTTACTCTAAAAAATTTTCAACATGCAAATCGCCTACATAAATGTCTGTATATTCACTAATTTTCCAAATTGACAATTTATAAAGTTGGTGTAGTGTACCAAAACAGAAAATTGTTTTCTAGTAGGACATTAACATTGGATAGAAAATGATAAATGATAAAATGAAAATTTCATTGCATTGTAGACTGTAGGTTCACAAAGAAAACAAACAAAATTTTTTATTGATAGCTTGATTTTCATAAACTTTTTTTGTTAGATAGAACCTCAAAAATGGCATTAAATGCATAACTCAGGTCCCTCGTGCGTTAAATTCATGGCCCACTGAGAGGGTGTTTTAGTGCTGACATTTCGAGAAGTGATATTAGGGATTTTTTTAGAGAAAAATTAATGCGGGATTCTTGTTCAGCGTTGTTTGAAACCCAAGCGCACCAATTATATTACCGTAGCTCTACAGGGTGTTTCAAAATTTTTAGTGACCCACTTAAGGACTGACCACTCCTGTAAAATATTTATTATCACTGCGTATAAGAATTCGGCCTTACTTTTCTTTAAAAAAAATTGGAACCCTCCCCCCCCCCCCGTAAAGCTGCGTTAATGCAAATTGGTACGTTTGGGTTTCGAACAGCACCGAATAAGAATCCGGCATCATTTTTTTTTAAATCCCTAATAGTACTTCTCGAAATTCCATCACTAAAATGCCGTCCCAGTGGGCCATGAATTTAACGCTCGAGGCACCTGAATTGCGCATTTAATGCCATAATGCACGCGAGTGCACAAGTTGTGGCACTAGGCGAACCACGAGCAAAAGTGCAAGACCATGCAATATCCATTGCTCCGAGTTGTACACACTATTATGCTTTGTGCACGACCGGCAATTTAAATTTCAATTAGATAATATTCGAACAAATTGTTTATGCCTACATTCTTTTGCTGACCTTCATTATATTTGACATAAGCACACATGATAAAAAGAATGTAAATTATCTTCTTGACATTCGTCCGGTTAGTACAGAGAGGATATAGCGGCCAAGTGTCGACAATATATTATATTCGATGTCAAAACTATCCAAGTAAGGTAAAATCCATTCTAATTGTTGTAATTCATCACTCGTCATACTTAATTAAATGTCGCTAAAGTTGGGATTTTATTTTTATTGTCAACGCATATTATCTATGTGTAAAATCTTAATTCGCGATTTACCTCTTAGATATCGAAAATATCGTTTGACAGATCCCCACCTTTATACCCCAGTTCGAAGTTAGCCATGCCTCTGCCACTGGTTGCACGGAAATAACGAAATTAAATTAAATTGAAAATTAGCCAAATGGTGTGTTTAGTATTTGTCTGCTTTTTGTCACGCACGCCACTGATGAATCTAGGGTTTTTCCATGTACCTTAGGCCTTGAAGACTTGTTATCTATATTACATCGAGAGTTTCCTGAAATTATAGCATACCGCAATTTACCAGCGCATTCTACTTTCCGAAAAAATGAAAAAGTTCCTATAAACTTGGCCTCAAAAATGCCGCCTAAGGGGCTATAGTCCCCGAATGGACACTTTAGCATACGGTTTTTTCTAAATATTTCCAGAACGCACAAAGGTAAAATTCTGAAATTTGGTGTATGATACATATACCCGTGAGATTTGACATTTACTGGGTAGAGATTCTTTATCATGGGCGTCTCAAATGGAGGGTAAAAATAACCCAAATTTTTGGTGTGTGCGTTTTTCCCAGATTTGTTGACAAATTATGAAACTTCTAAGAAAGAAAGGTGCTCTGGATGAACTTCAATAGAATTCACCCCTTTCGAGTACAATTGTTTTGAATTTTTTTTGCAGTGTGCCAGGAAAATGCGTACCTACCTATTAGAAATTAGCCTGCCATAATTTACCAGCGCAATCTGAAACCTAAAATACAACAAAAGTTCCTGTAAACATTGCCTCAAAAATGCCCACTAAGGGGATTATAGCCCCGAAATGGACACTTTCGTAAACGGTTTTGTCTAAATACCTCTGCCACAGAGGCAGAGGTAGTTTATTCTTCATCATAGACCTTTGCTCGCTCTGGAAATATTTAGAAAATAACATTTGCGAAACTGTCAATTTCGGGGGCTATAGCCCCCCCCCCCCCTAGGGGGCATTTTTGTTTCCATGTTTTCAGGAACTTTTTTTTACTTTTTTAACTCGCAGATCGTGGTGGCAAATTAAGGCAGGCCAATTTCTTGCCATTTCATGGAATACGACAAAAAAATTCGAAACCATTTTACTCGAAAAACGGTGCATACCCTAGAAGTTAAACCTCCATTTGGGATGCCTATGATGAAGAATGTCAAATTATATCTACCCCAGTAAATATCAAATCATAAGGGTACATATCACATATCACATAATTTTATCTTCGTGTGTTCTGAAAACATTTAGAAAAACCGTTTGCCAAAGTGTCCATTACAGGGGCAACAGCCCCCTTTAGGGGTTTATGTTTATAGAATCTTTTTTCATTTTTTGGGTCGGAGAACGCGAGAGTAAATTATGGCAGGCTAATTTCGAGACAAGCTGTGTACCATTTGTTCCAGAGATAAAAATAAAATATGAAAATAGTTGTTTTTAAACATTATGTATCTTGAAAACGAATGGTTTATACACCCAGGTTTATAGGAACTTTTTGTTCCAAAATGACTTTGTCTACAATTGTTAAAGTTTGTCTAGAAAAATATATTAATAAGGGAGAAATCGGCGTTAAAAAACTTTTGTTTCTTCGCCGTAAAAAGGGAGGCGGCAGAACAGAGACTTCAAAACTGTATTCTTATATCACGAATTCCTGCGGCGTAGGCCGCGAAAGTCAAGTTGGGCAGGAATAAAAATGGCCCGAAATAAAAATCCCGCCCGGAGCTTTGGCTCGGCGGCCCGGAGCGCACACTTGTTTGGTATTTAGGGAGCCGACCCGGAATACGAATCGCGGGATATTTCTCAGGGGAACACAAATAAAATGAAACAATAATACATATTACAATTCTCCAGCCAAGCTGGGAAGTCCGCCAAACAACGATGCAATGACAATAATTGAACTAACCACAAACTGTACCTATATATTTGGGTGGCCACTTTTTCCGTTGCATGAAATATTTAGTGTATAATAATAATTCTCACCCTCACAATACTCCAAACTAGGAGTGCCCCAGAAGCAACTGAATGCTGCAACTTATGCCCTTATACAGGGTGAGTTTTTTTCGATGCCCACTATGGGGATCTCGGAAACTAGCAGAGCTAGAACAAAGGTTAAATGGGGAAAGAATTGCAGTTTTGAATGCTCAATCTAATGCCCCTTTTGGATTTTTAAAAAAGTTCATGGCTCACTAGATATTTTGAAAAGAGTGATTTTTTGCTATTTCATCAGATCTCTGTAGCTCCGTTATTTCTGATTATACAGAAAAACTGTAGAGACAAAAAATGGTAGATAATTTTGGGCTTAATAAGATAATCTGATCCAATTTTTTATGTTGTTTGTGATTTTTGAGATATTACATAAATTTGTGTTGTTTTAAATGTAAATCATAGTTGGCTGTGGCCTTATAAAATCGGCAATTTTTTGAGCTTTCCAAAGATATAATACTCGGCATAGTTATTATAAAAAATAAAAGAGCTATGGCTAATTTTCAGATTTTTTTAAATTTTCACATAGTCAGCCATGGAATATTTTCATAATTACGTTCTATTTTGTAATTAGACATACTTCAAACTTTCTAATATTTTGTTATTAGCTGGTAACAAAATGTATCAAAATAAAACAAAAATTAAAAAACTCAAATTCAAATTATTATTATTTTAAAAGGTCACGTTTTAAAATAAAAAGGTGTTCAAACAATCCACCATTATTATTTATGCAAATATTGCATCTTTTTAAAACTGAATTTGTCGCCTTTCTTAGAGAGCGCCTGTCAATACTGGCAATTGCTTCTAAAACAGCTGCTCTTAATTCAACAATTGTCTCATACTTTATTTTGTACTGTTCCCCACAAAAAGAAATCCAAAACAGACAAATCGGGGGATCGGGGCTGCCAGGAAATAGGTCTATTTTTCTCCCTATCCAACTACCTATTTGGATAGAGCTGATCTAGGTATTTTCTTACGGGCAAATAATTATGTGGTGGAGCTCCATCATGATAATTTTTGTTTTATTTTGATACATTTTGTTACCAGCTAAAAATAAAATATTGGAAAGTTTGAAGTATGTCTAATTATAAAATAGAACGTAATTGTGAAAATATTCTATGTGAAAATTTTAAAAAAATCAGAAGAGCTCTTTTATTTTTTATAATAACTGTACCGAGTATTATATCTTTAGAAAGCCCAAAAAAATGGCCGATTTTATAAGGCCACAGCCAACTATGATTTACATTTAAAAAACACAAGTTTATGTCATATCTCAAAAATCACAAACAACATAAAAAATTGGACAAGATTATCTTATTAAGCCTAAAATTCTCTACAATTTTTGTCTCTACAGTTTTTCTGCATAATCAGAAATAAAAATCCAAATGAGGCATTAGATTGAGCATTCAAAATTGCAATTCTTTCCCCATTTAACCTTCGTTCTAGCTCTGCTAGTTTCCGAGATCCCCATAGTGGGCATCGAAAAAAACTCACCCTGTACCTATATATAAATGTTTTCTTTCCAATTTCAGTCTTCTTTAAGGATCTATTACAATTATTTCTTACTCTTGATCGATTTTGAAAAATACAACTGTATTTGAAACTAGGGGTCAAGAAATTCAATTTCAAATATAATGATTCTAAGAAATATTTATACGAGGAGATGAAGGTACAAAAATGGCAATGTGTCTGTTTCTATATTATACTGTAATTAGGTGGAAGTAGTGAATCCATTGGCAGCGGTTTTGTGAAAATACGATGAATGCCTACTGCATAATCTAATCAGAGTCCTATTTATCCATTCATTGCGCACCTCTTTTTCAATAATAGTAATTATTAATTTCCGACATGGGCTTCCATCCGCCACAGTTCATCGCACCATGTTATTCGCAAAACGCAATAAAATAATCCCCGGCCAATTTTTGCGAATGTTTACGGTCGGCCAAGCGGAAAATAATATCGCCGGCCGTTATTGTAATAAACGCGTGTCTCTCCGCATTCGCCACAACTGCGAGCTTTAATTAAATTTTGGCCGATGAAAAGCAACGGCTTTAAAATTTAATCACTGGACGACAGGGACAGGAGTTTTTATATCTTAGGCGAAATGCAAATAAAAAGTTAAAATTGTCAGCTTTAGTTCAGGAGTGGACACCAATAACAACCACAGGAAATCGATACTAGAGAGGAAATTCTCATATTATTTTGAAATTTTGGGCCAGACTGAAATATTGAACCAACATTGCAGGCTTCTGTTTAAAATAAGGAATTTAATGCCACTTCCTGTTAAACCGGAAGTAGTTTCAAAGGTCTGATTAAAAACCTGTAGGTATTCACTATTCACACACTTTTAGAGCATTAGGAATAAATCTAAATGTTGTTGTTAAAACTAGTATGTTCTTTTAAATTATTTTTTTATTTTTTGTAGCGTCCTTAACGATGTTTAGTTGTTTGATCAAACTGAAATTACGACAAAATCTGCTGTGGCTCCCATATTCCAAATACTGCTAATAACAGCGGACAAGAACAAGCCCGCAATAAAACTGACGATAACACAAATACACAGTTTCCGACCGGATGAATAGGTACTCGAGTTGCATCTAAAACTTTCCACTAAAGTCTACTCAGAGTTTTATCCATTCTACTCCAGGCACTTTTCTTTTGTTTGGCTTTTTTCTTTAGCCACATCTTTTCATTTGTGTTCGAGTTTGGTTATAAATAAATTTGCCCAAAGCTTTTTTTTTCCGCAAAGTTCAGCGTGTTCAATAGTATCTAATATTATAGTAATAATTTTTTGACAAGAGGATACATCAAATTGTATGACTACTAGGTTTTTAAATAGGTACCTTTAAACCAAGAAAACTATGGTGAAGCACAGTGGAAATTAATATGAATTTTGTTCATTTAGAACTGATCCACAAATTTGGGGGTCTCCTTCAATTAACATTTTCGGCTTATTTCTACCGAATGAAGCATTTCTAATCAAAAGTATCGGAGTGAACTAATTACAAAGACCAGAAACCAGAAACGAACCAAACATCAATGCATACTTCTATACAGGGGGATTGACAGCTCCGCGAGTACAAATTTTAATGACATATTTTTGAGACCAAAATAAGCCTTTTTTCCTATAAACAAATATCTTATATTAGTCTGAAAAATACGTCATTAAAATTTGTGTACGAAGTTTTGAATCACCCTATATAAAACAGCTCTGAGGAGCTTCTCACATTATGAATTGCAAACTGGCATTCATAATTACTTTATAGGTTAAGTTTTTAATAGGAAGCCACTCCAGCCGGCCTTTAAGAAAGTATCACTAAATAGTCATTAATTATTTAAGCCGGATACAGTTCTTTTTGAGGAACTGAACTAAAATTGAAAAGGTCCGGAGGAAGCGAGTCCTTTCCTTCCGGGATATTAACGTTACTCAGCGAGAGGTTTCTAACCCAGTTTCTAAAATAACAATAAAATTATATAGGAAGGGAAGTAAACTTCCATCTTTACGGGTACAAGCGGACTACTAAAGTAGTTTCCCGATCGTAACTCCTTTTCATAAAGGGACAAACGTTTGTTTTCTGGATTGTGATCTCATCGCTACGCTATGAACAAAAAGTCTGTCCGAAGATTTTAGGTATAAAGACAAATTTAATATGGCAGAATTTATAATATGTTTAGAGGTTATGTGACAAAGTTTTTTGTTCTTCCACTAAATATTCTACAGGAGAAAATTTTAAGATTGGGTACGATGCCTTAAAAGGTAGGTATAATCCTTGAGAACTTCATTGTTAAAAATCGATTTAAAATTACAGGCATTTTCATGTGAAAGTAACGGGTTTTTACACGATTTATTATGTACTATGTGAATATACATTCAAAATCGTGAACAAATACATACTTGTAGTACTTTTTCGCTTTTTTGTGATTTTACCTTCGTCCAATGTAAAAATACAACTGAATGAGGTAAAGTTTCGTTGGGCTATTTTATTTTTACTCTTCACTGTTGAAAATTACGTTGCGAAAGCGAAAATGCATCAACTTTAGTGTATTTTTACATGTTTGAAGGTGGGAGTAGGCACTAGCGATACGGAATTGCATCATAATTTCTCTAGTAAGCACGTTGGGCGGTCGTCCATTGTTGTCGTCTACCAAGCGCAGCACGAGAACCGTTGCGTTTGCGTTATAACTTTTTCATCCATCAAAAACGGTTTGTTAGTATGTGTTGTGAAGAGGAAAAGGACGGTAATTACTAGAAAATGTTGTCAATGTCATCTCTTGTTAATCCCAACCGCGAACGCGAATGCACAAGTGTTTGTTTTTATTTTATTTATATATTTTTTTGTATAAAAATAAATTATTATTCCAAACATAGAAGTTAAAAACATGTAACTATTTTTTACATAATAGGTCGATTTTGATGTTTAATGATAATGAAGATCTTGCAATGGCAAAAAATAAATATTTTATTATATTTTTTTAGGGAGCCGCCCTTGACGTCTGAGCGCACCGCAAGGAATTATTCCTTGTGTAATTTCATTACATTTTTCTCAAATGTAATGGGTAATGTAATGATTACTTTAAAAAGTAATTTGGCCCAGCTCTGCCAGTTACATATCGGAATGTATGATTCCACAATATTTCTAGTAATTTTAATTCGCAATTCTCCACTATATACCGAAATAGCTATTGTAAATTTAAGTTATTTTTCACGAAATTTTAATTGGGTATTTGTAATATACATGTAATTTAGTGTAAATTTTCGTGCGTGATATTACAATATTAAAGTAAATTTAAACATAGTGAAGTATATTTAAAAGCACAGTCTGTAAGTTTACCTGTCGGCTTAGTATATAAGTTTACCTGTCGGCTTAGGTATATTTACTACTAGATCATGGTAATAATACATCACATACATCAGACATTAAGTAATTTTCAATTGTAATTATACAACGAGTCCTCAAAATTACTCGATGAAGTTTATTATTACAGTACATTTTGGTTGTAACATGATTACAGCAATTTGTCGTGTAAAATCGCGAATCCGTTTTTAACAGTGTAGTTAGTATGGAGAGTTCAGGGATAGGTGGCGCTGTCAGCTAAATATGTTTCCTTGATTATTTTCGTCATTTTTGTCTGTCTACTAACGTACTAATGATTACTTATAGTTAAAGGGCTAGTTATTTGTCTTGGAATAGTAGGCAGAGAAGCTACAACGAAGAACCGACTATTTTAATAAAATATAAGATTGGAGGACTTTTCATCTCGTAAAGAAAACACCCCCAAATACCAGGGGCGGATTTAGGCATGGGCTTTATGGGCTACAGCCCAGGGCCCCTTTCACACAAGGGGCCCCGCCAGCCCCGGCCTCACCGCGGTGAAAACTTGTTTAATTGTCCACCAATCCATTCTATTGAAATGTTTTTGTTGGTAGAAATCACAGTATCACAGTTATGAGTTAGGTATGTATGTTGTATGTTCCTAAGATCTCTATTTTTACTGACTTTTCAATTTATAGCGAAGTTATATTCATTGTAGTTTCTTTTTGTGGCTTATACTTCTAAGCAAACAAAGTAAGATAATAATTTAGAACTATTTTAAGTTTTCGAAGATTTTGGTTGGGGCGTCAGCTACTGGCTTATGCTAATGTTTGTGCTAAGCCAATGCCTGACGTAGGTGTCAGTCCATGGTAAAATCACAAGTCATGCAAAAATCATCTCTAAAGTCTCTAACAAAAAAAGCCTTATAATGGTGTACAAATTTCGCGTCAATTGGTTAAATATTTCCAATGACTAACACGCCTGCCAGCCATTGGCTATACAATTGGCACTGACTATGGCAGACTTTGGACGTTGGGTGGTCGGTCAACGCTTCGGAGTTCTGTCTTCGTCTTCAAGAGCATCAGAACATGTATAGATTTGTCACTCAACGATTCTGAGCCATGTCTTCTTGTCGAAAGCGCTGAACAGGACCAATGACTACTACTACGATCTTTACAAGTTTACAATGTCAAATTAAATTAAATCATTCAAAATAAGTTCAAAGATGTGTAGTTAAGAAACGACCCTAGAGAATTTATGCGGTCTGTCACGGGAAGAGAAGAAACAGTATTTTTAAAAGAAAAAAAAGAGAGAAAGATAGGGAGAAGAAAAGAGGGAGGGGAAGAGAAGAACAATAAATAGAAAACAGAAAATATTAAATGAGAAAAAAAGCAGTTGGAGCTAAGTAACATGGGAATACATTTACGAGAATCAATATTATCATAGAAAAATATAAGAAATAGGTAAACAAAAGTGAACATTATTTTTAATAACAACTGTGACATAACGAACAAATAATAATTTACAAAATTGAAAATCCAAAGCTTTCTACTCAAGAATAAGTTATTATATGTTCCAGAAATGAGAATGTACGATAACTGGATAAAAAAATTAAATTTTGAAATTTAGTTTACAAAAAATATATTGCAGATTTGATTTGGGCTGTTGGTAATTATTTCCAGTGATGTCTCTCCTACTTATTCCATATAAAGGATCATCAATAAACGCGCCAAATTGATTTTTATAGATTAAAATTTGATAAATCAATCCTTAAGGTGTCAGGCACTGTTAAGTTTACGTTACCCACAAAAATAAGTTGGGTACACAGCATCAATTGTGGGCCCTGCTGCCATCCTATACCCCGTCAGTCAATCGTGCCTGTATCAGTTTGAGGTTATTATTTGCTTCTTTATGCTTGAGAAACGCTTCGCTTGAATCAACTGATCTTTCGTTTTGGTGAAGTGTGAAGTGTTAATTTATAAATTTTTTGAAGAAGAAAAAGCAGGTTTTTGATCACCGGAACAAACGGGGGGCCCCATAATAGTGTTAGCCCAGGGCCCCCAAAACTTACGGTCCGCCCCTGCCGAATACAGCCAATACAAATAATACAATAGGTACCTACGTCTAGCGACATAACATATGAACATGACTGTATATCTATCTGAAATGCGTTAGGCGAGTTCGTTCAATTTAAGTAGGAATTAGGGTACATTGCCTCTACAGGATCTTCATAATTAACCTGATGAATTGCCGGTGATCTAGGTGAGGCTAAAATACAAAGCGGCCGAGATGTTATTCATCTGAGAATTCAACGCCTGCCAATATGAACCAATGGAATGATATGATTTTTGAAATATTAACCAATCAGGTGATGATTTCAGCGATAATACCACTAGTGGTATTTTCGTATGTAATATCACTAGTGCCGGAAATTTTATCGATAATTTTTTCGAAAGCGCTATTTTGCCTAGAAAGATCACGAGTATAAATTGGGCTTTTATTTTGCACAAATGCAATTATTGCTACCAGAGGCATATGATTGGTTGGATTTTTATGGAAGGAGCGACCTTATTGGATGCAAGCAGTATGAGGGAAATAATCGCTGAAATCCTACTCTCTTAGTTACGTCCTAGTTACGCTAAACCAATATTGTCATTGTGTCAGCTAAAACTGATAACCCGATAACTTCTTCACAATACCAAATTTAATATAGGACTAGAATATATGTTTTCAGTTAACACATTGATCTTTAAATATCTATTAGCACAAGAAACATATTCAGAACCGAAAGTTCAATCTAAATGACAGCTAGCTGTCAAACTATTTGCAGTTGTTAAATTCTCTTTTTAAATACAACTCGTGGTATGAATAATAATAGATAATACCTTTCTTTAATTTATCACCCATTATAATCCCAATGCTAAGAAAATACCACTCCTGCTGCGCAGTCGTGGTATTTTCAGCTTTGGGATTATAATTCGTAAAATTAACGAAAGGTATTATCGATAATAGGCACACCTCTTATATATTACCTACCCCTGAAAATTTTATTGAAGTGAAATCTTCTTTGGCGTGGATTTGCACCTTATACTTAGGGGCGTCGTGCGGTAGAATGGGGAGGTTTAGTTGGGCGAGATTGCCAGGCACCTGCCAGGTTCTGCATATTTACCTTAATCCACAAATGCAAATCATGATTTTATTATGATACAGAAGGGAGAAATTTGGGGATGCCTAAGCGCTTTTCCCGGCAATTAACTTTATTTCTTCGGTTTCATAATGAGCCAAGGCGGAGATAATTAACAGTTGGAAGGCAATGTTGGGAGAAAATAATTAGTAACCGGGGCCAGGTTTCCGTGGAATAATGTTAAAATTCAAAATGTGTAGATATAAATACATATTAGTTATCTCACCACAACTTGCTTAACAAACACCTGGGGTGCTTTTACGTTCATTATGAAATCTACCATAAGTATTCCAATTAGATCTTCAAGGTTTGAATTTACACACAAAACCTTTAGAAAAAATGTACGCGGTATGTACAGGGTGGCCACGTCCGTAGTAGATAGGCTATGTATGTTCTGGCCCACTTTCTCCATGTATTTCTTATGGGGCCTAAAACGTGGTAAAAACGTGACCAAATTTCTCCGACGCGACTGCGCGAGACCACCCGACTTTCTCCCCCGTCCAATCAGATCGCACCGACTAGGGTCTGCGCTAGCCCGAGGGGTGCCGAAGATGCCCGAGGGGTACGACCCCAGCAGGTACGACCCAAGCGCGGCTGACAGGATTCCACTCACTTTCTTTTTACCAGGAAAAATCGGCGGCACAAGTGGTATCTGCATTTAGTCTTCGCATGTTTCGATACACTGACCTATATACGTTCCAGTAACCTAGCAAATAATTTCTAGATACTAACAAAATTTACAACGCGAAAAATGCATCATATAAAAATAAAATATGTCGGAGCAAACGTTATTATTCGCTTGAAAACATTTTACTTTGCAGCGGCCAGCTGTCCTGATTGGAATAGTTTCGAAGAAATCAACATATCTACCTACATCTACATCTCAAAAAATTCACCGGTGGACCAACGCCCACATATTTTGTTTATTCCCAGTTATTTTGCGTTTATAATATGCAGCACAGTTTTGTTGCGACTTGTCTGGAATACTGAGAAATCACGCCGCAGCCGTGACCTTCGAGATGTAATATTGCGAGCGAGCTACGGATATCCCCGACTTTTTTCGAGCGCTTTCTCTGATCCAAACACATGCAAATAAAACTAGATTATACGCCAACCTATTTGCGCCTGAATAAAAATACCGACTTTTGTGTTAGAGAATATTATGTCGCCTGCAGAAATGCAAGCTGTTTAAATAACAACAGAGAAAGGTGCTTTTTTCATGTCAATAAAAATTCCTAGGACAATGCTGGCTGTAAGAATGCAATGTATGTGTGAACGAAACACCGAGCTACGGTGTAGAGGAGAAAGTAAGAAAGTTAGAAAAATATACTTATTTTTATTTTTTCATAGGACTCATTTTAATATTTCAGTTTAACCTATAGGGGACAAAATAAACCAGTCAAAAATCAACTAGATACACGTCCGACAGGGGGCAATAAATGCTATTTTTTTCGCATAAAACGCTAGCCCTTTGCACACCCCCAAAAACGTGACTAATATTTGCTAAAATCAACGCCCCCACAAAATCAACTTTGCCCTGGGAAACGAAAATATTTTTAAACACCAGGTATCAAACTTTCTATTGTCTACAAAATACGTTATGTACCAAAAATTGTTAATACAAAACCAGATGTCAAACTTTCTATTATATACAAAATACGTCATAGCTGTAAGACAAGCGATGACCTAGCTTGTCCCAAGAAAGTGTTTGCTTAATAAGGCATTCGAACTATAAAATTAAGTAATACTTATCAAAATTGGCTAGATGTATCCAGCACAAGGTATATTAAGAAAACTATATGAGCACCGGGTGCTACCAAACATCTTTGCTCCAACGATCCAGTTGCAGGTTGCTACAGAGAAAAAAAATACAGAAAATAATTTGTGATAGTTTCACACCTAGTTGCATACCTTCCCTGACAAATTTCTATATATTAACCAGGTGTTTGTTGTTGCCCGACCCCTGTAAACCGATCTGTGGTACCAGGTTTTTGGAATGTGATAAAAAAAATGCCACGATGCAATAAAATACAATATAAGTATAAATAATTTTGAGAAGGCAGGTAAAGCAGCACCCATAGCCTCTGACGGTAAGCAGTTGCAGTGCAATCTAAAAGTAACTCAGAAAAAACTACATAGTTTTACCCCATTTTATTTTTGAACTAGAACTAAAAAAACGCCAGCACCAATCTTATCGGGTGTATTGAAAACAGACTAGAATTCCTACTTGATGAAATAATTTTTAAATAATAAAAAGGAGCGCGCATCCTTCAAAACATCTATCAGTATTTTGATATCGGTCATGGAATTGTTCGACATATAAAATCTATAATAGACTGAAAAATTATATATTATAGAGGTTCTAGTAAATATAGTATATTTTTGTCTAAAACCAGCCAGAAAGAAGCTATCTACAAGACTGAAATTTTTTTAAAAAATTTCCTCAAAATTGGGTACCTCATAACCGTTTTCCCTGTGAAGTTTTAAGTTCATTTTAAACAAAAGCTGTAGTACCTATGTTGAACGGAATATAATATTTTTTCGTTAAAGAATATTTTTACATTAAATCTTTACAAATTGTAGTTTTCTTGAAAATTCGACACTATACCGGCTGTCTCATTTTTAAACCTCTGATTATCTTGTAAACCAACAGTTTCACAAATAAATGTTTAAAATAAAAAGTTTAAGTGTGCCGTGGGTCCGTTCAAATAATCGGGTAATAACCAAAAAAAAGTATTAGGACTAATCGAAAAAAAAGGCTGCGCAAACATATAAAATGCTACTCACTCTATCCCTATAGATACTGGTATGGTAAAGAAATCAGGTGACACCAAATGACAAAAGTAATTAATTAACAACCTATGACAATCAGGAATCACCGAACATCTTTAGATTGATCCAACAACCATCCAAATTCCGGAAAAAAAACAGCACCAGCCAATTAGAATTCCACACTGCCCTATAATTTTCAACCGAAAACACACAAAAACATCACTTTATCCCAAAAACACACGATAAAACGGACTTTTACGCCTTATATTAAACAACAACTGCTGTATTCCGACTGAGAAGGTAGGTATAGAGAGAAGCAAGGCGGCAAGGAAAACAAAAACGTTATTGTATTACCAGAGTGCAGACTGCATCAGTTTGGTTTTAAACTGTATATATGAATAAGCCTAATTTACAGTTTGGAAATAAAAAAAATGGTCTTAATTTTTGATAATATATCACCTCTGACCTCTTAGGAACGAAAAATTTTCATTTATTTTTATTTATTTTGAATTTTGAATTTTGAATTTTTATTGTCTTAGGTGCTGTATATAAAAAATAATTCGTTGTGTTTTACCCGTAATAACTTAAGTATGGATGAAAGAGTGTCAATCCTGCCCCAAAATATTGATTAATCATAATTATTTTGATACTTTATATAATTCACAATTTGTTACTAGGCAGTTGCATTCTAAAAAAATTATTAACCAGAAAAACGGCAACATGACTGAATACCCATTTTGAGAGTCTGTTTGTTAGCTTTTAGGGGTATTCCTCGTATGGAAATATTAGGAGGGCGATATTTTTAAAAATACTGTGATAAATCATGAAATTTTCTGTCAAGTACCTAGCCCAATTTACAATAAAAAACTACCTGTTGGGTTTAATTTTGATAAAAAATTCAATTTAATGGAAACCAGTTATCTTTTGGAAACAATTTCACATTTAGATGACAGTGAACCTAAAAAAAACACTTACTTTAGGAAATAATGATACAGATATTTTGGAAATATACAAGGCAAAAAAGTAATGATGTAGCTGTTCCATTTATGTTACTCTATTCGTACAGATTACATGGGAAAGACGAATATATATGGGTTTTGGTTATTTAGAAAAGTTGTTCAATAGACTGAGATAACATAGGAAACGCTTTCCGCTACAACAGAATCAGATGAAAAGAAAAATTCCATCTGGGGTCAAGCTAGGGGGTAACTACATAACCAAAATAAAAAAAAATTGAACGTTATAAAATATAAAAAAAATCATATTTTCAACGGATTTTTGTCCTCTGAAAATTGTTCTTGTCTAAATTCAGTTTCAATAAGTCACTAATTGGGATAATAGGAACATTTTTTTTAAGAATCTCTTGTAGAATTGTGCGATATAATTCTGACAACGATGCTGGCCGTTAATAGATTACTAATAAAAAATATAGCAGACAACGTAATTTATATAACGTTCAGTGCCTCCACGTCTATAATAAAATCTGAGAAATTTCTGTATATTAACCAGGTGTTTGTTGTTGCCTTAAGGCATACGTCTGAAAAGTTGAACCTATTTTGTAGTAGAATTTGGAATCTGATGATAAGTAAAACAACCATTAGGCAATAAAATAGAACAGTAGTATCAAAGCATGTGTATCCGAAACGGCTTGAACCGCCGACGCTCGTGATCTGCTGACCCAGCAGGAATATTATCGAAGGGATATGTATCAAGACTAGGGAATTATATTAAAAGTTCAGCCTACTTTGCCCTGAAAAATCGTATATTTTTTACTACTAATGTATTGAAAATATTCTAAACAGATTTAAAAACTAGTTTAATGTCAATAAATCACGAATTTTTTGATAATTTAAGAACTATAGACTGAAAAAATTGTTGCTTAAACAACATTGAAACTACACTGATAAAAATATGCATCCATGGTTGAAACTACACTCTGTTGCCTTAGGGTAAAATCAGACGCCAAACACATATCTCCCAAAAAGTTCAACCTACTTTGCCCTGAAAAAATCGAACAACAGAGGTATTCATCCCTGACAAAACCAATACCAAACCAAAAAATCGTGCAAAGTGGCTACGACAAAAGGCTTGACCTTTGTCCTTTGGGACACGTGTGACCCCGGTTCAAGTAGAATCTAAAAAAAAACCTGTAAATCATACCTACAGTAGAATCTGCTAAAGTAAAAATCCAGGTGTCAAAAAATCACTTACATACAAGTCTGACAGTAAATCCTTCTTGTATTATTAGAAAATACGTCGACGTCACAGCCATACCCGTCGATGGTACCCCTAGCGTGTCCGGCCAAAAATGCATTCTGCTGGGCGTGAAAATTTATGATACACAAAATGATTGCAAAATAATTGTTCAGTATCCGTATTCAGCAAATAAAAAAGTTATAGATACCAATCACTTGATGAAAAAGTATACAAAACTACACTCATAAAATATGGATTTTTAGCTCTTGTAATCGCTCGATGACGATTGAAGCTACACTCATAAAAATATGTATATATAGCCCCCGTGTCATCGCTCAACAATGGCATTACTCATAGGTGCTAAATTGATCCGCTTTAATATCTGGCAAATAAAAATAAACATTGTAAAAATAGGTATTGCACCCATCGCCAGAAAACCAAAGTGACTACATCTCGAGACTTGACCTTTACCATGTGTGAGCCCAGTTAAATCTAAAAACCCCTGTAAACCATGCCTCTAGTATAATAAAACCCCTTGTAAACCGATCTGATATATTTCGTGGGGTCAAGCTAGGGGGTAACTTCATAACCAAAATAATAAAAAAAAATTAACGTCATAAAATACAAAAAAAATCATATTTTTAACGGATTTTTGTCCTCTGAAAATTGTTCGTGTGTACCTAAATTCAGTTTCAATAAGTCACTAATTGGGATAATAAGAAAAAATCTTAAGAATCCCTTATAGATTTGTGAGATAGAATTCTGAGACAACGATGCTGAGAGTAAATATCATACAAAAATCTTGTGCGTTGACTTTCAACTCAATAATAATTAGGATTAATAATGACAATTTTCTCGATTATCTATATTGGCTTAAATTGTATAGTAAATGTGATTAAAATATGTCTAGTTAATCAACAGTTAGTTTGTAACAGCTTATTATCTCGGAAGCGTAAACTCTTTGAATTTTTTAGATAAAAAGTTGTATTTTTATAATGTTCAGTTTGATTCCTTTTTTTGAATCATGTTTTCAAATTACCTACAAGGATTTACAACCTCAAAACATAGAAATAGCTCATTTTAAACCGATTTAATAAAAATTTCACCAAAAAACAATACTTTCACTCATATAAATACACTTATAATTAATAAAAAAGGCACTATAGGTAGTAATAATGACATTTTCACCGGAATTTTTATCGACAGTTTGACCATTTTGAGAGTCCGTTTGCTAGCTTTTGGGGGTATTCCTTGATATTTTAGACGGATAAAAATGAATAACATTGGGTTTCCTAACTAAAATTAAAAACACACAGTTGCCTTTACTTACGTGCCTATAATACGTATCGAAAAGTAGCCTAATTTACAAGTTAGGGAATCAAAAATTACCTATTGGCTTTTAATTTTGATGAGAAAATACGTCTAATTCGTAAGTCAAATAAATAGAACATCATGAAAGATATACGAATAATTGAACAAATGCTATCTTAGTTCTATAGGCAGAAAGGTACTACGGGTAGTACCTAATAGTTTGGGGATCAAAATACAACCTGTTAGCGTTTAAATTTGTTAAGAAAATACGTCTAATGAAATTGAAAGTAGTAACAAGATTTTTGGTTAACATTTCGTTAACGCGTTGATGAATGTTTGATGCTTAGACAAGGGAGGGGAGAGGAAGCGTAACATGTATATACGGACAATAGCAGAGAGTGTTCCCAAATACAACAATGCGACGAGTACTTTGGTTCCAAACGTCGTGTGTGACAGCAGGTTAGTTTTTGTGATTTTGTGCTCATACGGACTGAAGACACTGTTATTTTGTGACATCATAATGGTGTTTTGTTCAGCTTTTGGTTGCAAAAGTCGAGGTGAACAGAAAGTATCAGGAATAACCTTTCATAGGTAAATATTTTATAGTTAGAAAAATAGCTTCAAGGAAAAAAGACATTGTATTATTTGTATACCGCCTCAAACAACTAAAATTTTGTTGCTTTGTCGAAATTTGGTCCCTTTACAAACCAACAGTAATGCTTTATAGGCATTTTTCATTCTTTGCCAGTCCCACGCAATACGCCACTGGTGGTGCCAAAC
The DNA here is from genome assembly GCA_963920635.1 of Pseudeuparius sepicola. NCBI lineage: Eukaryota > Metazoa > Arthropoda > Insecta > Coleoptera > Anthribidae > Pseudeuparius > Pseudeuparius sepicola. The sequence goes on along the minus strand of OY987300.1, from coordinate 63,664,027 downwards.
TGGGCACACTCAATTTAGGCAGGTTATGCGTCCTCTCTCCCCTCCCTTGTCTAAGGTTTGATGCAAGTAAAAAGTAGACAGAATTTCACGAAAAACGGTGGCTGACCAAACAAGTTATTATAAAAAGTTGATCGGGAGGTTGAGATAACCTAGGAAACGCCTTTCATTCGAATGGAACCTGACAAAAAAATTTTTTCCAAGTGAGAAATAGACCGAATTCCCAAAAAACAGCGACTGATGAAAATAAGTTATCAAAAAGTTGATCGGGAGGCCGACATGACCTCGGAAACGTCTTTCGTTCGAATATAATAAAAAAAATCGAAGACGGAGCGGGACGAATATTTGATGCAAGTAAAAAGTAGACAGAATTTTCGAAAACCGGGGACGGACCAAAAAGTTATTATAAAAAGTTTATCAGGAGGTTGAGATAACCTAGGAAACGCCTTTCATTCGAATAGAATCTGACAAAAAAAATCCAAGACGGGACTTACATACATGGAATCTCTAGTTGGCAAAAAAAATGCCATAAGGATATGAGAGGTCAAATACGTATATGTTATGTAAAGTAAAAATCTCGTTAACAAGGTGTAAAGTATTTCAAGGTTAGTTTAGATATTTAATAAACATAATTTTATGAATCACCCTGTAGTACCTAAAATATAACTCCACCGTCCTTGAAATTTATCTGACACCCTTAAAATAATCGATACACGAACGTAAACAAATAAAATATCTACGCAGAGATTGAGAGAGGCCTAAAAAAAAAGAACGCCAGTGGGTGCTAGCACTTCGACCGTTACAGAGCTATGCGTATATAGTGGTAATTTTGTGTGGTTGTTTTTGTGACCTGGTAAATCATGTCGACATGTGAGTAGTAGTTATATGTATTGTTAAAGTCCATGGCTTGATTTTTGTTGGTATACCAGAGTTTACTGCCGGATGGCAGGGTATTACCGGTTTGACGTCGATTGTGTAGCAATCGACGGGGATGCCCTCTGTTAGCGCTGTGCCTTCGAGTTGGTCTTGTGAGTTCTGGAGGGCCCTCACTTGTCTTCTCGATTGACACATTTGGATTCTAAGATCTCGATACGTGTTATCTTAGATTCCGGGTGTTGAGATGCTTACTGCTTAGCGGCAGTGGAGCGTCTGGGGTAGCCTAGACTATTTTAGGTGACACTAGCTAGTCGTCGAAGAAAGAATATATATATATGTCTGACAATGGAAAACATCTCAATATTGTGTAAATTGATGGTTATATGACAAAGGTGCAAAGGGACAGCGGTCCCCCGGTGAGTAATCTTTATTTTACTTATAGATCAGCCTGTACAGTAATTGGTATATCTTTTTGTTTCATGGTCCTCTCGATCTCTTGCTATTTTTGTGTACCGGGTGGAGCTCGCTGAACGAATTGCATTGTCAATACTCACGTAAGTCGATATTAAATTATATTAATAAACGGATTTTTTACAAAGGCGTTAACGAAGGGTTGACGAGTATGGACCCCCCCAACTGTTAGGAGATACAGTCGTACCCCTACATGCATTAGGTCACACTCAACTGTGGAATCTGTGGCGTCACAAATATGCTACCTATTAACGCGTTAAAAACTCGTTAAAAACTCGTTAATAATGCGCAAACAACGCGAGGAAACGCCTTTCATTCGAATAGAATCTGACGAAAAAAATCCAAGACGGGACTTAGACGAACGTTTGCAAGTGAAAAGCATACAGATTATTTTTTTCGAAAAACGGAGACTGACCAAAAAATTATTAGAAAAGTTGATCAGGAGGCCGAGGTAACCTAGGAAACGCCTGTCGTTCGAACAGAATCCGACAAAAAATCATCAATACCAACATACACGCAATCTCTAGTTGACAAAAAAATGCCATAAGTATATGAGAGGTCAAATACGTATATAATGTAAAGTAAAAATCTCGTTAACAAGGCGTTAACGAAGCGTTGACGAGTATGGACCCTCCAACTGTTAGGAGATACAGTCGTACCCCTACATGCATTAGGTCACACTCAACTGTGGAATCTGTGGCGTCACAAAGATGCTACATTAAATTAACGCGTTAAAAACTCGTTAATAATGCGTAAACAACGCGTTAACAACGCGTTGAGAATGCGTTAACGGACAACGCGTTAACGAAAGATTAACAAAGCATTAATGAACAACGCGTTAACGAAACGTTAACATCACGTCAACACGCGTCGACATCACGTCAATGCGTCAACACGCGTACCTCCACCATATCTAAGCCCTCTATACAGGGCCGCGTGTAGGGCAGCCGATATATTTTTTTACTACTCCGATATTTTTTTTACTATTCTGATCGGCTGCCCTACACGCCTTGTTAACGAGATTTTTACTTTACATAACATATACGTATTTGACCTCTCATATCCTTATGGCATTTTTTTTGCCAACTAGAGATTCCATGTATGTAAGTCCCGTCTTGGATTTTTTTTTGTCAGATTCTATTCGAATGAAAGGCGTTTCCTAGGTCTCAACCTCCCGATCAACTTTTTATAATAACTTGTTTGGTCAGCCACCGTTTTTCGTGAAATTCTGTCTACTTTTTACTTGCATCAAACCTTAGACAAGGGAGGGGAGAGAGGACGCATAACCTGCCTAAATTGAGTGTGCCCAGTTTGGCACCACCAGTGGCGTATTGCGTGGGACTGCTAAAGAATGAAAAATGCCTATAAAGCATTACTGTTGGTTTGTAAAGGGACCAAATTTCGACAAAGCAACAAAATTTTAGTTGTTTGAGGCGGTATACAAATAATACAATGTCTTTTTTCCTTGAAGCTATTTTTCTAACTATAAAATATTTTCCTATGAAAGGTTATTCCTGATACTTTCTGTTCACCTCGACTTTTGCAACCAAAAGCTGAACAAAACACCATTATGATGTCACAAAATAACAGTGTCTTCAGTCCGTATGAGCACAAAATCACAAAAACTAACCTGCTGTCACACACGACGTTTGGAACCAAAGTACCCGTCGCATTGTTGTATTTGGGAACACTCTTTGCTATTGTCCGTATATACATGTTACGCTTCCTCTCCCCTCCCTTGTCTAAGCATCAAACATTCATCAACGCGTTAACGAAATGTTAACCAAAAATCTAGTTACTACTTTCAATTTCATTAGACGTATTTTCTTAACAAATTTAAACGCTAACAGGTTGTATTTTGATCCCCAAACTATTAGGTACTACCCGTAGTACCTTTCTGCCTATAGAACTAAGATAGCATTTGTTCAATTATTCGTATATCTTTCATGATGTTCTATTTATTTGACTTACGAATTAGACGTATTTTCTCATCAAAATTAAAAGCCAATAGGTAATTTTTGATTCCCTAACTTGTAAATTAGGCTACTTTTCGATACGTATTATAGGCACGTAAGTAAAGGCAACTGTGTGTTTTTAATTTTAGTTAGGAAACCCAATGTTATTCATTTTTATCCGTCTAAAATATCAAGGAATACCCCCAAAAGCTAGCAAACGGACTCTCAAAATGGTCAAACTGTCGATAAAAATTCCGGTGAAAATGTCATTATTACTACCTATAGTGCCTTTTTTATTAATCATAAGTGTATTATATGAGTGAAAGTATTGTTTTTGGTGAAATTTTTATTAAATCGGTTTAAAATGAGCTATTTCTATGTTTTGAGGTTGTAAATCCTTGTAGGTAATATGAAAACATGATTAAAAAAAAAGAATCAAACTGAACATTATAAAAATACAACTTTTTATCTAAAAAAATCAAAGAGTTTACGCTTCCCAGATAATAAGCTGTTACAAACTAACTGTTGATTAACTAGACATATTTTAATCACATTTACTATTCAATTTAAGCCAATATTTTTTTATCCTCTAACTTAGGACGCAGTAATAAGGCTTCACATAATATCTAGAAAATTGTGAATTGCCACTCGCAATATTTTTGATTCGAGAAAATTGTCATTATTAATCATAATTATTATTGAGTTGAAAGTCAACGCACAAGATTTTTGTATGATATTTACTCTCAGCATCGTTGTCTCAGAATTCTATCTCACAAATCTATAAGGGATTCTTAAGATTTTTTCTTATTATCCCAATTAGTGACTTATTGAAACTGAATTTAGGTACACACGAACAATTTTCAGAGGACAAAAATCCGTTGAAAATATGATTTTTTTATATTTTATGACGTTAATTTTTTTTATTATTTTGGTTATTATACTAGAGGCATGGTTTACAGGGGTTTTTAGATTTAACTGGGCTCACACATGGAAAAGGTCAAGTCTCGAGATGTAGTCACTTTGGTTTTCTGGCGATGGGTGCAATACCTATTTTTACAATGTTTATTTTTATTTGCCAGATATTAAAGCGGATCAATTTAGCACCTATGAATAATGCCATTGTTGAGCGATGACACGGGGGCTATATATACATATTTTTATGAGTGTAGCTTCAATCGTCATCGAGCGATTACAAGAGCTAAAAATCCATATTTTATGAGTGTAGTTTTGTATACTTTTTCATCAAGTGATTGGTATCTATAACTTTTTTTATTTGCTGAATACGGATACTGAACAATTATTTTGCAATCATTTTGTGTATCATAAATTTTCACGCCCAGCAGAATGCATTTTTGGCCGGACACGCTAGGGGTACCATCGACGGGTATGGCTGTGACGTCGACGTATTTTCTAATAATACAAGAAGGATTTACTGTCAGACTTGTATGTAAGTGATTTTTTGACACCTGGATTTTTACTTTAGCAGATTCTACTGTAGGTATGATTTACAGGTTTTTTTTTTAGATTCTACTTGAACCGGGGTCACACGTGTCCCAAAGGACAAAGGTCAAGCCTTTTGTCGTAGCCACTTTGCACGATTTTTGTCGAGCGATCACGGTGGACATTTTTTAAACATTTATAAGTCTTGTTTCCTCGGCGTTCTTGTCCTTAATGGTATTGGTTTTGTCAGCGATGAATACCTCTGTTGTTCGATTTTTTCAGGGCAAAGTAGGTTGAACTTTTTGGGAGATATGTGTTTGGCGTCTGATTTTACCCTAAGGCAACAGAGTGTAGTTTCAACCATGGATGCATATTTTTATCAGTGTAGTTTCAATGTTGTTTAAGCAACAATTTTTTCAGTCTATAGTTCTTAAATTATCAAAAAATTCGTGATTTATTGACATTAAACTAGTTTTTAAATCTGTTTAGAATATTTTCAATACATTAGTAGTAAAAAATATACGATTTTTCAGGGCAAAGTAGGCTGAACTTTTAATATAATTCCCTAGTCTTGATACATATCCCTTCGATAATATTCCTGCTGGGTCAGCAGATCACGAGCGTCGGCGGTTCAAGCCGTTTCGGATACACATGCTTTGATACTACTGTTCTATTTTATTGCCTAATGGTTGTTTTACTTATCATCAGATTCCAAATTCTACTACAAAATAGGTTCAACTTTTCAGACGTATGCCTTAAGGCAACAACAAACACCTGGTTAATATACAGAAATTTCTCAGATTTTATTATAGACGTGGAGGCACTGAACGTTATATAAATTACGTTGTCTGCTATATTTTTTATTAGTAATCTATTAACGGCCAGCATCGTTGTCAGAATTATATCGCACAATTCTACAAGAGATTCTTAAAAAAAATGTTCCTATTATCCCAATTAGTGACTTATTGAAACTGAATTTAGACAAGAACAATTTTCAGAGGACAAAAATCCGTTGAAAATATGATTTTTTTTATATTTTATAACGTTCAATTTTTTTTTATTTTGGTTATGTAGTTACCCCCTAGCTTGACCCCAGATGGAATTTTTCTTTTCATCTGATTCTGTTGTAGCGGAAAGCGTTTCCTATGTTATCTCAGTCTATTGAACAACTTTTCTAAATAACCAAAACCCATATATATTCGTCTTTCCCATGTAATCTGTACGAATAGAGTAACATAAATGGAACAGCTACATCATTACTTTTTTGCCTTGTATATTTCCAAAATATCTGTATCATTATTTCCTAAAGTAAGTGTTTTTTTTAGGTTCACTGTCATCTAAATGTGAAATTGTTTCCAAAAGATAACTGGTTTCCATTAAATTGAATTTTTTATCAAAATTAAACCCAACAGGTAGTTTTTTATTGTAAATTGGGCTAGGTACTTGACAGAAAATTTCATGATTTATCACAGTATTTTTAAAAATATCGCCCTCCTAATATTTCCATACGAGGAATACCCCTAAAAGCTAACAAACAGACTCTCAAAATGGGTATTCAGTCATGTTGCCGTTTTTCTGGTTAATAATTTTTTTAGAATGCAACTGCCTAGTAACAAATTGTGAATTATATAAAGTATCAAAATAATTATGATTAATCAATATTTTGGGGCAGGATTGACACTCTTTCATCCATACTTAAGTTATTACGGGTAAAACACAACGAATTATTTTTTATATACAGCACCTAAGACAATAAAAATTCAAAATTCAAAATAAATAAAAATAAATGAAAACTTTTCGTTCCTAAGAGGTCAGAGGTGATATATTATCAAAAATTAAGACCATTTTTTTTTATTTCCAAACTGTAAATTAGGCTTATTCATATATACAGTTTAAAACCAAACTGATGCAGTCTGCACTCTGGTAATACAATAACGGTTTTGTTTTCCTTGCCGCCTTGCTTCTCTCTATACCTACCTTCTCAGTCGGAATACAGCAGTTGTTGTTTAATATAAGGCGTAAAAGTCCGTTTTATCGTGTGTTTTTGGGATAAAGTGATGTTTTTGTGTGTTTTCGGTTGAAAATTATAGGGCAGTGTGGAATTCTAATTGGCTGGTGCTGTTTTTTTCCGGAATTTGGATGGTTGTTGGATCAATCTAAAGATGTTCGGTGATTCCTGATTGTCATAGGTTGTTAATTAATTACTTTTGTCATTTGGTGTCACCTGATTTCTTTACCATACCAGCATCTATAGGGACAGAGTGAGTAGCATTTTATATGTTTGCGCAGCCTTTTTTTTCGATTGGTCCTAATAGTTTTTTTTGGTTATTACCCGATTATTTGAACGGACCCACGGCACACTTAAACTTTTTATTTTAAACATTTATTTGTGAAACTGTTGGTTTACAAGATAATCAGAGGTTTAAAAATGAGACAGCCGGTATAGTATCGAATTTTCAAGAAAACTACAACTTGTAAAGATTTAATGTAAAAATATTCTTTAACGAAAAAATATTATATTCCGTTCAACATAGGTACTACAGCTTTTGTTTAAAATGAACTTAAAACTTCACAGGGAAAACGGTTATGAGGTACCCAATTTTGAGGAAATTTTTTAAAAAATTTCAGTCTTGTAGGTAGCTTCTTTCTGGCTGGTTTTAGACAAAAATATACTATATTTACTAGAACCTCTATAATATATAATTTTTCAGTCTATTATAGATTTTATATGTCAAACAATTCCATGACCGATATCAAAATACTGATAGATGTTTTGAAGGATGCGCGCTCCTTTTTATTATTTAAAAATTATTTCATCAAGTAGGAATTCTAGTCTGTTTTCAATACACCCGATAAGATTGGTGCTGGCGTTTTTTTAGTTCTAGTTCAAAAATAAAATGGGGTAAAACTATGTAGTTTTTTCTGAGTTACTTTTAGATTGCACTGCAACTGCTTACGGTCAGAGGCTATGGGTGCTGCTTTACCTGCCTTCTCAAAATTATTTATACTTATATTGTATTTTATTGCATCGTGGCATTTTTTTTTATCACATTCCAAAAACCTGGTACCACAGATCGGTTTACAGGGGTCGGGCAACAACAAACACCTGGTTAATATATAGAAATTTGTCAGGGAAGGTATGCAACTAGGTGTGAAACTATCACAAATTATTTTCTGTATTTTTTTTCTCTGTAGCAACCTGCAACTGGATCGTTGGAGCAAAGATGTTTGGTAGCACCCGGTGCTCATATAGTTTTCTTAATATACCTTGTGCTGGATACATCTAGCCAATTTTGATAAGTATTACTTAATTTTATAGTTCGAATGCCTTATTAAGCAAACACTTTCTTGGGACAAGCTAGGTCATCGCTTGTCTTACAGCTATGACGTATTTTGTATATAATAGAAAGTTTGACATCTGGTTTTGTATTAACAATTTTTGGTACATAACGTATTTTGTAGACAATAGAAAGTTTGATACCTGGTGTTTAAAAATATTTTCGTTTCCCAGGGCAAAGTTGATTTTGTGGGGGCGTTGATTTTAGCAAATATTAGTCACGTTTTTGGGGGTGTGCAAAGGGCTAGCGTTTTATGCGAAAAAAATAGCATTTATTGCCCCCTGTCGGACGTGTATCTAGTTGATTTTTGACTGGTTTATTTTGTCCCCTATAGGTTAAACTGAAATATTAAAATGAGTCCTATGAAAAAATAAAAATAAGTATATTTTTCTAACTTTCTTACTTTCTCCTCTACACCGTAGCTCGGTGTTTCGTTCACACATACATTGCATTCTTACAGCCAGCATTGTCCTAGGAATTTTTATTGACATGAAAAAAGCACCTTTCTCTGTTGTTATTTAAACAGCTTGCATTTCTGCAGGCGACATAATATTCTCTAACACAAAAGTCGGTATTTTTATTCAGGCGCAAATAGGTTGGCGTATAATCTAGTTTTATTTGCATGTGTTTGGATCAGAGAAAGCGCTCGAAAAAAGTCGGGGATATCCGTAGCTCGCTCGCAATATTATATCTCGAAGGTCACGGCTGCGGCGTGATTTCTCAGCATTCCAGACAAGTCACAACAAAACTGTGCTGCATATTATAAACGCAAAATAACTGGGAATAAACAAAATATGAGATATGTTGATTTCTTCGAAACTAAATCCAATCAGGACAGCTGGCCGCTGCAAAGTAAAATGTTTTCAAGCGAATAATAACGTTTGCTCCGACATATTTTATTTTTATATGATGCATTTTTCGCGTTGTAAATTTTGTTAGTATCTAGAAATTATTTGCTAGGTTACTGGAACGTATATAGGTCAGTGTATCGAAACATGCGAAGACTAAATGCAGATACCACTTGTGCCGCCGATTTTTCCTGGTAAAAAGAAAGTGAGTGGAATCCTGTCAGCCGCGCTTGGGTCGTACCTGCTGGGGTCGTACCCCTCGGGCATCTTCGGCACCCCTCGGGCTAGCGCAGACCCTAGTCGGTGCGATCTGATTGGACGGGGGAGAAAGTCGGGTGGTCTCGCGCAGTCGCGTCGGAGAAATTTGGTCACGTTTTTACCACGTTTTAGGCTCCATAAGAAATACATGGAGAAAGTGGGCCAGAACATACATAGCCTATATACGTGTTAGTTTTTGAGATATAACTTAACCCTACATATTTTTAAATCCATGAATTCTAGTCACTTTCCGATTTCAACGATAGGCAAATATAAGTCAGGTAATTATATATTTTATTCATACATTTATAAGATATTTAACCTTTGCGGTTATATTTTCTATAGGAAAAATGTCAAGAGATGGAAATCCGCGTTAAAAGAGATTCCCCAACAGCCCTAATAAAGCGTAACTTATACTTTTCCGCTAGGCAGTGAGGTGCAATTGTGACCGCTGGGCACCGTAGTGCGCCATTTTGAACTTGTATAAGATTTCCTTTTATTCTTGGCCGGAAGCTTGCCGAGAAAATATGGACAGTGTAAGATATGGCTGAAAGATAACTTTTCGCGTAAACATCTTTATGCTTTGTAGACGGATACATTTCCTGTCAAGACACAATATTTTGGCAGTAGAGATAAAGTTTATGGTAGCGAAGTTTGTGCGTTTTTTTTTTTGTAGATTTGCGCGGGTTTTCGCGGAGCGGAGTGCCGACGAACCGAACGCGTATAAACAAAAGTTGTAAGAAGTTATCTGTAGGGATGGCTGGTTAGCGACGAAATATATTGAATGGACACGATAATGTAAATAGAGCACCAGGTGCGGTTTTGCAAACCACATTGTACACTGGTGGGGTAAAAATATTAGGGGAACGTGGGGGAATATCGACTACCTAAGAAAAATATAAAATTTTTAATATAATTAATCGCTATAAATGCCGGAAATTTCTACAAAACCCTGTATATAGGAACTCTTCTTTCAGATTTGCACTGAAAATTTTAAACAAATTTAATAACTTCCTTTCTAATGTTATTTAAAAAAAGTCAGAAAAATCGGTTAATATCGATCTGTAGGGTAATATCGACCATCACTGCAGGTAATATCGACCAAACAGAAAATTATATTAACTTTGATGTTTTTAATGATCAGTATTTTCGTACGTTTTTTCTTCACTGGAGCAAAATATTTCATATTTTTGCAGCTATTCTGATCAAACGATAATATATAAAATAAAATGCTGCGGGTAATATCAATCAAGAGGGTAATAACATGGTGGATCGATCTGATCGACATTACCTTAAAGCCTAGTAATAACCTGAAAATTAAACACATTTTAAAGACATGAGATCAGTATAGGCAGAATTTAACGCTATATCGACGTAGTTGACTATTGCTCCTTAAGGACGAAAATTTATAGAATACATAACACTCCCTCTTATCAATAACAGTGGAAAAATTATAAGGATATTGCGCAACGAAGTCAACACGAAGTGTGGAGTAGTATTTTCAAACGACGCTTACTAACGGCGCCATAGGGCATTGGCATCTTACGGCCCTAAACAATGCAGATATCAATGAGGTCGATATTACCCAACGGTTGATATTCCCCACGTTCCCTTAAGGGTGTGAAAAAAAAATTTCTGTCACGCTTATGCGAATACAGTAATTTGGAATCGACATCACAATGTTAATGTTAATAGGAAATTTCTTTTAAAGTCAAACATTGGTAGATATATTCATGGTCATAGGTTTAAAATTTTCACAATATTTAATTACATATGTATAATAATAAGCCTATACTTCCTCTTTTTGTGTAGAGTGTGGTCATTTAAGTGTGCAACATATGTGATATTATTAATTGCACAACAAAAATACAAATATTCCCGAAAGTTGGTGCATGTTCGATAATCATTTTATTAGGCGCACTTACAATGTCAGCAATATCTGTATTTTGGTTGTGCAATTAATAAAAAAATCCCCTATGTTGCACACTTAATAATGACTACACTGTACCTATATATTTATTTTATATACTATACACTACGCAACATAAAGGAAGGAATAAATAATTCAACGGTGGATTTTTAGCAAAATATATATATATTTTTTTCATATCGACTTATGCTCTACGGGTTTTCGTTTCCAAGCTACACAGGGCGCTAAAATTGTTTAACAAATTTAGTTTTTCTCTAATAGCTTACCATTTTTACTATATTGCTAACATAGGGAAATGAAAATATCGAAAACGTTATCAGGTATAATTTATACCTCTATTTTAATTTATTATTCATTATCAAGGTATCGAGATCCATTAAACAACGAATTATGAATTTTTATGTTGGACTGCTGAATATATTAAACTACTAACAAACTAGTCCCAATATCAACGCTATTGATCGTAAACTTTATATCGTTAACTCAGCGTTGAGTAATTTTATTTAGTATAGGTATAAATAATTTATGGGCTTTTGTATTCCTAAAGAAAAGCTCCGGCACACTGTGCGGACACAAAAAGTATTGATAATGGCAAAGTTTGGAGAAGTTTTCTTCTCTTGTAGACTTTGTAGATGTTCAGTTAAGTTTTAACTAATTTATGGAGTTTATTCTTATTTAGAACAATAGAAAAGATTTGCAATTTCCTTTTAAACGAGTTCGTCGTTACATTATTCTCATTATCGTACAAATATCGGCGATGTAAAGTAACTGTTAAGTGTTTATTGTTAAGGAGTCAGTAAGTGTAAACTAAATCACGCCAACTGCTGACTTGTTCAGGGTCGCACTAGGGACCACGAATAATAGCGCACGCACCCTTCTCTTGTAGGAATACAAATTAGACGTGTCACATTTTCATCTGCACGCTCTGTATCTTGACAGACGTCCAAGAAGTTATCTATTAAGTAAATTTTAGGCGATCATTAAATATAGGTAAGCATTCCACTTAGTTGCGAATAATTTAACTAACGTACGTCCCTGTGTTTAACACGAGTTTACGACCGCCTGAACAATATGGACGCAGTTCGTCACTGATGACGAGGTGATCCCGCTGGAGCCAGTATTGATCTCTATTAACTCTTTAAAGTAAATGTGTCCTAACTGCTTATTGATATCGCACTGCTATTATAATAGAAATCAAATTTTCTAATAAACCTACGTTGGCCAATAAACTGTTTGTGGTTATCTCCAGAAGTATCTCATTGGACAAATCAGGTGCCCCGGTTGGTTGGCAGCTCACCGATCGCTAGATGATTTGAACTATAATTTTGTATTGCATGGGCAACAAAATATATTAGAAATTAAAAAAAAACTTATAAATAAATATCCAGTTTTGATTTTGTCTTTACCTATCTATTCCTGAGTTTGAAAAGAGAGTGTTCAGAGGTTTTTGATAAGGTAAGTCGTAGAAATCATAGGAAATCTATCCGCTAATATGCTATGTACCTCTAGGTACATATAGCGCATTTTCAAGCGATCGCCACTGTCGCCACACGACGAAAAAATCAGCAGGGTGGTTTATTGTTAAAAACATGCCAATGTGTCTGTTGCAACGAATTTAATATCCAAAATAAAATAAATTGATTGTTTTTTTAAGGACAATTTGGGAATAGTAAAAATAGACCTAAAATCCCACAATTTCTATTTTTTTTTTCACGTCACATTCGAAAAGCTACCGGTTTCATAACTCTAACAGTTACATCTTCAGGCTAGAAATATCATCAAGAGGTGACTGGCGAAGAATGGCGAAAGTCACAGTCATTGTAAAGACTAGTTACATTAATTATAGTCAAATAAACAAACAAATACGAATTTACAACATATTTTATATACGTCTCCGATTAGTAGTTAAGAAAATTTTTAACATATAACAACATATTTTATATACGTCTCCGATTAGTAGTTAAGAAAATTTTTAATATGTTGTAAATTCGTATTTGTTTGTTTATTTGACTAGAATTAATGTAACTAGTCTTTACAATGACTGTGATTTTCGCCATTCTTCGCCAGTCACCTCTTGATGATATTTCTAGCCTGAAGATGTAACTGTTAGAGTCATGAAACCGGTAGCTTTTCGAATGTGATGTGAAGAAAAAAAAAATAGAAATTGTGGGATTTTAGGTCTATTTTTACTATTCCCAAATTGTCTTTAATATGAATAACCCGCCGCCACACAGGGTCCCCCTCGATTCTGTTTTTTTTTGTTCCTTTAATATGTGACATGAAAAGTTTACATGGCAAAAGTATTTTGGTACATTTTGGTACTCTACTCCATGGCTAGCTGTAGTTTAGCAAGCATTAGATTTTTCAGTTTCTTCTTTATACAGGGTGAGTCGAAGTTAAACCGCCATACTCAAAATATGAGTAGTATTTTTAAAAATAAATGGGGTTCTTCATATAACATTTTGCCCAAAAACGCTTCGTTTTCGTCAAAGTTCGTTGCGTCAAAGTTTTCTTTTAAAAACAAAGAAAAATTTACCTTTATGTTTTCTGGGACGGCGATTATGAATTTTCTATCAACTTTCTTCTAGCCGCTAGAGGGCGTTGGCTACGTCGTTACTTTCGAACAAAAGTGTTTTAAACTTTTTTGTCGTTGAAAAATCTGCATTTTAGACAGCGGAATATTAAATTACATTCGATTTTGAACAAAAAATGTCTTGTAAAAATACGAAAACCTTAACCGTTTTCATGAAAAACGCAATTTTGTGTCGCGGTGCGCGTGAATTCGAAAAAAATAAAATTTCGTAGTAGGCTGAGAAATGGGATTTATTCATTTGGAATTCTTTATTTACAGTAGGTATTGTCCTAAATTAACAATTTTTGTGAAATTAGTAATAAAAAGAACTTTAACCAAGACGACTTTATTATAATTTTTTCGTTATGTTTTTGCTAATAAAGTTGTCTTGGTTAAAGTTCTTTTTATTTCTAATTTCACAAAAATTGTTAATTTAGGACAATACCTACTGTAAATAAAGAATTCCAAATGAATAAATCCCATTTCTCAGCCTACTACCACAGACCTATATAGCTTAGCTATATAGGTTAGCTATATATGTCTGTGCTACTACGAAATTTTAATTTTTTCGAATTCACGCGCACCGCGACACAAAATTGCGTTTTTCATGAAAACGGTTAAGGTTTTCGTATTTTTACAAGAGACATTTTTTGTTCAAAATCGAATGTTATTTAATATTCCGCTGTCTAAAATGCAGATTTTTCAACGACAAAAAAGTTTAAAACACTTTTGTTCGAAAGTAACGACGTAGCCAACGCCCTCTAGCGGCTAGAAGAAAGTTGATAGAAAATTTATAATCTCCGTCCCATAAAACATAAAAGTACCAATTTTCAACTCGATAGCATAAATGGAACCGAAAATACTAATTTATTTCTGTTTTTAAAAGAAAACTTTGACGCCCTGTATGTCGAAAACGAAGCGTTTTTGGACAAAATGTTATATGAAGAACACCATTTATTTTTAAAAATACTACTCAAATTTTGAGTATGGCGGTTTAACTTTGACTCACCCTGTATAGTGGACCCTTGGTTCGCTTTGTGGCTTTAAACAAATTTTTCTATTTTCATTCTTGCATATTATGTTCCAAATTTTATATCTAGAATTCTCGCTTCTTCAGCTGGTTGAACCGTAGTTCCAAAATAGTGTTTATTCTTCTGCAACTCACACAATGGTCTGTGCACACGATTTTCTTCATAGGCATGGAAATATGATGTTATCACAAACAAATCTACCTATATAAAAGCTATATAGCTATATGACAAAACTGCGAAATATTTACCGCAAAGAGAACCCGTTACCGCAATAAGAACGTAAATGGTAATAAAGCTGGATATTTAAAATATGGGACATTCTAAACGTCAGAAACTGACATTCTTATAACCACAGCATATACCTATACCCAAGGACGTCAGAACCTATAGACAGGTTTGTTTTGATAAACGCTTGACGCCCAGAACTAATCACAATCTAAACGCTCCATTAAATTATTCCGAAAATGTCGCGAGATTGTCAGAAATTATTGTCCCTTTTTGTCGAGCCGTAGCGAACTTATTTCGACTCTGGGCTCGGAGGCTGGCGTCGTTAGACCATCCTCCGAGTCTTCAGGTGAGGTTCCGATGCTTCCGGCGCCCCCAAACAAGAAAAAACATGCGATATCTATAAGTGTGTGATTCTGGAGGAACTATAACCGGGAATCACCGGGTGTATAGTTGGTTAATGGTTGACTTTCTGTCTTTGTTTGTAACATGTTTTTAAAGTAGTATGGATATATTTAATCTTGGAGTCAAAATAAAGGGCATTTTAATAATGGGGCACCACGTCTATAGATTTTGACGTCATTGCCTATACCTATAATAACTCGCCATTTTCTTCGTCGAGTAGCGCCACTCCAGTCGTCACCGTCGCAATGACAAGGCCCGGCAGCTGAAAGCGATGAGTTATCCAAGGGAGGTGGCCCTAAGGCGCCAAATTCAAATGTCAAGATGTCAACTTGGTAAATTTGTCAAAAAAAACTTTAAAATTATTGTTTACATTTACATGTTTTACAAACACGGATAATAATCTACGAGAGTGAAAGTCACATTTTCAAGGGCTTTGGTGTATTTTGATATCTACCGGTAAAATTTTCGTAAATGCCAATTATTTCTTATTTGCGTGCCTAGATCCAACTAAATTCGAATGAATAAAACCATAAAACTTCCTGATTTTAAGGTGGTTACGTTTAACCAAGTACAACTGTTACAATTGAAACACTCCAAACAATTGAAACCAAAACCACTTTTACCCTGGAACACTGGGTAGGAAGAGAATCTCTTTTGATGGCCTTAACCCACTTTTCCCTTAAACTGGGGTCTTTAGGGAAGGAAAAAGCGGACGGACACTCTAGGACCGCCTTTGTAGTTTCCCTTTCAGTTGGACACGGAACACGTCCACGGCATGATTTAAATAACTCCTATATAAACTAAAATCGAATTTTAATCACTTTCTTCTGAATAACTGCTGTTTTACCACTGTATTAATAAAGCTCCCCGTCCTATATTACTAAAAAACACAGTAAACACGATAAACACAACAAACATTCTTTAAAACAGGAAAATCGCCAGACAAGTAAACGTAAACAACTACAAAAAGCTACCACGCTGTGACGTTTCGCGTCACCTGATGGCGAGCCGTTATCAATGCGACGGTGCCGCTCCAATCCGCAAACAACAATGAAATATGACGTCATGCTCGGGTCTCTAATATAGTGTCGGTCCAGCTCTGAGCTACCATTGTATTTAACTAATTTATACCTCTAACTAACTTGGTTTGTACATACATTAACAGACGCACCTTCCATTGAAGCCGTATCTGATTTGAAACTAGCCAAGGCTGAAAGGCTTAGAATTCGGGGGCATATATGATTATATTAATGCCGTTCGTAGGCACCGAAATCTCTTTGATTTTCCACCCTAATATGCTTCACAGAAACGTAACTTGGTTCGATCTAAAAAATAAATATTGTAGGGGTTAAATAAACATCCACGTGTGTTTGTGGCTCACTTTATCAAATTAAAAGTTCTTCATTTCTGCGCTTACCTACAAAAACTAATTTTACTAATTTCACTGCTGTAAGTAGGTATAAGTGGGAAATAAATTTGCAAAGTTATATACTATATACTTCCTTTGTCTTGTGTCAATTAAAAAGTAAGGCAATTTAAAAATAGATAAAACTTACCAACTTTCAACTAAATAATATAAAATATGAAAGTCGGGAAAGTGTTAAAATCTAAGCTCTCCTAAACTTATTCGGCAGAATCTTTTCTCATTTATATTTCCACAAAAGAGAAATATTTGGAGGCACATGGAGTTATTCATTTATAATTCCCGATTCTAGGCGCGATTTAAAAATATATAGGAAAATATATTCGGAAATTTAAATATTGGGTTCTATGCAAAATTTTCTCAAGTTTTTGATGGTACATAATATAAAGGGTGTGACACAAACTTGTATTTTTTTAATGGAACACCCGGTATATTTTTACATATTTAGGAAGGCCTTGACAAATGCTTTCCAGAAATGCATATATTTCTTAGTACCTTCATCGATCCGTTTTGACAATATCTACAATTTTTTAAAGAAAATCTTATGGTGATAGTTGCCAATACCAAATTATACAACAAGATAGTGGTTAATTATTTATATTTTATTCCAATGTACACAACTAATTTGAGCTTATTAATATACAGGGTGAGTTTTTTTCGATGCCCACTATCGGGATCTCGGAAACTATCAGAGCTAGAACGAAGGTTAAATGGGGAAATAATTGCAGTTTTGAATGCTCAATCTAATGCCCCTTTTGGATTTTTAAAAAAAGGTCATGGCTCACTAGATATTTTGAAAAGAGTGATTTTTTGCTATTTCATCAGATGTATGTAGCTCCGTTATTTCTGATTATACAGAGAAACTGTAGAGACAAAAATTGTAGATAATTTTGGGCTTAATAAGATAATCTTATCCAATTTTTTATGTTGTGATTTTTGAGATATGACCTAAACTTGTTGTTTTTAAGTAAATCATAGTTGGCTGTGGCCTTATCAAATCGAACATTTTTTGAGCTTTCCAAAAATATAATACTCGGCATAGTTATTATTACAAATAAAATAGCAATGGCTAATTTTCTGATTTTTTTAAATTTTCACAGTCAGCCATGGAATATTTTCATAATTACGTTCTACACTATAATTAGACATACTTCATACTTTCTAATATTTTGTTTTAGCTGGTAACAAAATTTAACAAAATAACTTTTAATTAATTTAAAAGGTCACCTTTTAAAATAAAAAAAAGTGTTCAAACAATCCACCATTATTAGGTATTTATGCAAATATTGCATCTTTTTAAAACTGAATTGGTCGCCTTTTTTAGAGAGCGCCTGTCAACACTGGCAATCAGGGGCGTGCAGTCGATGGAAGCAAGGGAAGCAGTGCTTCCCCTAAACCAAAACAATGTAAAATGATAAAATGTAATTTTTGAATTTTTTAACAGGAAGCAATTAGTTTAGTTACCTAGGTATATCAAAAACGCTAAAAATTATCTTATATATCATTTATCAAATCTACAATATGTTATGCCTATAGCAAATGCGGCGTTGACTCCGACTGCGCCCATCCTACCGAGCGACAGTACAGTACAATGTAAGCTATGCCGGCCGCCAGCTTTTCTGTAGCGTTCGATAGTCGAGAGGTTATTGAACATTCCACCTCCACCGCACTGGCTGACGCGAATGAGAACGCCTATTTTAAGCGGGCGTGGAAGCTATCGTTGCAGTAGGTTCTTTGTATAGTTTAGTTGGTTTTGATCTGCGTCGGTGCGTCGCGCGCGTCGTATCTCGGGCGATATGAAAGACAATAATACGGACGTGGACATGCAAATACCGTCAACTTTGGCTGTCGGGAATGACGTTGAAAATGTTAAAGTTGTACAATTATTAAGTAAGAAGAGTGTGTGTGAATGTGTAATGTATGCCTTAATAATAAAGGGATTTTCAACATTAAACTTTGCGGATAGGCTTCAATTAATTACAAACGGAAGAGCAAAACCCCCTATGAAAAATTTAACCACAAAAATGACTTTCACAGATATCGCTGTTGTCTATTGAGAATATACTTCTCCAGAACATGTTAGAGCATCGACGTTTTTATGATGACGTCATTGACGAATTCGCAAAAAGTGATCGAAGAATCGAATTACATTACAAATAGGTAAGTTTTTAAACATTGCTTCCCTTAGGTACTTAAAATGTCACCGCACGCCCCTGCTGGCAATTGCTTCTAAAACAGCTCCTCTTAATTCAACAATTAATTGTCCCATACATTATTTTGTACTGTTCCCCACAAAAAGAAATCCAAAACAGACAAATCGGGGGATCGGGGCTGCCAGGAAATAGGTCTATTTTTCTCCCTATCCAACTACCTATTTGGATAGAGCTGATCTAGGTAATTTCTTACGGGTAAATAATTATGTGGTGGAGCTCCATCATGAAAATTTTTGTTTTATTTTGTTACATTTTGTTACCAGCTAAAAATAAAATATTTGAAAGTTTGAAGTATGTCTTATTATAAAATAGAACGTAATAATTACGTACGTATAATTATTATGAAAATATTCCATGGCTGACAATGTGAAAATAAATTAAAACAGAAAATTAGCCATAGCTATTTTATTTTTTATAATAACTATGCTGAGTATTATATTTTTGAAATCCTCAAAAAATGGCCGATTTGATAAGGAAACAGCCAACTATGATTTACATTTAAAAAAACACAAGTTTATGTTATATCTCAAAAATCACAAACAACATAAAAAATTGGATCAGATTATCCTATTAAGCCCAAAATTATCTACAATTTTTTGTCTCTACAGTTTTTCTGTATAATCAGAAATAACGGAGCTACAGAGATCTGATGAAATAGCAAAAATACACTCTTTCCAAAATATCTAGTGAGCCGTAAACTTTTTTAAAAATCCAAAAGGGGCATTAGATTGAGCATTCAAAACTCCAATTCTTTCCCCATTTAACCATTGTTCTAGCTCTGCTAGTTTCCGAGATCCCCATAGTGGGCATCGAAAAAAACTCACCCTGTATAATAATTAGTCGGTATATAGGATGTTTAAATAACTCCCCCCCTGGATGGATACATTTATTGATTATTTTCTCTAAATTGAACCAAATATTTTCAAAAACAAGTTGGATTGTTATTAATGCTGTCGATTGCTTGTTGTATTCGTTCTTTTAATATGTCTTCTGTAAGTGGTCTGTGTTTGTAAATGTCATTTTTTAGGGTACCCCATAAAAAATCGAGGGATGTCCAAAAATGTGGGCTGCGGGGGGGTAAGCAAGCACCCCATTGCGCCCAATCCATACAGGATATTTTTCATTCAAGTAATTTCTCACTTCATCTCTCGAATGGCATGGTGCACCGTCCTGTTGCTATAGAAAGAGCAACTTGCCCAGGTAACTGGGAAATTAAACGGCTAATTTCGTTTTCCAACAGGTGTTTATATATTGGCCCGAAAATTTTATTATTAGGTATTCCGCATCAGACTCCAATCGTTTTCTTCCTTGATCCTCTATTGGTTTTATTTTTCTTGGATTATCACTAGACCAAAAACGTGTATTTTGTCTATGTATTATAACACGCTTCGTCGGACAAAAATGTGTTTTAAATAACTTACGTTATTGTTTAAGTTCTCTAACAATATGTTGCAAAATTGTACCATCTTTTGTAGATCGGAATTGTAAATTTTCTGGACTTTTCTAAATTTAAACGGTCTGTATTTATATTCTTTTATTCTTCTTTGGATGAAACTGAAACTAAAATCTAAATCAATTACAGCTTGATTCATCGACCTTTCTCCATCTTCTTGAAAATATAAGTATAAATATTTTGCTGGCAAACTAATTGCTGTTTAAAGTATTAGTTATTAGTTCCAAGTTACAGCAGCCGGCAACATCTTGTGTTCTTTCCATGGCACACTTACGCGATTTTAAAAAATCGTTAATATTGTCAAAACGGGTAGATGGAAGTACCAACAAATAATATACATGTTTATAAAGCATTTTTTCAAGTACTTTCTAAATATGTAAAAATATACCGGGTGCTTAAATAAA
This sequence comes from Pseudeuparius sepicola, assembly GCA_963920635.1. Taxonomy (NCBI): domain Eukaryota; kingdom Metazoa; phylum Arthropoda; class Insecta; order Coleoptera; family Anthribidae; genus Pseudeuparius; species Pseudeuparius sepicola. The sequence goes on along the minus strand of OY987300.1, from coordinate 63,643,188 downwards.
AAAATACAAGTTTGTGTCACATCCTGTATATTATGTCGAATATGCAAATTTGAACAGTAACATCAAAAACTTGAGAAAATTTTGCATATAACCAAGTATTTAAATTTCCGATACATTTTTAAATCGCGCCTAGACTCGGGAATTATAAATGAATAACTCTGTGCAAAGTATGCGAATAAATATTGGGCAATATAAGCATCAATCGACTTTCTACTTGCCCAGCCCCACTCGTTCCAAAATCTGGGAATAGATTGTATAGTTCGCGCTCTTTTAAATTCAAAATATATTTGTGGGGTTGTCAAGAATCTATTCAACCCGGATGGTCGTTTCCATACCGTATAAATATTCGAAAGTAGGTCGGCCTGGGCCTGGAATCCCTGCATCAACAGAACTTCAATTTCACGAAGACAGTTTATATATCGTCCACGTACGTTTAATTTATTTCAGGCAGAAGCGATTTAGATTTCTCAGCAGAGATTCATGTAGGTACCTGTGTATTGATGTTGCCCAGTAAATGCTGCCCTACATAACAATATAAGATATTTTAAACTGAATGTCGATTGCACAACGTTTATTATGGAATAAAAAATCAGGTAAATCGCTTAATTTTTGCCACAGGCAGAATATCTACAGGTTTCTAAGATACGCACTGTAAATATGAGGAAAAACTAACACACCTTTAGGGTGTATCAAGTTTGGAATAAATATAATGATTATTTGTCATTACGAATAATAAAATGCAGCGTTTTCGGGCCCATTGCTGAACCTTTTGTCTTACCTTTGTACCGGAATTTATGCAAATTTCCGTTACTACGGTAAATACTTTTTTTTGGCTCGCCGGATATACCGCTTTTTCAGAAACTACCAAAAAATGCGTCACCACTATGCAACGAACAATACGCGGAGGTAATTTGTGTGCTGATTGGAATTTTATGAACTTTACGATAGTTGATATACATGTACGTTGTTTCCTTCCCTTTCAAATTATATCCTTAACAAATTTATATAATGAACTATTTAATCCAATTGAGTTATATATATCTGGACAACAGCTTAAGCCTTATTGTTGATTGCTTAAAAAAGAGCACCTAACTTTAACGAGTCAAACTCAATGTTTTTGCCTAACCATTATCTTTTGTGATCCGATGTTTTCACAGCTTGCTTCCGATTTTAATTTTTTGTCATCGTTTTTCCGAGGAAGACTTTCGAATTCATTCTAGAAGCTGAAAATGATCATTGAGTTACCGAGGTTATAAAGGGGACTTGACGGGAAATTTTCTAATACGTTTTCTCACTTTATTTTTCAACGCGAGAGATACGGGGGTACCTACTCGGTGTGAATTTAGGCACGTTTGGTATTCATGTTGAAATCATAAATAAGTCTTTGATCATCGTGACTAATATTTACTTGATTTTGTGTCAAAAGACGTCTCTTGATTTAGTTTACAGTGCTGTGCTGACATTTTTGTGTACCTATTTCATTTTCATATAACCACGACGGAATATCGTCGTTCGTGTTGCATTTTCGACGGGCCAACAGAGTTTGGAGCCGTTTTGGAAGCTGAGCAGCGTGGGTTGGCAGCGTTTGGTAATGGCTGCGGCTAAACAGGAATCTGGGCTGAGTATTTTCAAATTATTTCTTTTGAATTTTGATTTGGCGTCTCTGTGGAAAATACCACTCGGGTTAGCTGTGCCTTTGGGGCCTCTAGCTGTCTACCGATAGCCTTATCACTTTTCAGATCTGTTTTATTATTTTTATTATTATCTATATTTTGCTGTGAAAAAGTTTAGAGTTTTGAATCTATTAGCACAGTAGTAGATAGGATATATATCGTCGTCTTCATATAAACAGTACACAAGTCCAAAAAATAGATTTTTACAGGAAACGAAAAAAAAACGATTTGAAGATGTTTTTTGCCTGTGGCTAAATTTTAGTTTTTAATATTAGTTGTTTTTAATTGGTTTCAGGAAATAAAACTTCTTTTTTAAAAAGATACTTAGTTTTAGAAAATAATTATTGTTGGACTTGTGCATATTTCATAGTCAGATTTATGTAATTTTTGGACTTATGCAATATTCACCTTAGTGAAAGAAGAAACAAAATAATTTAAAAAATATATTTTATAAGACAAAATGCAAACATACAGATCAATAATTATTATCGTTTCATCACTTAAAACAAAGTTTATTATTATGGATATAAATTGAACATAAAAAACAAGTGACACGTAAACAAATTATTCGTAATTAAGATTAACATAAAAAAATGATAGTCTTGCTCCATGCTCAAAAATTGCAGATATTCAAACTTTTCCCTTTTTATCTTTAATGGAAGTTATTATATCTTGAGCTCGAATATCTTGAACTGTAGGATCTCCTAATTTGAATCCAGAAGGTATAGACTTAACCAAGTTTAATTCAAAAAATTTCTTGAAAAAGTTGTGAGTTAGGTATTCGACTCTACACTGAAAAAAGTCTCAGAAATCTTACATTAATGTTACATCAAAAATATTTGTAAATTTTTACATCTTATTTGTGGATCTACAGGAATTCTCAATATTCCACAAAGTATAAAAAGTATAAAAGTTGTGTGTGTCACCCAGCCACGCCTAGAATGATTTTCCTATTGTTTGTTTTCGACCCAAAAATATAACTTCAAATACATATTCGTTAATATTAATTATCGTTCGCTATTTCCATAAAGTAACTACAAGACTAAATTAATGCAATCAATTAGATAGCACACCCGAAGCTGTAAATATGTAATTTGTTTTGAAAGGCAACAGCATCTCTTTCAGTCGTTTATATTTCAAATATACTCGTTCGAAAAAGCGGATGAGAAAATATTAATATGTATACTTAATTTACTGAATAAAATTATGACATAATTGTTAATCGTTGTGTGAAAAAGTAATTTATCAGCTGAAACGTCTTTTACAGAAAATGTAACAGCAAGTTATCAGATGCTAATTTAAAATTAATTCTACACCCAAATATTACTCATCCATTAATAAGTTTGCGTGAGTGTTGTGTGCAGACTCTATCATACGGATATAATTTAAAGTGGAATTTTCGCGTTTCTCACTTCCTCGGTTATTTCCATAAAGAATTCCAAGTAACTTTAATTAGCGTCTCTGAAGAGGGCGCGCGTTAAACACAAAATTTTCGGTCATGGTCTTCTCGAAGACGGCTTCACGTTATGATATTTGCTTTCTCTCCAAATAGATTATGATTTGACAATATCTAACACATTTTATTTATCCCAATTCGTTACCGATTTTAAATAAAAGTTAATTTATTTAATATGGTTCCGAGTCGACATGCTACAAACGGTGCCTTGTTTTCAGGAAATCAAATATGTTAAGTTTTGCCTCATACCTTTGTTTATACCTCTGCACAAAATGATCGCACGCAAATTCGTAGTTTTTGGGAAGACCATCTCCGAAAATAACGTGTTTTCACGTCCCTTTTCGAGCCCTTTTTACAATGACGCCACCTGACATTTCTGGTCAATATTTGGTCCACGTTAGGAAAAACGTTGTTCAGTTATACATCTAGAGATGGCGCAGAAAAAGCTTACCGAACCCCTTCCCCAAAGAATTTGGAAATGTCACAATGCGAACCGTGATCTACAGTATCATTTTAACCTCAGACTTATATAGCTTCGCTATGTTTATTTCATATCTAGGAAAAAGAGCTCACACACAAAATTTTGACTATTTTTAACCCAAGGTCCCCCTCCTGGGGTACCTATAATCAAACTATCTCTATACCTGTGTGAATGCCAAATCCCACAGGTAGGATATCACATACCAAATATTATAATTTTATCTTTTTTCGTTCTGGAAATATTTTGAAATAATCGTTTGCCCATTTCGGGCGCTATTAGCCCCCTCAGGAGGCATTTTTCGGGCCGTGTTTATAGGAACTTTTTTTCATTTTTTTTGGGTCGCAGAACGCGCTGACAAATTATTGCATGCTAATTTCAGGACACCCTGCTTAAGTATCTCCAGTGTCAACTATGAATTTTTCTTTTTCTGCAATTTAGATTAAAAGTCTACGCACGACGGTACCTACTTGAAGATATAATTTTTATCTATAAATTAAAAGTTCAGTTCTTGTGCCGATAGTTATACACAACGTGATTCAGTTCTGGGGGACATAATATACAAATGAATACTGTATTGATTTTTTGGAAAACGTAGGGACCCATCGATTTTATTAGAAAGCGGCACATGTTAGTATTATATTTCCAGAACTCATCGCCAAAAATCCTAGTAACTAAACTGGAAATAAATGAGGTGGGAAGTTTGCGATAAGTATGTTACATTTTTGGAATTGTTTTAAAATACTTTCCAATAGATTTCTGTTCATTTACACAACGTTCATTTACATTTACTATCAGATACCATCTATCTATGAGTATCTGTCTATAATTTGGTTGTTGTGCATTTATGGGCTGCACAATTAGGCATTAGAGAAGAAGTACAAAACAGTACAGGGTCGTCAGCGTATGCGTTTATCGGTCTCTATTGACGGAACCGGGAATCGACGCAATGCCTACTTAAAAACTGGATAGTGTTTTGAGAATTTAAACCGGTCGTGCACAGAATTTTGTACATATTGCGGACGCAATCTGCGGTTATGGCCCTCGCCATGTGATATCCCGGTTCATGCTTCTCTGGCTATTATCTTTACGATGCGGGCCATAAACACCTTGTTTACGCTCTTATACAATGAATATTAGGCTGCATTGCTGGTAATATATTTCTGTATCAACTGTTCTTAAAAGGGCATTAATCGTCCACAGGTTTTATCAAATTATCGAAATGTGTTTGGATCGTATATTATACAATATTTCTTATCTACGGTGTTTGGATTACATCTGGGTAACGGATTTTCCAACATATACAAAATATTTCGTTTTATAACTTTTAACACACTATTAATATATATTGTAGGACGATGTTAAAAATGGAAAATAAATAGAGGGTATAGCCAAATGGTTTATCGATACGAATGCTTGGAAAATACGGGAAGAGCAAATCCGTGTCCATATGTTACATAATGTATTCCAGCCGTTCCTTTGGTCTTTTTTATTTATTGATTGACAAACGCTACTCGACTATTATTAATAGAGACGTACAATAAATTAAAATTAAAATAAAATATGGTGGGTGACTTTGGAAATCTATAAATGCACACAAATCGATGGACTATTTATCTGTAAGTAGGGAATCTATTATACCACGTCATTGACACACATGCGCCTGTTTATGGGAAAATCCCGACGATTTATCGGTTGCGGCTTGGCTTGGCTGATAGAATGTTTAATAAAATTTTAAAAGCTCGCTGCGAGCAAATCCGCGGGTAATATGAGTCTATGCCCGCCTATTAATTATTAGCTATTTACGAATGATGTTTACGACCGGAGTCGTATTTAAAAGTACTTTGCAAAATTTATAGTTTCTACATTTTTTATTTCTTTGTTGGTTACTTTTGGCCTTCGACAAGCAGTTTTTTATATCAGGATATTTTTTGAAGAAAACATTTGTCATAATTAGTGTACCATATTGACGTAGGTATACATAATATATTACAATGCCGTTTTCGCAAATAATGCTTTGCATTTCAGACAAATCCTACTATATTTTCTGAAATAGGGGGTAGGTATAAGCAACTGACTACATGGTGACACCCATTCGGTGGAGCGGACACAATAGTTATTTGTATACCTAGGCGATAAAGTGCTTGTTTTACGCGCAGAAGAAGAAAGTGGAAAAGTTAACCGAACGCTTGTTTATAGCCATCAAAATCGGAAAACATAGCGCCCTAAAAAAACTTTTCTTCGATTACTTTCCGCAGTTTCTTAATAAACATTTTAAATAAAAATTTTGCACCTTAAACGAGAGTTTTTTAATATACCTACACATTAGATATCATTACTAATGTTTTAACTTGTTCAGAAGTTTTTTTGCGAAATTTTAAAGTTTTGTTTAATATTGTTGTAACAAACATGAAGTTTGTGAAATTAAAAATCCAAGTTAGTTTTATATTATTGTTTTTCAAAAAAATATTTTTTTCTTAGGAGGCCATGTTTTGGTATTTAGGCATAACTTTTAATTCTAAACAACTTTTTTAATAACGTTTTGCTGAATTTTTTGAAATAAGGGTACTTTACTCTTGTACAATTTTTATATACTTTTTGACCTACCCTCTATGCTGTTTGACTTGGAACCATTCTAAGTGCGCCTAATATCATTATCGAACATGCGCCAACTTTCGGGAATATTTGTATTTTCGTTGTGCAATTAATAAAAAAAATCCCATATGTTACCACACTGTAGACTACCAGATTCTTGCAGATTTCTTGTTCTTGTCTTGTTCTTGCTGCAAGAACAAGACAATGATTTTGTTTGGAGTCGGGAAGTAAGCATTTCCAGCCGCGAAAGAGGATTAGTTTTTATTACTTACTAGGAGTATAGTAAATTAAATATAGTTACTAAATAATATACTAGTAAGTATACACTAATTATTCGTAATAAGCCGTTTATATATATAAACGGTTATTTTTTAAACCGTTTATATACAGTGCCCGCCAAAAAGTTGGAACCATAAGGTTTTTTTTTATTTTTTAAATGTCATGACGTCATTTCACATACCTGTCAAAAATGACATTTAATTCAATAAATGGCCAAAATACGCTTTATTTGCTATTTTATCGAAAAAAGTTATTTGAGAAAGTTGCTTGGAATTTTATTTTACCTATGTGCAAATTTTCAGACAAAAAATGTAACGATGATAAATTTTTAATTTTCTGAAAAAATATAAAATTAATTAATTTCATTTTTTTCGGTGTGCCATATTTGACTTTAGAATTGATATTTTTTAGTTATGGACCCTTTTTGGGTCGTAATCAGGTAGTTTCAAGAAAAACTCAACTAACAAGGTTCCATTTTGGACGATTTATTTTTTGTTACAATGTATTGCCAGATGTAATTATTGCTCCTTGTTAGTTGAGTTGAGCTAAACTAAAAAATATCATGTTTGGATGATAGGCAAACAAATCTAAAGTCAAATATGGCACACCGAAAAAAATTAAATTTATTAGTTTTCATATTTTTAAAAAAATAAAAAATATCATTGTTAGAAACAGCAGCGTAATGACGAATTTTTGACCGAAAATTTGCACATATAGAGGCAAAATAAAATTCCAAGCAACTTTTTCAAATAACTTTTTTCGATAAAGTCACAAATACAGTCCGGCAAACGAAAGAAGTCCAATGAAAAACTCAGTCTAAGCGCCATCCGTATGTTATTGATGTGGGCATGGGCGGTTAGACTGAGTTTTTCATTGGACTTCTTTCGTTTGCCGGACAACGTATTTTGGCCATTTATTGAATTAAATGTCATTTTTGACAGGTATGTCAAATGACGTTTACGACCTCATTTCGAATCTTTTTGGAAGCAGAGATGATCGCCCTAGAGTAGTTTCATCTTAGCCCAAAAATAAAAAAAATTCCCTTATGGTTCCAACTTTTTGGCGGGCACTGTATATAAACGGTTACTTTTTAAGAATAATTAGTGTATACTTACTAGTAATATTATTTAGTAAATATATTTAATTTACCATACTACTTAGTAAGTAATATATACTAATCCATGTTTCCAGCCATTACGCAGGTATATCTACCTAAAAAGAAATTGAAAGTTAACGTATTACCGTTGACTGAAGGTTTAAATCTTCACCCAACGGTATTACGCCGCTTTCGCGGCTGGAAATGCATACTTTCCGATTCCCGACAAACAAAATCATTCTATTTATTCTATTCTTATAAATTCAACAAATTAGTAGGTAGGTATGTACACTTGAATTAATCCGCTACAGTGGATTAATTTATTTTTATAAGTTTGCTGCTCGGGTCTATTGGACTTGCTAATGCTTTGTTTCGGTTCATATTAGTGTGGCATAGTGTGAATCGGCTCATTTTGGGAGAGTGGATTTCGCAGTTTTTGTCCAGGAAAGTCTTCGACTTAGGAGGTATTTCGAATTGAAAATCATGAAAACATTAAAACAAAATTATTATTAAAACACAAAAAAGGAAAAACTATGTCAATAATTAAAAAAATTAATCATAGACCCGCCGCACGGCGGCTCTGCAGCGCTGCATCAACTTGTCTCCACAAGCTTTGTACGCAATAGTCTTGCCAACAAGAGTCTTGGTAGCAAGACTCTTGGTGCGATGACGCCACTAAACAAAAAAATGCAAGAACAAGAAGTTGCAAGGAGTCTTGCTTGCAAGACAAGATTTTTTCCAGCAAGAGTCGGGCAAGACAAGAATGAATTTAATAAGAATAGGCGTAGCAAGACAAGAAATCTTGTCTTGTGAAACACTACTGTATATACCTACGAATTACCGAAACCAGTATGTGAAAATGCAATATGTTCACAAAAAAAATATGTTTCATTGTAGATGCATACAAAATTAAAGGATTATCACCAAGGTTAGTTTATAGGAAGGTTAGGACATTCCCCACTCTTAAAGAAAACCAAAGGTAGTCCCATCCCACTAGCAACGTCGCGCGACATTGCCGCCTCTACCACTTGCTCTTCTTCTTCTCTAAACTTGATGCCAGTGGCGTATCGCAAGGGGTAATGCAGTTAGTGAAAGTCGAAAACAAAAAAATACCGAGACATTTCAAGAAGGAAAAGGTAATTAACAATAAAGGATTGTCACATTTTCAATACAATAGTATGCACCACAAAACAGTCAAAGTAAACAAGAAACACGCCTTTGACTCATTTTACTGCAAGTGTCAAATGAATACGCCAAAAGCGTCTGCGTGCGCCTATGGTTGGAAGCACCAAATATACTCCTGGACAAAATTAACGCACCAACATACAAAATTTCAAATTATATTTTAAATTATTTAGCGTGTCCACCAAGAATATAAATAGTAGGCTTTGATCATTTACTACTGTTAAACTAATTATATAATACATTTTGTTGCTTTTCATTTATATAGTTTCCATTCATTTATTAACAAAAAATGCAATTGTCTGTGGATTTCTTATGTTGGTGCGTTATTTAGGGAGTTACTAAATCACCAATTCAAGTGTAAATGCTACCAATTTAAATTCACTCTAATCATCGAATGTCCCCAATCGTCGAATGTCCTAAGCTTCCTATAAACTAACCTTTATTATCATGCCCTACAAGTTGTCTCTTTATTTCATACGACTTATTAAGCAGTTTCAATTTTGGCATTTTGATGTTTTAAAAGGCTTGTCAAATTAACGCACTTGCGTTCCTTCTTGTCGGTTTTGAGAGTAATTGCTAGATTTCCTAGGGAGGAAAGACCGAATATACCCTATCTACATGGTTTTTTATTTATTTTGATTTTTATGTTTTGTAAAATATAAAATGAAGGGCGCAACTATTTGTCACCACACACACGGAATCATCCCCGCGGTTTTAATCGCGCAAGCTACACGATACACAGAAAACGGTATGCCCGCGCGTTGGTGCTGTGACGTAAACGGTGACGCTTATTCGACAAAATCATGGCTACCTTTTGTTTTTAAACGGAAATTTGACTAGTTTTATAGGGAGTTAGGTAACCACATATTATACACCAAAGTGTCTCAAGGTGCCTACATTCTATCTTTGGATTTAACTTGACGCGAAATTGATAACTGACGTATGTCAGTGAGACTAAATTCAGGACTATTTTTTTATAAGTTGGCCGCGCTTTTGGCGAAGAGTTTCATTTTCGTTCTCCTAGCTGGCATACCGTTGTTTGTGTATCGTGGCAAGCTATAAATCGAATTGACAGACTTGAATGCGCGCGCCTTGCAAAAATTTGGCCATACACACGATACATTTCAACTGTACCACGTACCACGCACCATGGTACAGTTAAATCTTGAATCTTCCCTTCATGACTGCATCTATCCACAAATACGTAATAGTATCCCACACAACAGCATGGCTTTATGAAAGGACGATCGACAACGACTAACCTTGTCTGTGCTACTCAGTTTATTGCAGAAGTGATCGATGCTCACTCTCAAGTAGACATAATTTACACAGATTTCTCTAAAGCATTTGACCGCCTGGATTATTCCATTCTTCTTAAGAAGCTCTCAAACTTCGGTTTTGTGCCACACCCCATTGCTTTTTTTCCGATCATATCTATCAAATCGTGCACAATATGTTTACGACAGTGGCTTTGAGTCAAAGACCATCACAGCCACGTCGGGAGTGCCCCAGGGATCTGTGCTAGGCCCACTCCTATTCAACGTTTTCGTTAACGATATAGGAAGAGATTTAAATATTTATCATTTGTTATACGCTGATCATGCAAAACTGCTCCACAGAATTACAAACCCGAACGATTGCCATATTCTACAACAAAACCTAATGTAGTGTCATGTCCTTTACAAGACGACTACAACTGAGTTTAATTACATTATCAATGGACAATAGCTGCCCAGAACAGCTGAGATCAAAGACCTTGGCGTCTATTTCGATTCTAAGCTCACCTTCAACAATCATGTTGATAGAACCGTTGCTGCGGCAAACAAAAAGTTAGGTTTTGTTATTCGTACATGCCGCTCTTTCACTCATACTATAGCTCTGTCAAGTTACTCTTTGAAACCTTGGTCCGATCGAAGCTTGAATATGCTTCTATGGTATGGCAACCATGCTACCATGTGCACATAAATAAAATTGAGCAAGTCCAGAGACATTTTCTGAAGTACCTTCACTATAAAACGTATCACTTTTATCCTTGCATCCGTTTTCCAAATCACATTCTTCTAGAGTTATTTTCAGCCCATAGCTTGAGAGATAGGCAAATTGATAACAGTACCAAATTTCTAGAAAGCATTTTGAATAATCGGATTGATTGCAGTGCGCTTCTGTCTCAACTCCAATTTCATATACCGAGATCTCAAGTACGCACCAATGATGTGTTTTATTTACCGACGCCAAGAACAAATGTTCTCAAATTCTCACCTATATACTGTATGTGTGACAACTACAATCAGTTATGTAAGTCGGTAAACGTACATAGGTAGTACATACCTGTATAGGTACAATAAGTTATATAAATTTTTATCTTACTTAATCGGACTATACTCCAATTTTTTTTTTGTTTTTTGAATAAGTTATATACAATGACATGCATATCATGCATGTTAGCTTAAGACGTTAAGTTATATACTTAAATATTGTTAACTGTGATATATTTATGTTCTCGTTCTATGTACGTACCTATATGTATATAAATAAAGGTTAAAAAAAAAACTAAGTTATGGTGAGTGCATCTGTTGAAGGTGGTGTGGAAATTTGCAAATTTTTACAGATTTTCATAGAAAGGAATAGTTTTCATGATACCGTAGGTATAAGTCATAAATGTTAGTAGAGATGATTTTTGACATTATTTAAAAAAAAGACGAATTTGAATGGGGGCGAATTTGAAAATGATTCACGGAAAAAAATAGATTTATTAGAATTTGTTTTAAAAAATAAGTAATATCACATATTATAAATTTTATTAATTTTATTAACACAACCTTGTATCAATTATTATTTTTTTATACTAAAAGAAATATATTGACAATATTTTAACCCGTAAAGAAAATTCTAATAAACAAAAAACCAGTATAAAAAAGTAATATTTAATAACATAAAATAGTGTATGGGCACTAAATAATATAATTTTATTGTACGTTTTAAAATATATTTGCTTTTAAAAACAATTTTAAAATACGCACTTTATATGTGCTATTATGTCTGCTTAATAAAATAAGCATTTTTACTAAGTCTGGTGTTTAACTTAATTATCTTTGGAACACCAACAACTTCTTATACTTATACAACCTGAAATAATATCAAATACGGCGCTGCCTTAACCCCTCCGCGAAGACGGAATACAATACAGTTTATCGGTGGATTTCATAGCGACAGTTTTGCGAGGTGACGCGCATCATTTTGGTGTATTTATCTGGATTTTTATTATTAGTTGCATTGATCGTGATAAGAAAAACTTATGGCAATTGACATTGGGCTTTACTACAGGAAGTTTTGTATTTCTATGTATGGCGTGCAATTGTGTTTTAAATGTAAGTTTTAATACAGGGAGTATGTAATCAATATTGTGTTTTGTTTCTTGTTCCCTGCATACGAAATAATGCAAAAATGCGACACAAAATTCAGAAAAAATGTGCAATCCACGTAAATGAGGTAAGAAAAGTATAAGCAAGATACTTTCGCAAGATATATTTACCTTCTAATTTAAAATGTTCAAGCACTTAAGTTTTTTGTGATACTGAATAGGTCTAATAGGAAATAAGTTTGGTTTCCTTTGGTAACTAACACGAAAAATCTGAGAAATCACTCGCCTGAAAATAAATTACTTGCCACAACAGTCTGAATTAAAATTAAAGGTATATTGAAGGAGTTCAAAAATATTTTTTCTTATGTGGCAATATGACCCAGAATAATTCATTTCAGATAGCGAACCCTTGAACACATATTTATATGAACCTTTTTTTTTAACCGTAAAGAAAATTTGATCACCTTATAATATTACAGCGTCCTTCAGTAACACCAACGAATTTTTAAATTATTTTTTTTTACAAAAAAATTATACCATGAATATTAATTTTTATTATCATTTATGTTTTTTGTAGACTGTCTTATAATGAATTATATTTCTTATTATACTGGCTAATAGAGATTACACGAAAATGTAATAAAAGTTACAGGAAATTATAATAAAGTATATTAAATGAAATAATAACTATTATATCCCTCTATTATTATTTTTTATTTTAATCCTTAATGGTATTGTTAGTAAACAGTATTAAATAGTATAATAACTGTTTAATATATTTTAACATAAAAAAATTATATACGTTAGTAAAGGATAGTAAAATACATGAGAAACGTATAATATCAAATATATAGGAATCCTTTAATATATAAAAGAAAAGATAATATATTTTATTAAAAATGGTAAAGCAAAATTATTTTAACTACTAATATACCAGATGTTGGTCCAATAGAGTATTAAAATTTACATTAATTAATATTATTTTTTAAATAACTTTTATTATTAATTTTTTTCCGTGTGGTGATAGTCTTTTTCTATATTTTCTTTAGCATAGTGAATTTAATTTCTAAGATTCTCTAGTGTTGTTTCTTCATCCTGTAATTGGTCCTCCGACTGTTAGATGTAATATAAATAAATAAATAACCTGTAAAACAAAACACTGCTTATGTATAAGATCTTATATGATTAAAATGAAGACAGATATGTTTGTACTAAATTTTTGCCAGGTAAAATGTTATTAGATTTTATGCTATACAACTTAAAAATTATAAATCTAACCTCACTTTCTCTGTCGGCAACCCCCCCTTAATATCCGGAAATTTTTCTCTGCCACAAATTTTTTAAGAAAATTCGTGTACTCGAAAAATTTCCGGCAATAATTCAAGCACTAGGGCGATTACTAGAGAAAATTCCATACCTACCTTTTTTGACCAATCAGAGGCTCGTTTTTTGCTTCGTTGTCATGGCAATTCAAAAAATTTCCGGAAAAATTCTCACTCGCTCTAGGTAGTAGGAGGAGGTGATAATGTGACATTGTAACAATTAGATACCCGACAAAAATTTTGATAATAATTTCGTTTAATTTACGTGTAGGTTTGGAATTTTCTTACCGAATCCCCCACGTTCTTGAATTAATATCCGGAAATTTTTCTCGAAAAATTTCCGGCAATAATTCAAGCACTAGGGCGATTACTAGTGAAAATTAACTATATTTCCAAAAACTATCTCCTTTGTTCCTCGTGGGCAAACATATATTTTAAATCATACATTTTAAATAGCATCTAAAGAAACTGAACAGACTTTACCTAATGATTTTGACAAGAATTTGGAATGAACAGATTTTGGTGAAACTTAATTTAAGTATACGCTTGGTTTGATCTGTTTAATAATATGTTTCAGAATGTGAATGTGAATTTGTTCTAAAAAATCTGATAATTTTTACATGAATTTTCTCCATTTCCAACTTCTGTATCTATAACTATTATCACAGACCTATATAGCTTCGCTAAGCTATATAGGTCTGTGCTACTATCAAAATTTCGTTATCCCGCTCAGCCGAGTGTTTAGGATTTATGGCCCGGTGTTTAAAACATTTTTTAACCCGAATTCCGGGGCGTAGTTATTGTTATGGCATCGCTATGACAAATGGCGAAAGTTAACGTCGCTGAATGAATTTAACAGAGATGGATTGGGCGAAGGTGCGAGGGTGAGGGGCGGCGGACTGGGCTGTCGGAAATGTTCCTATTGGCCGGCACGTAAAAAGCATTCAGATTAATTTTTTTTATGCGGTGATTCTTGACTGACCAGCTGGGACGGAAGGATTTGCAACCTCACACATGGATTTTTTTCCAACGTTACCTTGTTGTCTCACGTAGAATAACTAATATATCCCACGACATCCCGTGTACCCAAAAATGCAGTATAGAAGACCAAGAAAATCAAAACCGAATTTCCCATAAATCGAATATTCGTCAACTTTCTTTTGTCTTCCTTAGGTTTCTAAGAATGTATATGTGCGTGTTTGCGTTCAAGAAATATTTGACCGCCACAGTAAATTTTATTTTGGTGATATAAACATGATAAAAATAACATGGAATTTTACTGGATTTTTTATGGCCAATTTAAAACACGCTATTGTTCACACGTATTTTTACAGCGGATTATATTTGGATGTAAGATTAACGAATGTAAAAATATTTACAAGAAAAAGTGATAATAGCCAAGCCCTCAAAATTAAGAAAAAAACTGGTAAGTAACCGCATACACGTATTTCATGCTATTTGGCAATCACCAGCACGGTGTAACATTCGTTTTTTCTTAATTTGGAATGCTTGCACATTTTCACTTTTTCTTGTAAATATTTTTACACTCGTTAATCTTACATCATTATTGCGAATGGAGGCGAATAATAATTATTATAAAGTTACTTGTTCTTGCTTAACAATAAAAAATCTCCGTCGGGTGTTAAGCCGCTGCGAATGAAATTAAAAATAGCCATGATAGTGAAATAAAAAATCTATGCACCGAAGAGTTAAGAAGTGGCTTGCTGAAATCAAATTAGTGAAGTGGTAGATGTGATTATTACCTTCTATATTATTACTAAATTCGTTTGACAGGGTTAACCTTGAATATCTTTTTGAGGTTATGTGTGCTATGAATCTACACAAAAATTGTATAGATGCTATTAAAAAACTGTACTCAACGGCAACTTCAAAAATTCTAGTTAAGGGTTTTGTTTCTCGAGGTTGTAAAATAAAGAACTCAATTCGTCAGGGATGCCCGCTGTCTATGCTATACTGTTTATCAAAGCCTTGAGCCCTTTTTGCAAATAATTAAATTTGCTAACCCTGGTATTACACTTAATAATATATCATACAGCGTGGCGGCTTATTATGCGGACGATGTTTGTGTCTTTCTCAAAGATAAAAATGATATTGGCAGAATTCAGAAAGTACTAGAAATCTATGAAAAAGGTTCGAATTCAAGGATAAACTATAATTAATCTAATATTTTGTTATTAGGGAAATTCCGAGAAACGGTAAACACCCCGAGGCTTATAAAATTTTCCAATTCAAGACAATATAAAAGTATTAGGTTTATATGTCACAAGTACTTTTAATGGAATGATTAATACAAACTGGGAATCATAAAGAAGGTATAGGCTTTTTTAATAGCAAACAATCTAAGGGAACTAGATTTCATAAGAAAAGTTTGGTTTATAAATATGTATGCCCTAGCAAGGTTCTGGTACATTGCTCAGATATTACCAATACCCACCAAATACAGTCAAAAGCTAGTTCAGATGACCGGGAAGTGTGGTTAGGTAAGATTTACAGGATCAAGCGTCAACAATAATTGTATTTAGATATGAAAGAAGGTGGCATGAACCTTATAAATTTAGAAGCAAAGGCGCTCGCCCTTTTTTTGAGGACACAGGCCTTATCTTACTCTAATATTAAAAACAAAATAACCTATAAATCGATCACCAATAACATATTAGAATCATCGTCAACAACTGTAACGGTTCCGCCATTTATAGAAATATAGTAGCAGCAATTAAAAGGAATAACTTAAAATTTGATAAGCAAAATCTCACTAAAACAAAAGATATTTATAAAGAGATTTATATGCGTAATACTAAAGAGACCCCCGAAATTCAAAATAAAACTCCCAACCAACAATGGAAAAAAATATGGCAAAATATCAGTACAGCAAAAGTCCCCGAAAAATGGCGCTCACAAAATTACCTCGTTTTAAATGATAGCATTCCCATTGCGCAAAAGCTTTTAATGACCGATGCGAAATTTGCGGGAAAGTTGATAACATAATGCACAGAATTAAGGAATGTACAAATAGCAAAATAATATGGAAATGGGTTCGGTCAAAAATTAAACCGAAGTTCAAAAAAGATATAAACAGTTATCCATACCATCTGGGTCTGTTTGAACTGAATGTTAGTGAGGCAAAAGATAAAAATGTATTTTATTTTTCATATTGTGCTTTAGTTTACTTTAATACTATTAGGCGAAACGAAAATATTGATGAATTTCTTAGAACTATATAAGGTACGAAAGACTCAGTTGATAAGACTTAAAAATCGGACTATACTCCAAATTTTTTGTTTGTTTTTTGAATAAGTTATATACAATGACCATGCATGTTAGCTTAAGACGTTAAGTTATATACTTAAAAATTGTTAACTGTGATATGTTTATGTTCTCGTTCTATGTACGTACCTATATGTATATAAATAAAGGTTAAAAAAAACTAAGTTATGGTGAGTGCATCTGTTGAAGGTGGTATGGAAATTTGCAAATTTTTACAGATTTTCATAGAAAGGAATAGTTTTCATGATACCGTAGGTATAAGTCATAAATGTTAGTAGAGATGATTTTTGATATTATTTAAAAAAAGACGAATTTGAATGGGGCGAATTTGAAAATGATGGTGATAGTCTTTTTCTATATTTTGGGGCTCAAGGAATTTAAATAGCATTATTTTGAAGAAACAACGTGCTTAAGAATGGTTACGAGAGGATATTATTATGATAGTTATTTTCCTAACAAGTCAAACATTGTCCAGGACCTGCATAATTATCCTGATGAATTGTGGATGATTTAGCTGCGGTTAAAATACAAAGCGGCCGAGATGTTATTCATCTGAAAATTTCATTGAAGCGAAACCTTGTTTGGCGCGATTTGCTTCTTGCTTAGGAGCGTCGTGCGGTAAAATGGGGAAGGTTTCGTAGGGCGAGATTGCCAGGCACCTGCCAGGTTTTGCATATTTATCTTAATCCACGAATGCAAATCATGATTTTATTATGATAAAGAAGGGAGAAATTTGGCGGGAGCTTGAGTGCTTTTCTCGGCAATTAACTTTATTTCTTCGGGTTTCATAATGAACGATGGCGGAGATTATTAACAGTTGGAAGGCAATGTTGGGAGAAAATAATTAGTAACCTGGGAGCAGGTTTCCGTGGAATATTGCTAAAATTTAAAATGTGTTACATATTATTTTTATATTATTTATTATGTGGTTTATGAAATCTACCATGAATATTCCAATTAGGTCCAAATATGTAAGCGATATGTACCTGGTGATTCACGTAGGATTCTCAGTCCGTTACTTTTTATGTTTCGATTTGGAAAAAAAAATGAATACAAAAGTTGTGAAACATTTTTCTGTGAGTCTAACGGGACTACCAGAGGTCATATTATACAGGGTGCTATGAAGGTACTAACCAAACTTAGATATATTTTTTGAATGGACACACTATATATTATGGAATTTTTGGAATCTACTATGGTTCATCCCGATTCCACACATATACAGTGTGTCCCACTTAAGGACTGACCACCCCTGTAAAATTTTTATTTATAGCTCGATTTTCATAAACTTTTTTTTGTTGGATAGAGCTTCAAAAATGGCATCAAACACATAATTCAGGTGCCTCGTGCGTTAAAGTCATGGCCCACTGAGACGGTGTTTTAGTGCTGAAATTTCGAGAAGTACTATTAGGGATTTTTTTAGAGGAAAATTAATGCCAGAATCTTATTCAGCGTTGTTCGAAACCCAAATGTACCAATTTGCATTACCATAGCTCTACAGGGTGTTTCAAAATTTTTAGTGCCCCACTTAATTAGTGTACCCCTATAAAATTTTTATTTTTAGCTCGATTTCCATAAACTTTTTTTCTTGGATAGAACTTCAAAAATGGCATTAAATGCATAATTCAGGTATCTTGTGCCTTAAATTCATGGCCCACTGAGACGGTGTTTTAGTGCTGAAACTTCGAAAAGTACTATTAGGGATTTTTTAGAGGAAAATTAATGCCGGTTTGTTGTTCAGCGTTGTTGGAAACCCAAACGTACCAATTTGCATTACCGTAGCTCTACAGGGTGTTCCAAAAAAAATAAAAGGAAAAGTAAAGCCGGATTCTTATATGCGGTGAGAGGTTTCAAAAAAACGTGTAATTTTAATTATTTTCTGAATTTATGGTAAGTTGGTCACTAAAATATTCGTGAGGAACTCATATTCTTTCAAAAATTTATTAGCGAACACAATTTTTATTTAATTTAATATCATCAAATACATGAATAAACAACACAACATAACATAAACTCAAATTTCAGTCATTTCAATTAGTCCTCCATTTTCTAATGCAAATTGGTACGTTTGGGTTTCCAACAACGTTGAATAAAAATCTAGCATTAATTTTTCTCTAAAAAAGCCCCTAATAGTGCTTCTCGAAATTTCAGCACTAAAACTTCGTCTCAGTGGGCCATGAATGTAACGCACGAGGCACCTGAATTAAGCATTTAATGCCATTATTGAAGCTCTATCCAACAAAAAAAAAAGTTTATGAAATCGAGCTAAAAATAAAAATTTTACAGGGGTACACTAATTAAGTGGGGCACTAAAAATTTTGAAACACCCTGTAGAGCTATGGTAATGCAGATTGGTACATTTGGGTTTCGAACAACGCTGAATAAGAATCCGGCATTGATTTTCCTCTAAAAAATCCCTAATAGTACTTTTCGAAATTTCAGCACTAAAACACCGTCTCAGTGGGCCATGAATTTAAGGCACAAGATACCTGAATTATGCATTTAATGCCATTTTTGAAGTTTTATCCAACAAAAAAAAGTTTATGGAAATCGAGCTAAAAATAAAAATTTTATAGGGGTACACTAATTAAGTGGGGCACTAAAAATTTTGAAACACCCTGTAGACCTATGGTAATGCAAATTGGTACATTTGGATTTCGAACAACGCTGAATAAGAATCTGGCATTAATTTTCCTCTAAAAAGATCCCTAATAGTACTTCTCGAAATTTCAGCACTAAAACACCGTCTCAGTGGCCCATGACTTTAACGCACGAGGCACCTGAATTATGTGTTTGATGCCATTTTTGAAGCTCTATCCAACAAAAAAAAGTTTATGAAAATCGAGCTATAAATAAAAATTTTACAGGGGTGGTCAGTCCTTAAGTGGGACACACTGTATATTATGTTACATATTTTTGTTCCAGCTGTTTAGAAAATATATGACATTGAAATTTTCAACTTTGCATTTTTGACAATCGTTATTTCGAAAATAAAACTTTGGCAGGTACGTAGAAAAGGATGGCACAAATACGAAGTAGCATTCATGCTTAAAATGTACAGTCGCGGACAGTTGGTATCGAACGACCTGAAGAGGTTTCTCGTGGCTATCGTTACAGGGCGCGCGGAGACGGCAACAGCGCGCGCCTTCGGCATCGGATGGTTCGAACGGGTGTCTTGTTCCGAGAATTCTTTGCAAGCGATTAAGCCGATGTCACCGAAAGGGTTAAAAAAAATTAAGGAATCAGTATTAAACTATTTATTAAAACAGTTCACAAGTATACAGTATGATTTTTTAAACTACCACCGCGATTTCCTCGCTTATTTTGCGCCCTACAAAAAAAACATGAGAAACAAAAAGGTGACAATTTTGGACAGCTAAGTGGCCCTGAAAAAGTAATCAACATCCATGGTCAACTTGTCGCGCAATATAAAAAAACCTCCAATTGAGCAAAATTATTAAATAGGCGTAACATACCTATTTATTTTAAGATACCGAAGAAAACTTTTATATTGAAAATTGATGGCACTGAGAAGCTTTATGCAACTGGGTGCTCAGATAGTTTCTGAAAATTACACAGGCTCTTCGGCTCTGTTGAGGCCATTGTTTTAGTTATTAAAGGCCATTGTTTTAGTTTATTAAAGTAGTTATTTGGCTCCCTACTGAAAAATCTTAAGAAACAAAAACGTGTAAATTTTAGATAGTTGGTTAATGTTAAAAAAAGAAGTCGGTATCCATGGCCAACTTTTCGCGCAATACCAAAAAAAACTTAAATCAACAAGAATCTGAAAACAATCAATTTATTTTGAAAGTCGAGGGAAAATTTTAATTGGAGATTAGCGGCAATTAGATCACGCAAGAACATTGACAAAAGAAAATTTTCATACAATTTGTACTAGTTTTCCCGCTAATTTGTTTAAAGTGTGAAGTCGAAATAGCAATTAAAAACATCAACAGTTATTCAAATTAAAGACAAATTTTCTCATATTAAAGATCTTGTTTGATCAAAAAAAAATTAAATAAATTGATAGTTTTGTTTTCACATTTTTGTCGACTTGAGTTTTTTTTTGTATTGCGTGAAAAGTTGGTTATGGATGCCGATTTATTTTTTAACATCACCTAGCCGTCTAAAATTGCCATATTTATTATGCTTATATAAGCTTACTTACATAAAAAAAATATATTTAATGCAGTGATAGGGCCAAAGCGAAAAATGTTTTTCAAATAAATCAAAGTGTGCCAATTGTTTCTAAAATTGGTAGTATGGAGTATCCTTTACTTTTGAACAACTTTTCCTAGCAACTTATTTCCACATAAGAAATGTTAGCAAAGTTTTTATCAAGAGTAACTTTTTGCGGTAAAATTAAAGATAAGAAAGTGTTCCTATTCAACACCTCTTCTGTGGACATACTGTATATACATAGTGTATTTGGAAATGAAAGGAAGGTTTATGGCTTATTATAAATATAAATGCAAATTCTTTATCTGAGGCTCGAGAGTCCGTCATAAAATACTACATAACTCGCCCGAATATTAATTTGCGTATTTATCCTCATCAGATTTTTAGCAAAAGAGCACGCCACTGAAATGGTCGAATTTTCCTTCTCAATCAATATTTATGGCCTCCTTTCATTTCCAAATACACTAAGTATAGTTGTCAGCGGTTTTAGACATTAAGTTAATAAATATTTTGCGTTGCAACAAAAATGTATTTTTATGTTATAATAAAAAAATATGTAGTAACACTAAAAATATATTTAGCTAATAACCCTAGAATTAAAAAAGTTAATTAAAAGGATTTTCATAAATTATTCTTTTCTTTGCAAAATAAGTATTTGTTCCAACATTTAGTTGTTAGGTCTCGTAGTCCTAAACATAAATGATTATAAAATAAAAGGGGTGTCCATTTTATTTATTTTTTCTTATTTTTGAAGAAATTGGTCAGAAGTTTTAATAAATTGGTTTTCGTGGTGCTGCAATGCTCCATTGTTTCTCATAAAATGCCCTTCAACAGATAAATGAGATTAGGGGGTCACAGACATAAAATTACCCTTGTAACTTAATAGAGAGTTATTGCAGAAACTGTTTTTGGCATTAAGCAGTATTTAAGACGACCTTATTTGAATACTCTCATACGTTATTTATGATTCTGACAATAGTTATTGCAAGTCGTAATTTATGTATCCAAATTAAGGGCTTGTTTACGTTTACTTTATTGTTTTGTATTTCTACACTTTCACTAGAATATTATGTGCTTTTATAATTTTGCTCCGGAAAAAACTGGGAAAACAGCCAAATAACCACGGAACACCAAGGTGAAAGACTAATGAAAACAAACAAGGTGCAAACGCAAACAAGCAACGAACATTTTAGGTTAAGTCCTACTTTCACAGAACACTAGCGTTTTCTGACAAATCAGAATTTATTTTAAGAATTGTGACAAATAAGGTAAAAATAACGTATATTATGGTATACACAATAAACAAAAATAAAGGAAAATAACCTTATTATGGACGACCTTATGTCAAACTACGACTGCGCATGCTCAAATGTCAAAATAACGTCAAAAAAGAGCGCGACGTTATTTATTTCTGCAATAACTCTCTATTATTTAAATTGCATACCTTTATCAATAACATCAGAAGACACACAGCAGGGACACGTGTCAAGCTTTACACACCTCCCTGGACCTCAATGTGATTACCTGGATAAAATAAAATAATTTCAGGTGATTGAGGACTTCCACAAGCTGGATATAATGATTACGAAGTTTTATTAGAACCACCGACACAGGAAGAATCCGAAAAAACTATAAACCCATTAAAATCTTTATGACTATAACATAATTAAATAAAGGCAAGAAATCAAATGCATTTTCCATTATTATATTATATGTATATTAATATTTAGTATACCCACCTTGGGATAGGATGACTTTCTGAACTCTCCTGCTCATCGAATCTATGAGTTGGCAGCAGAGATCATGGGTTACGACTTCATCCCACGTTTGTTGAATCTTCTGCCAAAGTGCCTCCCTATTTTCGGGTACGAAGTTCTCCATTGTCCGCGCCATTCTGCCCCACACATTCTCAATGGGATTCAAGTCAGGACTCTTCGCCGGCCATTGCAACTTTTCTACGTTGTTTTCGGTGAACCATTCGCGAACTATTCTTGCTGTATGCACAGGAGCGTTATCATGCTGGAAAACGAAGCCATCGGGATACATTTCCGTTGCAGTTGGTAACAATCCGCCTTCGAGTATCTCGCAATAGCGAGCTGCTGTGAAGCGGTCGTCGATTCTCCAACAAATGCCAGGTCCACGGTAGCTTATCCAGGCCCATATGTTGACGGAAAAATGCCCACTCATTTTCCTGGGTGACACAAATCTTTCGTCATATCTTGAACTCACCGAAGGTCTATATACTCGCACTTTGCCATTGTAATGGCTTTGAAAGATCTTTTCGTCGCTAAATATTACCTTCTCCCAATAATGTGGCGGTAAACGCTGAAACTCTCGGCATATCTGCAACCTGACTTCCTTATTAGCCTCCGTCAGCTGAATTTTGTTGCTGGCCGTGCGAGATTTCAGATTGGCTGCATCTAATCTCCTTCGGGCAGTTCTAACACTTGCTGGAAGTTGTGTTGCAGATACTGCTTCAACGGCGGATTTAAACGGATTTGCAAGGCAAAAATTAGCTAGTTGCTCATCTTGTTGGTCAGACGTAATTTTCACATTTCCTCCTCTATGTATGTTTTCCACGCTTCCGGTTTCGTCATATTTCTTCTTTATATTGAAAATGGTGCTTTTAGATACACCAAATTCTTCGGCCAGTCGGGAAATAGCCCAACCATTTTCTAGTTTGGCGATGATACGGTGCTTGGCGGATTCACTCAAACGAGGCATAACGAACACTGTTAGTTACTCTCTCGAATTAGGATACTGACTAAATAATTTTAGCCCACCCACCTTAGTATTTATACAAAGGGCTAGGAGCAGGTATAATCGATATTTTCAAAATCTACATCCAATTCAATATTACAATTATTAAGTTAATCCCCTAAATTTAGTTATATTAAGTGCAGGTAGGTATAATTAATAAATACCTATTTAAAAAGATATAAATATCTATGCTAAAATATTTCAACTCAGGTAATCCGATAATCCATTAATTTTGTGCCATACATTTTCTAATTAATATTAAGAGCCCCCATATCTACTTTTAAACATATTATACAAATCCTTGAAATCTTTAATTTTTGAGATAATCGCTTGATCTGTTTTTTGTCCGAAAGGACTTCAAAAGCCGCTTATTTTAGCAATCCTGCCATTTTCAAATTGCAAATCCAGGGCCGGCTACGATTTTTTTATTCCCCCGATTTTCACAAAAACCATTTAGCCATTTTTTTATTTAAAATCTGACACCACAGCGTCAATCAGGACAGTCGAAAACCCTTTATATACCAAATTTGAACAAAAAATATAGAGAGAGTTCTATTCTACAGGATGTCAAAATTGAGCAAAATAGGAAATTTAAAGAAACCTCTTCAGGCATCTCTGGCGAGTCAAGTCATAAAAATTCAGCATTTTCAGATGGGGCAGAGAAAAATACCCTGTATTGAATCTTTGCACACCAACACTTTGAGTGGTTCTGTTGACAATTAAACTATTTTGACGGGATTCCATGGCACACTTGACTCGCCAAATGCCTGTAAATTTCCTATTTTGCTGAACCTTGACATCCTGTAGAATAGATCTCTCTCTAAATTCTTTGTTCAAATTTGGTATATAAAGGGGTTTTAGGGGGATCCTGATTAACGCTGTATTGGTAGATTTTAAATAAAAAAACACTCAAAAATCGTAGCCGGACCTGGATTTGCCTTTTGAAAATGATAGGAAGGCTAAAAGAAGCGATTTTTGAAGGCCTTTCATACAAAGAATGTTCAGGGATTATCTCCAAAAATAAAGATTTTATTAATTTGCATATGTTTAAAAGTAGACACCCTGTATATTAAATTATTGTTTTTGAGAAATTCTTCGGAATTCTATTGTGGCTCAAATTGACTATGGATTTACCTAATTTCATATTCCTAATTAATACAGGGTGCTGGCAGCAAAGGAAGGAAACTCGAGAAAAAGCAACTTTTATTGTGGTGTTGATTCTAATCTCAGCCTTGATATTTATTATTTTTTTATTTCATTATCATAAATACTAGACGGTATAGTAACATGATAAAATAGTACGAAATATTAAATACCAACACTGGGGTTGGAATTATTACCAGCACAAAGTTGCATTTTCCTCGAATTTTGTTCCTTTGCTGTGAGAGGCTGGAGGCTGTAATTTGCATTTTATGGTTCTATTTTTAGCAGACCGGCCGGCTGCAGACTCCAGCGCGATGTTGCCGTCTCCGCGCGCCCTGTAACGATAGCCACGAGAAACCTCTTCAGGTCGTTCGATACCAACTGTCCGCGACTGTACTTAGTTGTAGGTATTTCCGCATATATTCATATATTCTAAATTTGACATAGGTAGGTAGAGCCTGTTGATTTAAATTACTTACAGTAAATATAAAACTCGCATTAGCGAATTAGCGAGTTCGAACATTAGTTCGAACATATTTTAAGGACAAATTCAACATTTGTTTCATTTTTTCCTATATAAAAAATAACCGCAAAGGCTTCATTTTTGAAATAGTAATTGTCGAGAATATAAATTTGAAAAGGAAATTTTCCAGACAGCTGGAGCAAGTAATATATAACATCAATTTATTGGTGGAATCTGAATGAAGCGTAGATGCCAATAACACAGAGTGTTCCAGAATAAAAGGCAACAAGTTTGACTGGTACATCACTATATCTAACGTCGCACCCGATAGTCTCGGTAGATTGACAAGAAAATATTTTACAACTTTTTTTACACTTGTTGTCCGAGCTGAAAATAAAAAAGTTAAGGACTGTGAATCTTAGGAACGTGAATCACCCTATACAGTATTGGATTATTTTTCTCATTGACAATGATTTCTGATTTTGTTTCAATTACAAATTATTAGCATTTTAATTTGGAGATTTTTTAGACATTTATGTTAACAATAATTAGAACCCTCTGTAAGAAATACGGTACATATTCGTAAAAGAATTAATTATGATCTATGTCAAACTATAATAATATATTATCAAACTATGCTGTATTTATTTAAACCTTTTTTCTAACCTCAAAATGTTTAACCACCCTGGACTATAATGGACCACCCTGTACAAGGTGATCCAAACTCGATACCCCGGACTGTTCTTATAGAATCGGCGGAAATATTTTAAAAAGTGGCACTGTGGCATTCGTCAAGGAATAGTTTGAATTTTTTGAAAACTATGTGTGACGTCACAAGGACCCTAAATATGTTTTTCTAAACCAAATTCCAATTGATATGCCACTGGAGTGGTATATTTTTTGTGAGTATTTTTTATCATTGTCAATGTTTCTGATTTTTTTCAATTACAAATTATTAGCATTTTAATATGGAGATTTTTAAGACTTTCATGCTCACAATTCGAACACTCTACCAAAATACAACACAAACCATCATATTCAAAGCATTATTGTCAGATTGAGCAAAAATCTCAGAAAAAACAACAAAGCTAGCCAATAAGAAGGGTAAATATTATGTGATGGATAATTGATATTGAAGTGCAACGATTGTAAATAAACACAATTTTTACAGAAACAGAACATCGCGGTAGTCGAAGCCATTTATATATTATTATATGTCTGAGGTGACAGCAGAAATCTGTTTGCCAAAAAAATTAAAAATTCCAGAAAAAATTACCGTTATAGTTTTTTCTTCAATATATTTTATTTTGTAAATTTAATAAAATAAATAGCTCCCGCATATCTCAAACCTCTTATAAAAGATAATCGTCAAAATGGATAATAAAAAAAAAGTATTTTGGGAAATGCGTGTCGGTATAGGCAATAGGCTTATTTCTGATTAAAAACTTACAATATTATAATTATAAAAATAAACAGACGCCATATATAAGTAGCTCCATTTCTCGGCCCAGTAAAAATAAACCTGCAGCATCATGACACAGAAACCCATATTAAAAGAGATTCCTAAACTTTCAGCTAGCCAGGAAGGTGCAATAATTGTGACCGCCAGTTTCGCAGTCCGCCATCTTTCAACATATTATTTTCTTTTATTCTTGCCCGGAAGTTCAGCGAGAATGCCGGGAAAATATGGACAGTGCAGACTTTTCTGGCTAAAATATAACTTTTAGTGTAAACATCTTTATGCATTATATTTAATATATTTTTAATATTTACATTTCCTGTCAAGACTCAATACTTTGGCGGTATAGATAAAGTTTATGGTGGCGAAGTTTGTGCGTTTTTTGTAGATTTGCGCGGGTTTTCGCGAAACGAAGTGCCGTCGAGCCGAACGGGTACGAACAAAAGTTGTACGAAGTTATCTGGAGGGATGGAGGGTTAGCGACGAAACACATTGAATGGGCACAATGATGTAAACAAAGCACAACGTGTGGTTTTGCAAAATACATTGTACAGACTGAGTCATTTTCGATGGTTTTATGGGGTATCTCCGTTATTTGTATAGATAGAAAAAAACAAGGTAGGTGTTCATTAGTTAATTTTTTGAGATATTTACGATCCTCAAAACAGATCTCTGATATCTCCAGTACTTTAGGAGATACAGGGCGTTTTTGAAATTTTTGCAATTATCATAGCTCATTTGTTTTTAAACCTATATATTTCGTTGAAAACGCTTTATACGCACTTTTTTACGTAGAATCCATTGGAGTAAACAGTTTTTCTATAAAATAGTTATTTATGTACCAAGGCACTGAAGTTTAATTATTAAGTTGAACTTCAGTGCCTTGGTAGGTAAAATAACTATTTTTTAGAAAAACTGTTTACTCCAATGGATTCTACGTAAAAAAGTGCGTATAAAGCGTTTTCAACGAAATATATAGGTTTAAAAACAAATGAGCTATGATAATAGCAAAAATTTCACAAACGCCCTGTATCTCCTAAAGTATTGGAGATATCAGAGATCTGTTTTGGGCATCGTAAATATCTCAAAAAATTAACTCATGAACACCTACCTTGTTTTTTTCTATCTATACAAATAACGCAGATACCCCATAAAACCATCGAAAATGACTCAGTCTGTACACTTCTGGGGTAAAAACACGACAAGTAACTTTGTGTTAGGCCGATATAAATACAGAAACGAGATATTCTATAGACAAGAGGTTATAGCTCTTCATAATACACAGATATAGGTATCGTGATATTTTAGCTTAGGTATCATAGAAATAAGTTGTTATTATTGATATATAGTTTTATAAAGCCTATGTGGTTCTGAAGTTAGTCAGCATCTTAAAATCTAGAGAAAGGCCAATTTTATTTGCTTTTTGCACTGGTTGCGTCATTTCGACATTTTTCCTTCAAAAATAATTATCCCAAACAGAAGGCTAAATTTAAACATCGCCGACATGTTGGATTTTAAAAGTCGGCAATTTTGAAATTTCTTGTCAATTACGTTCTTCTTTGCAACAACACACCGTTTATAAAATCGGTTGATAAACAAAAAAATTAAGTGTGACGGTCTCACAAGGTTGATTTTAAATTATTGTGGGAAAGCGGGGAATGGTCTGCCTGCTTTGTTCGGCATTCGGCATTCGCGTTTCATGCACGTTTTCACTTTTCGCCGTCACTGGTCGTTATTAATTTGTTCGTTTTCTTAGTTTGGATGGTGTCCGAAAGTTGTTTCTAGCAGTGACTATTATAGTCACTGTTTCTAGTATTTTGTTTTATTTGGTTGGCGATTCTCGCTGGAAGCGCATAACGGGGAGGTCTTCCCTCTCCCTAGGAAATGGACGAGAACGACGTTATATTGGGAGAGGGAATACCGCGACGTTGCCGCATGTCAGAGTGTAATAAACACGTCACTTTTTACCACTATACCGATATTTTCAACTAGGCAGCGGAAATTTAAAGAATGGTACAATTAACTTTTATCGAGACTTACAATATCTTTTAGAAAACCCAACAATTTTTCATTAGATGTTTTGTCATAACATTAAGTAAACCTATTTTTGAATAAAGTACATTTGTTGTAGAGTCTTTTGCGGAGTAGGTACCTACCTATCTATTTTACAACTACTTATTTTCAGGCGGCAATTTTTGAAGCAAACGTACACTCGTATCCGAGTATTTTCTTATTTTTGAATAGTTAGGCTTCGGTAAACTATTAGAAAAAAATATGGTGCGATTTGTTCAAACTTCAAACGCCGATATAGGACGTTTATTAAGGGATATAGTCCAAGAAAATTGTAATTTTTTTATAGAGGTAGGGGTGCATTCCTAAGTTAACCCCCAGTTAACCCTGAAAAAATCAGCTTGTTTTAAAGAAAAATTTTCCCCCTTATAAAGCACTTTAGCTAGTGGTGATCTTTTACCTATATCTCGTGAAGTATTGAAGTTAAAAAAACTTCATAAGGGAAAGTTGTAGAGAATGTAATAATATACACATAAGAAAAAAATGTACACATAGGAAAAAAAAATTGCAAAACCACCCCTATTGCGGGGTTCGTAACACGATTTCGATGGTGATTTTTTGGGGTTATACTCAGGACGCTACTCACAACCAACCCTGAAAATATCTACCTGTTAAGAATTATTTTTTTTCTCCGTGTATAATTTTCTTGGACCAATAGTACCTAGTGAGCCATTATTTACCGAGCATTTTTATATCCTGAGGCGCGTATAATGTTTGCCCCTCTTTTTCTACTTTTAAATTTACCTTATGACATATAGTTTTAAATGTACAATGCCATTTGTTTGTATTTTGTTTATAACTTATTTAACTTATTTACATTTCTGTGTTGTAGTCTTGGCCTGAAGATGTGATTAATTTTTAAAAATCACGAAACTGGTGGCCTATTTGAAAAAATAAATTTGAGCTGTGAGAATATCAAGACCTTAATTTTTATTTACCAAAAAATGGACTCACACGGAGTAACAGAAATATTAACAGAAATATATAGATCATTGCTAATTCCTGCCTCGAACTTGGTAAGTCCTAGTCCATTGAAACCGTATCTAATTTAAAACTATCCAAAGGTGAAAGGCTTAGAATTTGGCGGGTAGGAGGTATATACATATATGATTATATTAAGGTTGTTCGCAGGAACCGATTTTCTGACCTAAGCTTCATAGAAATCTACCTCCGTTAAATTTAAAGTTTTGTAATCGCTAAATACACCCAGGTGTGTTTGTCCAATAAAGATGTGGTCGGAATAGGGGTCACCAAAAAGTTCCAAACAGGTTGATTTTTTCAGGATTGCTTGGAGACTGCGCCTCCTGAGTGTCCAACCAAAAGATCACACTCGAACTCCTGGTACGAATTGAGCTATAGGGTGTAGGGTGGTTTCCTAAACAATAGGAGTGGTTTCCCATTTTTTAGAGCAAAATGATCCTAATAAGAGTTGTAGGGGATCAAAGTATGAACAAATTTAGGTACCTCATAATTTTTTTTGTGTCTCTAATACATAACGAGTTACAGCGCATTATTTATATGACAAAAATTCCGCACGCTGCAGCCGTGGTCTTTTAAACATTTTTTTATATGACCTTAATAAAAGTTTTAGAGGATATACTTCTGATCAAATTTTTCTTCTAAACTTTTTTTTTGTCTCCAATACTTTTTTTAATTAATTTTTGTCATATAATGCCCGGTAAATCATTAAGTATTAGAGACACAAAAAAGTTGTATAAGGAAAAGTTGACCAGAAGTTCTTCCTAGAAAACTTTTATTAAGGCCATTTTTTTGTAAAAAAAAATATATATATATAGGCTAATCCATTTAAAAAATTGAAACTATGTACATATTTCTTTCAAGCCGCAATCATTTCGATATCCATTAATGCTTTTAAACATAAGTACTTAACCGTTAATTGTGACAAAACTTTCTTATGCCATTTGGGCCATACAAGAACAGCTTGCCTTCATACAGTTCCCTGAGTGTTCCAAACAATGATGGTTGCCTGTACTACCAAATAGAATCCACTAGAAAAATGAAGTATCTGGGCATTACCGTGGATAACCACCTGAGATGGGACAAACATATTCAAGATAATATAAACGATTTAAGACCAATAATGTTTAAATTTAAGTATTTGTCAACCATTTTAAACACACACCAATTAAAAATTTTATATTACGGCATTTGCGGCGGGTAGATGTACTTCAGAAGTATTTTTGAGGGTCATATTCAAAAAACCAAAAGTGTATCCTTCTGACAGTCTCTTCTGAGAGTCCGGGTGTTTTTATGTGAGACAAATGTTTTATCAGTGCATAATTATTGAACTTTATAAAATCAAAAATATTATTCAGACAATGAGCCACCATTAGAGCACTCGTCAAAAAACTGAAGGAAAATCACAAACAGGAATCCATAACTCAAAGAAGCTTCAGTTATTTGAGATGAGAAATGAAAGATCTAGTATTACGCAATCAGCCAACGAAATGTTTCAAGAGATTTCTAAAAAAGACTACAAGTAGGAATACAGTTGCAAAGGTATTTGAGATTGGATTATGAATATCGTGATTATAATAATAATAATAATTATCACCCTCACAATACTCCAAACTAGGAATACCCCAGAAGCAACCACATGCTTGTGCGGGGGAGGGGGGCAATTACTATTATTTTGTCTTCGTTGCCATTTGCGGCTAGGGCCGACTTTTTTCCCGATAGAACTGGGATAGGATTCGCTCAAGTACTACGGAAAACCCTAGAAAACCGTAGTAATCCCAGTAAGTGTAGGACAATTAGTAAATCACACGGATAAAGCTATTTAGCAGCAATACCGTGAGCGTGAACCCACATTTGTCCAGCGCTCTTGGCCATAGCGGTGTTTTTCTTTAAAGACCTGTGCACGCGCCTGCCTCGAACCAAGGTTGATCGAAGGCAGAAAAACATGCAGTCTAAAAAGTCAGCGCCGGTACGAGCGACGCCACCGCGTGATTTGAGATGTGTAAGCTTTGGTAGATTTTGGTGAGCTATTGTGACATTTTACATTTTAATTGCAAATTATTTTATGTGTTGGAAGTGGTATAATAAGTGTCATATGATTGTTGGCCTTGGATGGGTGACTACTGCATAACTCACACACAACCTATGGTTTTGTGAGTATTATTAATAAGTTGTTTATTGGGGCTCCACTTGTCATTGTCATTTTGTAGATTGCATCTTTTCAATAAACACTTTTTGATTTGATTTTTTTATTGGATTTTTGCCGTTTGAATACACCTTTCAAAAGCTCGCGCAAAAGTTAAAAACCTTTATAAAAAAAATGTGTGCCAAAAATAGACAAAATAGGGGGTTAGTTATTTCGTTGGTTAACCCTTTACCTTAATTTGAAAATCTATATTATATATGTTACGGTTAAAGTGTTTACTTGGCTAGTTTATAGACTAGCTGGATAGTATACAAACTATACAAATGTCTGGTTATTTTGATGGAAAATCATCTTTTCACTAAAATAGCCACGAATATTGGTTGGTTTGTATACTATCCAGCTAGTTTACAGAATATATAAGATTTGTCACTAAAGTACAAACAGCAAGAAAATTACACAAATTAACCGGCATTTTTAGCTAGTTTACAAACTATCCACAGTAGTTGGATAAAGTGTGAACTTAATATTGCTAGTAATACATAATAACCAACTCGTTGGTTAGTATGTAAACTAACCAATTCCCTTTGCTTAATTTAGTTTTCGATAGTAAAATAATTCTTTGTAAAATATAAAGTTTATTTAGCTACAACATTACATTATTACCACATTATTTACCACATAATAATCATTCTTGTTACTAGTGTTAGGTCCAGTCTCGCGTATTCTCGCTATACATTGTCATTCATTAGTTTCGAATTTTGCGACTTTTGCTTGTAAATTTCCAAAAGTAGGTTTTCAAATTGTTGCTGTTGATTCATTTTTAATAATCAAATAAGTACACAAATTTCACAAGACACAGTAAACAATAACTGCACTCACTTGCCATAAACGTAACCTCACTTTTCTAACAAATTAACCAAAGGGAATTGGTTAGTTTACATATTAACCAACGAGTTGGTTATTATGTATTACTAGCCATATTAAGTTCACACTTTATCCAACTACCGTGGATAGTTTGTAAACTAGCCAAAAACGCCGGTTAATTTGTGTAATTTTCTTGTGGTTTGTACTTTAGCGACAAATCTTATATAGTTTGTGAACTAGCTGGATAGTATACAAACCAACCAATATTCGTGGCTATTTTAGTGAAAAGATGATTTTCCATCAAAATAACCAGACATTTGGATAGTTTGTATACTATCCAGCTAGTCTATAAACTAGCCAAGTATACACTTTAACCGTAACATATACATTACTTATTTAATCTTTACTATGAAATAACTTCAAAATATACAGTTCATATAATATTATATTTGCATAAATTAGGTTCAGTTATAGATTACGGTAATCAATGTTCATAATTATTCAAATCAAAAACTAAGAGTTGCTATTTCAACGAAGCTGTGTCCGTGAGTAATAAGGGAGGAAGGCTATTCTATAAGTCAAACTAAACCATTATTTAGTTTGTTTCATCTATATAAATCATTGTGTGAAGGTTATAGCAGAAAAATGTTCAGTGGTACTTTTTCTAATGTGTATGTAGCAGTTTTACTAATTCCCTGCTTATATTTTGATTCAGGAATACTTAATTCCTGGTTAGTAAAGCGACATAGGAGTATATAGCCTTGTATATCTGAAAATAATTATTAATTAAATAATAAAGGCGGTAAATATCTACAGTGTATAATATGATCATCCAACCGGAACCGTTAAGACAAAAAATATGTAAAGCCCCAATATTGTATAATATTAAGGCGGTTCCAACGGTAACTTGAAAACGAAGCATCCCGCAAGGCCGACTTTTCGCGAAATCTAAATCCCAGGACATAGACTTTCCAAAAAGTCGTCATCTCGCCAGGCAGACCTCTGATATGACAACGTTGCATTGCATGGATGACCCACGAGTTGGACTTTCTGAATATATATTCCTTCCCCTGTGGCGCGAGCGTTTAACCACATGCAGCGTTGCCAAACTAAAAGTCTGGCTCGCGAGACTTCGGTTTTATCATTGATTAAACGAATTCCTTATTCAATGGTTTTATGGAAAGTCTGACTCCTGAGATTTAGGTGTCGGCGACGATATCGTGTGGCGAATGCGGTGTTGCATAGGTCGGCCTGTCGAGAAGTCGGTCTGGCGAGAATTAGAAGTGCTGGGATTTAGAACTCGCGTAGCTCACTCTTTGAAAATGTATGTATGGAGTGTGGCCAAAAAGTTATTTCAATAAAAAAAATGTAATTTAGATTGGAAATATAGCTTTTTTACCACATCCGACCTCCAGTTTTGCCGGAAGTAAAATAAATATCACCGTTTGTATCGTTGCATTTGGAATGACTAGAGAAATTTAGATATCACACAATATACAGGACGTCTCGAAGAAAATGGACAAGTGATATTATTTACTTCCTTCAAAACTGGTGCTGTCCTCAACTATAATTTTTATTTTTAAATAGGTTTCTTTAAAATAACTTTGGGGGTTATTATATCAAACTACTATAATATGTAAGATTTTATTTTATCTCGATTGGTTGTCCTACGGGCCACTGTTTCTGCATGTCCCAAATAAAGTGTAACGTCCAATTATAATCCTATAGTTTTTAAAATAAAAATGCCAACTAAAAGCCAGAGTGATGCAGTTTTTTCTTGCTTCCTTATTCAACGTCAACCAGGAAAACATGAGAATATCTCGAAAACGCTAAGAGATAAGTATCATTACAAATATAATTTGAAGGAGTATTTAATGACATTTCAACTTACAGAAAAATAACGATTTATTAATTTAACTGTATGTCAACTCGAATGGTTTTTAGTTGGTCTTCTTATCTTAAAAATTAAGGAACTAATCCGACTTCGTTTGAGACATCTTGTACGGGGTGTCCTAAATTAGGCACTTTTGGGGATTTTTCTCCTATTTTCCGAAGAACCACAGGTTTTTTCTTTAAAACCGATGCCCAAATAAAATATTTCCCTAAATCTTAAAAAACTAAACTAAAATATTTTTACCGGAATCGAAAATAGTTATGGTATGTGTAAGAAACGCGCAAAATGAATGGACTACTTTTTGTCTATCTATTCGTGGGAAGTAGGAAAAATCCCCCAATAGTGCTGTATACCTGAAATAATGCCGGCATTGTCATTTGTTGGATGGGCCCTATATGCAAGCCAATAAGTCTTTGGCAGTTCATTATGACAAAGGACATCATTTCCTGCACTTCCACACTCAACTCGTGCCATCCACTCTCAAATATAGCGTTAGCTACCTCTGCAGCTTCTGTAGTAATTTCATATGCTGACCAGTAAAGGAGAAACAGTTGTGAGGATAAGGCTAAAAAGTAACAGCTTGGAGGTACTTTCTCCATTATAGTACCTGTGGGCTGAAAGTTTATACTATTACGTTCAATAGTAAAAAAAGAAAATAGAGACTCACTGAGATTATCTGAAATGCGACCAAAGCTAGCTGGAATGAGGAAATTATATATTCCAGTAGATTATAAATGTTTATTGACTTGTTGAACTCTTTGGTAACTCTGTAAAGAAAATAAAAATTCGTAATGACGATACCCTTGATTTTCGATTACCATTTTTACCTTATTATATCTTTGTGTTCTTTTATACATATCTTCAAAAAAATCTTTTGTGCTTCACATTCATTTCCATTTTTCTCCATATGATTTTTATAATAATCTGTAAAATTTCGAAACATATGCTGGAGAATCTTCAGGCGAACAACAATAAAAGTTGCGATCTCTAACACACATGCGCCATTTGCAATTGCAAATCCACCTCCTATCACTTCTTCCATGACCTGGATACCTAACACAACGAAATGGTGATTTCTTTCGTTGAATGGTAACCAACTGTTGAACATTAGATGTTTTGGATAGACACCTGCAACCATTTTAAATGTTTACTATTGGACTGCCCCAGACCTTATAGGGCAGTTAAATAAAAGCCTAGGGATTATTAAAATCAAGCACTTGGTATAGACTTGGTACAGTTATAGTAGATAATTCTAATGTCTCTTTATTAACATGCCATACTTAAAAGTCTCCCAAAATTAAAGTTCGGCTACTACTAGGTATTATTTTGTCGCTTAATTGTCGTTATCCTATGCAGATAATTTTTTAATGTTATATAATAATATTTTTAAAATATTAATAGCATACATTTTTTATCTGTACGAGATTGTTTTGTTAGTTATATAAAAGGAATGGAGCACAGAAAATATACGCTATGGACGCATCTTCATCATTTTCTGTGATATTGAGATGCGAGTATTTTAATGCTCACAATGTTAAAATACGCAAAAACTTTGTATTTCTTGTGGCAAAAATAGAGAGACGGTATTTCAAAAGAATATAATACTTTTTTAAATGGGTATAAGACCAATAAAAACGGGTTCTTCGAAATTCTTCTTATTTAATTACGTACGTTTCGGTAAACATATAGTTACCATCTTCAGATATTATCGTGTAAAAACTTTTTGTAATTTCTCTCATTTATATAAAATTGAAATCCTAAAATAAATTTTAAAAATAGGTTACAAAAATTACATAATTAAACCAATCGTTTTCAAGTACATGGGTAAAAAAAAGCTTACAAGTACTTACATTTAGACTCCAAATGACGCCATTTATATAAATTTTTCTTTTTAATGTTCTTTTGTGAAAATTATTTCATTTTATAGTAAGTATTAAACATTTTCTCAGAAAAGACAAGCGAGAACGATTGCAGTTCTCGGGTGGGTTAGTTGACGAAGACTGCGTTTAAAAATCCTTTGGAGCGCAGAAAAAAACACATAAAACGGTTTGAACATCGTTCGACCTAAAAAGTGTTATATAATAAGTATTACGATTTGCTATATTATGTCATTTTTGTAATCTATTTTTGAAATTTATTTGAGGATTTCAATTTTATATAAATGAGAGAAATCACAAAAAGTTTTTAAATGATATAATATCTGAAGATGGTATTAGTATTTTTACCGAAACGTACGTAATTAAATAAGAAGAATTTCGAAGAACTTTTTTTTATTGGTCTTAT
Source organism: Pseudeuparius sepicola (assembly GCA_963920635.1). Classification (NCBI taxonomy): domain Eukaryota; kingdom Metazoa; phylum Arthropoda; class Insecta; order Coleoptera; family Anthribidae; genus Pseudeuparius; species Pseudeuparius sepicola. The sequence continues at coordinate 63,606,219 of OY987300.1, read as the reverse complement.
ACCCAGTTCAAAAAAATATTATGAATTTTACACGACCAGGATATTAACAAAAAAAATCCAAAACAATATAAATTCAAAAATTCTTGAATGATACAAACCGGTTATGTTGTCGTAAGGTAAAGGGTGTAGAATATCTGCAACAACTGGACCTGAAACATACATGAGTATACAGGCAACACATATAAATATGTGAAATTTCAAAAGACTCGTAACGTAGATAGCTGCATCTTTGTGGATTTGTTTTATATAGGTGTCTCCACTCTCAACTATGAATTTTTCTTTTTCGGCAATTTCTCTTATTAGTCTACGCACTGTACTTGAAGATATAATTGTCACCTATAAATTAAAAGTTCAGTACTAGGATCTATGTAGATATTTTATATAGGGCGATTCCCTTTTATTCTCAGAGAAACCAACCAGTGAAAGAGTATGGCTGTTTTTCCACCCTGCCCTTGTTTTCGAGATACACAATATGGTATTTAAGTTCTCAAAAATTGTATTGTTTTATTTTTATTTCCCTGTCGTTAAGGTTATTGAAACGAACACACATCCAGTAATCGTGTGTCGCAAAGTGCACAAATACCAAGTGTCACAAAATAATTCCATAAGTAGTCAGTGACAAAGATAATGCAGACACCAAATTTATTTTATAAAAAATACCAATACGGCCTCCAAGAAATTGCGTTTTTCACACTTTATCCTTTTTGCTGACTATTTTTCTAATCGTTAGATAAGGGTATTCCAAAGAACACAGCAATGCATGTAGCGATCAAGTGTCACAGCCCAATTTCATGACATTCATGACTTTCTACAGTCTATTAAAGTCTCCCAGAATAAAACTAAATCACCCTGTATGTAGGTAGGTACCTTGTAAGAACTAAGTATGTAAAATATGTTGACGCTAAATTGCGTAATAGTCGTTGACCAATCTTCTCCAAACGTTAAGTAAATTTGAAGTGAATGAGTTACGTTAAAAAGTATAATGTAAATGTAGATGACGTAAAAATATGCCACGTACAAAAATTTTTTTGGGCCTGCAAGTTCCAGCGGCCACAGCCCAAATGGGAGCATCGCCTTTATTCCTAGTTTTAAATGAAGAAATTGGTACTCTAAAAAAATGAAATAGTTATTTACCTAACAACCGCGGAAAGTGGCCTTTTTACTAGGCGAGCAGGCAATTTGCAGGGCGAGACGCAGGACTCTTATTTTCCAGGTGTGCTAAGTAATATATTTGTTCGGATACCAATATATTTTAATAAAGGAAATTGTACCTTTATTTTTATACGTAATTTATAAAAAGCTGGTAAAGATAAAGCAACAAACAATACTATTTTCAGAGATTTATTAAAAATAACATAATTATCCTGACCATTGAACTCACGACCTCGCGTATACGGACGGAAGTCAACTGTTAATTTTTCCTACGCAAGTACCCATGAGGTATTATTTGGAACAATAAATTTTATAATAAATCAAGTGGCGGTATAATTTTTATTATTTGATATTTAAGAAGTTGAAAGTTAAAGAAATATCGAACATACTGTAAAGATTTAGGTAATAAGTATTTATTTATAATTTATCAGCTTTGTTGGTCTATCAAGGGTCGGAAAGGGGACCGGTATATTTTACGAACAAAAAATTGATCGTAAACAACTTATCTTTGGGTTAGTAGCCGAAAATATATTTTGAATTGTTCCCTACACAATGCCCTCGAAAAAGTTCGCAAGTTCGCGTGATAGGGGAAAATATTTTTGATGATGAATTATTTTTTGAAATTTAACTTTGGGGTTATATTTTGCTTTAAATATATGGGAAAATAGCCCATTCAAAAGTGGTCGAGTGACTTTTACTATCTGTCAGACATTTAAATAATATAATCGCTAAAAATGGGGTTGTTTGCTATACTCGAAAAAGTTTAATTTTCAATAGGGTAGTTTCCTCTAATCAAATTTTCAAATAAATTGCACATAACTTGATTCATCGAGTCCTAAGATAGCTTTAACCATTTTTTATTTCCCGAATAAGTATCCACGAAGTTAGAATTTTCAAAAGAAAATTTGAATTTATTTGAATTTGCGTTCGGGACCCGACCGCGTGTTGACGTCATAATAACGAGCCGAACATTTTCATTCGTTTTTTATCATGTGGTACGGACTTGGACTGGAGACCTAATCTTATTATTTTGTGATTTGATATGTCACTAGTCAAATAATATCAGCTGGAGTTTTGTTTACATTTCAAAATTTGTAATTTTATCAAAGTTATTGAGGGGTTCCAAACGATTTTGAATTTTATATTTTATTAAAACCATTGTTTATCGCGTCGTCATAGTGTAAAGGACTAAAAGAGGTATTAATTCATTTTTATACCTGACCTAAGTGTTCACAAATCAATAATTAAAATAAGGTAAGCAAGTAGGCAATGTAAATTTGTATCATTGCTCCTTTCTTATAATATAATTAAAAATTGTGCTTGTGTTTGAAATTGAGAGAGATAGTGTAATAAAATCTAATTAATTACAAATGCAAATCTTAACTTATGTACATGGTACAATCCTAAACCCTATAGTTTCAATTACAAAGAAAAATGAATAGGTACCATAAAATTGATATTGGTAGTAGGTAGTTCAATCCCCAGATAAAAGTGTTTGAGAGCAAAATATAATTTAGTAAGCACTCTTTCTCAATTTGATTGTAGGTAGGTACCTAAAGAATATAAATAGGTAATCATTTAAATTCCAAGAAATACCTACCTACCTGATGCATTTATATAGGTATGAGAGTAGATAGAGTGTTTAATTTGCTTTCTGTTTCAGTGCGAAGAAGTTGACAAAGAGTAAAGTAATGGCTCCTCCTGTAGTGAATGTGGGTTTTGTTAAAGCAAGTTCAGACAATCTTCCGGAAATTGACATACCTACTTATGCTCTCACAATTTTTAAAGCGAGATGCCAAAGCGAACAATCTCGCGAAAGAAGAAAGCTAGGTTATGTTTCGATACCCACAAAACATCAAGATTAGGTTAGGACGCCACCGTTATCGTTACTAGTTTGCTGCACCGTTGCCAGATCCCCTTTCGGACTTGTATTCAGAAGTAAATCCTGTACTCCAAAGACCGACTATTCTTCAACAGAGAAAGTATATTATATCTTTACGGAATATAGTGTTTTTCTATAAAGTTAACTGCTCTTATTATTTATTGCAATTAATAGGTTTGTTCTAGGAAGCAATCTCAAACTAGTCCGAACCAATAACCAGAGTTAAAAACAGTCAGAGAATTTGAACTGTATAATCAACTTTATGTTGACAATTTGAGTTTCCATACTAGAACACAGCTATTCTAATAACAAAATATTCGACCAGCAAGGAAAAATCACACGAGTTGGCAAGGTACAATAAACGAATACAGCTTCAAGGCTTCGCGGTCCTATTCACATAGCTCAAAATTATTATGACGTCAAAATTAAGAAAACCGTTAAAAACGGAAATAATTTTGAACTCAATTTTCTCCCAAAGGAGGTAAAATTTTTATTTTAGAATTTTACTAGTGTAGTCTGCATCAATACAGGCTTTCAACAAAATAAAATTTGAAAAACGGTTAAATACCCTATTCTACATAAATGTACAAAATTTTAAAGCCCTATTAAAAAGGCTTTTTTGACATTTTTAATGTTTATTTCTGAAATTTCTCAAAATTTTCAAAACTTGTATAAATATAGCTTGATCGCTATTAACTTTTTATTTCTAAATATCGACAAGAATCTTATGTGGTTTTCAAGAGGTAGGTATTAATATTAAGGCTTTAACATTCTGTTATGTGCGATGCAAATTAAAAAAGTAGGTATTCAGCCAAACATCTCCAATAATAAAGATTATAAATATTATGTACTTGTATAGTTATAAAAGTAAATCAAAAATAATTTATGAAAATAATCATAGTTTTAGGTTTTTATTCGACGGGGTCAATGCTTTAAAGACGAACTTTTATTAACAATGTTTATGCAAACTGTTACAGCAACTCAACTAAAATAAACATAAAAAATTCAAGGAAATATGGCGAAAAAAGGAACCTTTATTCTAAACATTAATATGTTAAACCGTACTTTAAAAAGTTGTAGGCATTATTGCATTTTTCTCATTTTAATTTTCATTTTCTGTATTATACAGGGTGGTCCAAACTTTGTCAGCAATACTTTAAAAACTGCTAGAAAATTTCTAAAAATCAGTTTTTTTTCCTATAAACATGTATCAAAATCCTATAGTTTACGACATTAAAGAGGTTTATGTGCTTTAAAACCTGCAACGTCCACGCCCTTCCCAAATTTATACTTACACCGTGTTACAAAAAAGTAGGTTAATCTATTGACCACAGATTCTTTGGGCTAAAATAATGTGACTTGTAATATGGCGACCGCCCAAAGAAAGGGGGATTACCTATTTCTTCACAACCTCCTTGACTTGGATATCAAATGAAAGGTTTTGACGAGTGGAAAACGAGAAGATGAATGACGTCATACTAAATCCAATATGGCGGATGGTAATTTAGTGCCAAATTGGGACAATCTTTTTTAAATCAAAAGCTTGTCGTGCAAATTGTAAAAAAAATACTTACATACTTCGAAAAGTAGGTAAGTACTTGCTTATCAACTAGTCACAATAAAATTAATTGGTTATCTACTTTTATTATGAATATTTCGCGCGACAAGCTTTTCGATTTCAAATAGCTGGTCACAATTTTACAATGAATTACTTTAACGAGAACATAAACTTATTTTTCTTGAAATCGGCATTAAAATGTCCCAAAATCGTCATTAAAAGCACAGAAATCGTACAATAATGTAGCCCATTATTGTACGATTTTTTCAATAAGTAGGCCTTGGCGAGATGTAAACATCAAACGTCAGACGCGGAGAAATCGCCCGTCAAAAGTGACCAAATATTCAAAACCCGGCCGATAAAGGCTCATTTAACTTTTCGTACACATTGCGAAATTGTTTCCTATAGAAGCGCAATCCTTCAGTATACATATTTTAGTAAATTTGAAAATCAATAGATTTGTTGTGTAGGCTGCACAAGAAGCAGCAGTTTGGTTTTTCTGTCAGAAGGTGCCGTACATCATTATACTTGTCCTAGGTAGAGCGATCGGTAAAGTCAAGCAACGCCGCGCGTAGTCGGTTCGTGGACGGGTGATCCCTTATTATTATTTTCTTGCCTAATAAAACATTTTTTTTCCGATTTCAAGAAAAATATAATATGTACCTCGGCACTGAAGTTCTTTTTATGACTCATGTGGTTTATTTGCCTCGGCCAGAGGCCTCAGCAACTAAACTCCACATGAGTCATAAAAAGTTGAACTTCAGTGCCTTGGTACATAAATAACTATTATTTATTTTAGTATAAAAGCCTGTTTATAAATTTTTTTTTTTATTTTTCTGTAATCAATTCAAAAAGTTTTTTCATCTGGATATTCTTCATTAACTTGATAGTTTGACTGAAAAAAATAGAATTTCTTTTTTGTTCCCTATTTTGATAAGTTATTAAAAATTAAACATACTAGGTGGGCTTAGTTTTTGTCACTTATTTTACTATTTACAAGCGTGGTACCTAGTGAATAGTTTTTCCTACATTTGGAAGCATTTAAATAAAATTAAATTTTAAGGAAATTACCAAAATGAAAATGGTAGGCAGGGATTCGATTTTTTTAATTAAAAATGTTTAGGTATATGGGCAACCCACCTTACAATGCATTAAAAATGAATGTATATCCCTTTTTTGTTAAATAGGTACACTATTATAATGTATTATTCTATTATTATTATCCTTGCTCTTGCACTATACTCACAGTGAATGAATATTTGAATTTGCATGGAATCTTGAAATCTTCAGAAAGTCGTCTAGATAAAAGTATAATCTGTGGCAAAACCTAAGGATTCTTTGCCGGCACCTCATTCGGGTGCCGTTGCCGGCGGCTCATTCGGGTGGCGTTGCCGGCAGCGGAGGCACAGCCTATTTTTTAATAAAAAATGGCACCTACGCCACTGGAAAAGTATTATTTTTTGCCTTACGAAAAACTATTCTTGATTTTTTTTTTAAATGTTGTAAATCAAAGTAGGTCTAGGCTCTCGAAATTTTTCACACATACTGAGTTTTTAATTACGAACAACTTTCCTAAATAACCTTTGGTCCTAAAACCTACAAAAAGGTTTGTAGATTCGAAAATTATGTGCGCTGGGAATTTAAATAAAAATCTAATTTTTCGCACCAGTAAAGTGGGCTTTAGGTAGGTGTTACTGCAAAATGATATTAAGGAAAATTGTTCGAAATTAAAAACTCAGTAGGTGTGCAAAATTTCGAATGCTTAGACCTACTTTGGTTTTCTTATGCTGAATAAATTAAAAGCACAAAAGTAAATTTCTCAAAAACGATACATTTTTCGAAAAAAGTCAAGAATAGTTTTTTTTCTTATAATTTATTGGAAAACTTAGTGAAGGCAAAAAAAATACTTTTCCAGTGGAGTACCATTTTTTTATTAAAACCTATGATGGTTGACCCCCGTCTCTCCGGCACTAGTGGAAGTAGATGGGCTAAATTATTTTGAATTTATAGTATTTAATGAGTGTCTAAACTGTACCAAATATGTTTTCCCTAACTCTCTTCCTTTATGAAAAATAAAAGAAAACATGAAAAAAAAATGAACTTTGACGCCCTCTATATCGAAATCCGCTAGGATTTCGATACATGTTTATATGAAAAAATCTCCTTTTTTCGAAATTTTCAGCAGTTTTTAAAGTATTGCTGATAAAGTTTGGACCACCCTGTATAAAGTATAAGTAAATTCAGTTTTCAGGCATTCAAAAAATGCACTTTTTTAATAAAGCTCTCCGTTAGAAGACACAAATTTAATGTGATTTTTATGTCGAACATACGCAGTTAGCTACCTATCTAGACTACTTACCCTCCATACCGATTTTCGTCACGAGGGTTCTTCTACACCAAGTTCGCAACTGGGTATGCTGATGCACTGATGTAATTATTTGAATAAGTCACTTAGACGTCAGTCGAACCTTTAAATTAGTGTAAAACAATAATTGCCCTATAATTATTAAAGGAGAATAATTTAGCAATTTGAAAGGAAATCCCCACTAACCCGTTGAGCTAAAAAGAAAAATAAAAAGTATATATGAAACAAAGTAAAGGCACCTGCGGTTTCCCCTGGAATCTTGCCACTCGTCCACGGTAGTTATGACCTTTGCTATGACCAACTTCAAACCGGAACCCACCATAAAAGTTGTAGGTATTTGTCATCTGTTTTTTTTTTATACGATAGGGCATCGAAATAGTATATTATACACCTAGGTTGAGAAGTGAGCTATTATTTAAATAATAATAAATAATGGCCTTCTCAACCGACGTGTATATAGAATTTTTTTTACTACTAACATTGAAATATTGCCATATTTTAGTCGTTTCTCGCTTTTTTCAAATACTTCAAAATTTCAAGTAGCCTGGGAGATCAGTTGTCAAGCTGATAAAATGACACTAATTTTTAAATGTCACATTGAAAGTTTTTCATTATTCACCTAGGTTTTTTTTTATTATCATTATTTACCTAGGTAGAGAAATATTACTTCTCATTAGAGGAATGAGGTAAATAATGGTGATTGCTCAGGTTAGTAGTAAAAAAACGTACTTTAGAGTAAAACAGTACATTTTATTTTAAAAAATCAAGGCCTACCACGACATATTGTTGGTATCAAAATTTTAAAAATCATGCAAGGGATATTTTTAAACAAATTCTGACTACGCCACTGGCTAAAAAACATTGAACAATAAAAATTCTAGAAACCAATAAAAATACCTATACTTTACCTGCCTACACAATTTTAATTTATACAGGGTGAGTCAGAATGTATAGTAAATAGGTACTTTAAAGGGGTGTTCGGCAGGTGGTTTTAAGGGGGCTCTTTCATATAAAATTTTTCGATTTGAGCCTTCCTTGCCAAGTTATTCGGGTCTAGAGGGTGACCCAAAAGTTTTTTTTATTTATATCTCAATAACGGCGCTACTTAAAAATTTGAAATTTGGTATGTGTTATCTACTTACTAGAAGACGCCTTAGGGTAGTTTATTCATTCACACAGTGCCCTAAAAAAGGGTAAAAACTAACAATCCCTATTATTTTTTTCTTGCAGGTCCATCATTTCAGTGTATCTTTTCATTTTGCAACAAAAGGGCACTCTTCTTTCATAACGATAAAATCAACCGTTTGCGTTGAAATTGGAAAAACGTACCCCAAAAAACTTGTTAACTTCAACATTTGAAACATAAAATTTTTACCTACCACTTTCAAACGTTACACATCGACTGTACCATTTAAACAATGTGCCAAAACTTATTAGCTTTCAAAATGGAAAGGATCGAATTTAACAAAATTTGAACACCCTATTTCAAGAAAACCAATGCTGGTTTGACCAATGCCCAATTGGTATTTTTTTCCTTTTTCCAAATTTTCTAGCAGTTTTTAAAGTATTGATGATAAAGTTTGGACTGCCCTGTATAGATTACCTTTGAGCAGTTAGTGTCCCATTAATGAAATTTGGAACGACTATTCTTCTTCAGCCAACACCCCACCAAATACCAACTTTTTGAGTTGGGATAAAGAGAAGTTTGGACAAAAAAGGTTTCTGGATTTTCAGAACTCCACATTCCCATGTTTTGAGAATTCACATAGCCGGTGAGATGGAACCAGGTTTCGTCGAAGAAGAAAATCATGCGTGCATAGGTTGTTTCCGTCAAAGTTACTTCTGAACCCCTCGCAAAACTCTGCTCTACGCGGATAATCAACATCACGAATTTCTTGACAGCAAGTTAAGCGGTGGGATGCAGGTGTAAATCTTTTTCTAAAACACTATGACTGGTACCAACAGATACTCCAGCTAGCTGGGACAAAACTCGCATAGACGTTCTTTGAGCGTCCTCCATAATTTGCCGGAAATTTTCCTTGAGGTCCTCCGTACGCACTAGCGGTCGGACACTTCCCTTCTTTTGTTTCCCGAAAAAGCTAAAAGCTGCATAACACTTAAACGTATTAAGGTGGATGTATACCCCGATTACTGTAAGAAGTCCCGATTTTGTCAGATGACATTCTCCACAAAATCCCTAGGAATTTTCTGTTAACTATGGGTATAACATTGGTATATGTGTCTCAACCAGTTAATGACGTCACTCATTGATTTATGATGTGAAAAGTTACCCAAGTGATACGAAAAAAACAGCATAATAAAATAAAAACCCCATTGCAATCACGATTATACCGCTATAAATAACAATAACTATGACTACAAGTCATTTTAATAATAATTTCAAACGTCATGGAAACACTTTTCATTTTGGTATTTTGGAATAATCAGCTGCTTTTGGCAACGTCTATGGGCGGACTCAGGCAAATTTAGCTTCGGTGTGTCAAAGTGACAGTGAAGGTTTTCCAGATCGTTCAAACTAGTTCAAACATTCGGCAATGAAAATATTCGCGGGTTTTCTACGTTTCGTGAGTTTTACCATCATCTGTGTTGTTCTTGTTCATGTTACTTTTTGTGTTATTAGTGCAAATGGGCTAGTTACTGACCTGAACTTATGACCCGGTTGCAGTTTTTGCTGCATCGGTGCCAACTTAGGATATCGAAATTACCAATTGACAGTCCCAGTAAGGACTTCTTAAAATAATTTGAGTATATAAACTCGACGTTTGCGTTGGCGCTCCGAAGTTGACGGTGACCTTCGCAGTTTGCGTCCAGAAATGTGAACGACGGAACGTGAAAGATGAAATTAGTTTATCTCGGACGGCATCGGACGCAGACGGCAACGTTCGACGGCGTTTATAAACAGTTACACGTAAAAATATTGGGATTGAATTTTCGACGCAAACAGCAACGGCGAGCGCCAACGCAAACGTCAAGTTTATAAATCCACCTTTATACCTATCCAAACTTGTTGTGGTCCCCAAGAAACCGTTCTTGAAATTCCTTATGAAGTCTTCCACAGAATACGTCAACTTTCCGCCAGTTTCTAAACTATGATTCCACAATAAATGCCTTTTGTTCTTTTCTAGACGCCATTTTAACGTAGGATTTCGCAAACAACGAATTACGCACGTGAATTTTATTAACACTTTTTGACTTTTGACAGTTGTCAAAAGTTAGATCACCAATCGTCGAAAGCTATCAAAGGCATACGTTTGAATTTCCAACGCCAACTTGATGTTGAATTTAAATGAACGCTCTTTAAATTTCTTATATAAATTTGTCAAGTTCGACATTTATGTCAGTTGACGTCAGATGCGACGCGACGGGAGAAGCAGAAGCAGAAATTATGTAATAATTATTCCATGTATTCTCGGAAATGCCTTCGTATGGACTGGACCAGTGACGTCACTGTTACGAAAATTAAAATTTTAGTTTTTGGCCTTTTGTCTGTTTTCACACTATATTTTATAAATGCGTCATGAAGTATGTTGAAAATTAAGCCCACACGCATCTGTCAAAGTTGCTAAAACCACATTTTCTAAGGTGCTTCTCGTCATGTCCCTAAAACGTTGATTGCTTCAATTTTTGCATTGTTAACGACGTCCTATTTAGTGTATCTGGCTCTCACGTTTTTGAGTTGTGAAAAAAGTTCATACTTTTCAAAATCAATTCAAATGAATGTATCCCAAACAGCTGACTTTATTATTGGAAATATCGGTCATAAATATATGGCACCAGGGCAAGTCGAGACGTATACCTACTCTCATTGATCCAAAATGTGGCGGGATATAACTTTTATGCCCAATAAAAAATTCTGTGTTACCTAAATGAAAAATCGGTCTCTACTACAGTAAAGTACTGAAATTCGTTTTATTCATACAAATTATTTGACTTCAACCTAGTGACAAAGTCACATTAAGACTCGAAAAAAATTAAATAACTTCGGTTTCCTATTATATCTAGAGGGTCGAATCAAGAATATTTTCTTTAGTGTGTTAGCCCATTACCTCACGAGGTACCCGATTTTCAGCCATTACTGGATTCTCAGGCTTCCAAGACATACCCATGCCTGGCTCGTCCTGTAAATCGTCCACTCGTCTAGAAAAGACCTACTTTCCAGACGAAAATTACTAATTGTAAAATGATTTAGTTAGATTATTTACCGGGCTATATGATTACCAAATGCCTTGGAAAAATAGATAATTTGACATTTTAATAAAATATGTTCAAAACATTCCGTTCCAGCGGACCTCGCGTTAAAATTCACATAAATCTAGATTTCCTACCATTACGGAGCTGGCGAGTAGTTGCTGGCTACCGGCAAAGATCATTTCAATATTATGATCTTTGCTACCGGGTAATTGCGCCACTATAGTTACTTGCTCTCAAAACATAGCAATAGCAATATTTTCTGATTGAAAAAGATTCGGGTTCCACAAGAGGAAAATAAGAAATATACGCTGTAAACTAACAAAGACTTACCTTCCATGATGATATTCTTAATCTACCTAGTTGGCGGCTGGACTGATACAATTCTTTTGATAGGTCATTTGGTATTGGCAATCGAAGGTTTAAATTACTCTATAATTACTAAACGAGAAAATGGAAGGGAACTGGGCCATAACAGTCAGGTTGCTTACTTAGGTACTTAGGTACTTATTAATTATTGGTAGAGAATTTCCAACAGTTTAATTCTCAATACTATTCTAGGAAACCACATACCTAACGAGAAAAAAACAAAAATAATGAAGGAAGCTATTGTATAATACATAAATGATTACAGAATTAATTGTAACTCACAACCTCTAATACTTGGTTATTCATCTGTGCTTATTATACTAATTAAATGATCGACCGTAGCAGTAGTTTATGAAAGCCACGGAAATTAGGGTAGGTAACTCCTCCGGAGTGTACACTGTGCGAATACAGGCTCGAAGCAGCCGTAGTATGTTAGGTATTTATTTTCCATTTTTGGTTTTTGGAACCAATTTGCCGCCAAGTGAATCATTTTTTATATCCGAATTTTTTTTTAATAAAAGAGGGTAATAAGGTGCGGAGGTAGACCTAAAAAAATCATCCTGTATAATGCTTGGCTACAACGGTAATTTTTCATAATGACCGGACAATGTGATAAATTGTAAAAAAAATATTAAATGGACCGATTCTGCTTGTCATTATTCATAATGACCGAGCAATATAGATACTGACCTAAACAATCACTCGGTCCATAACATATACATGACATACTTTTTTAAGGGTTTGCGTCGACTATCAACTGTATTGTGAAACGTTGGAGCACTTATAATATGTTCAGCGTAGTGATGCACTCGAGAACTTTCATTTTCATTTCAAGAACCGAATCGAGTGGTTATTAAAAAGCACGAAACAGTATAGTCCTCCTTATGGCAGAATGCGTGCGACGTAAGGGGGAAGAACTCGCAAATATTATAGAATTAGTCACAGTTCAGGGGCGTAGCTCAATTTTGTGTAACTCACTGACTTAATTTTCATATAATTGTTATTTAATTTATTGTTAACGGTGATGCCTTAGACTATGGAGGAAGGCAGACCCTTATAACATTGGCAATTATTTCTCGTGCTTGAGAATGCAACGTTCTTCTCTTTTACTCATTTTGCACACGTTAACTCCCGAACATACGAAACGCCACTGAGCTCTCTGAGCCGGCGGAAAAAACTTGCCAGCGGCCTAAAAAATGAGGTCTGTATGGTAGCCCAAATACGCAGTTAACTTTACGTACTATAGAAACAGGCACAAAACGCGTTGGCTAACTGCTTTTGTCAGCCGACTCCTTCGCAAAAGTGCTGTGTTGCCGTATTTCAAAGGCGATGGTAGACGCGACGATGTTGAAAAAAAAATAATAGGTGTTTTATCACACCGCGTTAAAAATAAATGATAAACAAAAATGGGTAAGTGGTCCTGTGATGCAAGCTTTATTTTTTCGGTATAACAGAGTTCAGAAAAATTCGGCTTCAATATGATAAAACTTGTATTCGCCAATAAATAACGACTACCTACTCGTATAGGAAATCTCGCAACGCTGCCCGCATTCTTTAGAAACGTTTTCTTTCGTGCTTTGGACTATAATCTAGGTGATTCATAACAACAAAGTCGATTCGACTATGGGAGACATCAGTGCTATACGAAAAACTTTGTTTCTTTGCCGGGGCCGGAGGGAAGGTGCGAGGCGGCAGAATGGGGACATGAAAAATGTTCATACCTATATCACGAATTCCTGCGGCGTAGGCCGCGAAAGTCAAGTTGGCCGGGAATAAAAATGGCCCGAAATAAAAATCCCGCCCGGAGCTTTGGCTCGGCGGCCCGGAGCGCACTCTTGTTTGGTATTTAGGGAGCCGACCCGGAATACGAATCGCGGGATATCTCTCCGGAGCCCCACAAACGAAAAGAAACAATAATATAACAGACAGGGAAGAACGCGAAGCAACACTGAGATGCCACTTGTAAAACTAATAACAAACTGTTGATGGTGGGTTTTTATGAAAGACCGACCAACCATTTCACGAAATACTTATTAATTGTAGGATGGACAAATATTATTGTAATACCCGCCCCACTCCATTTTTCAGTAATCGTATAGGCCATCATGTAAAACTTATAAAAATGATGATGTGATTTTGCAATTTCTTATGAATCATTTAAACAATTTGTCCTTATGATTTCTAAACAAATGTCCACTCTTAAAAAGTAAAAGTGTGTATGGGCTCACCTTAAAACAAATTTTTATATAGGTACTTACGACAATGGCCAAAAAATAAATGTTTCATGCAAACATGGTGGTCTGGCTCATTCATAGGACATGATAATTTATAGGGTGTCCCAAAAATTTAAAAAAATATATCTAAGGAGTGTTGAGTGTTGTTATTGATAATTTAATTGAAGATCGCGCCTCGTATATCACTGTGTTCCAAGTGAGTATTTATATTTTACCAGGGTAGCAGGCGCTTCCGGCAATAAAATACGACACAAAACACTTTTTTAACCATATTAAACCGCACCTGGTATTAGAAGTAAAAGGAGATGAAGGAGACAGAGAAGATAGATATTGTAGTAAAAACAAGCGACTGCATTTTCGCCTAATATAATATCACCAATACTTGCATGGGCTACACTGTTCGACGGCTGGCCTCTTGTGAAGCGAAATGCGGTGGATAGGCGTGCGATAATTTCACAGATTGTAGGATATACTTGCGTAAACGATATACCTTTTGACAATTTTATATGGTGCATTAACCTTTACGTTGTGTTTGACGACAACCCAAGTAAAATATTACGTTGCTTGTAGAATATGTATATTTTTGAAAACTGCGTGCCGCTTATGTCCTATATTCTTTTTGTGACGCCAATTACAGTTTTTATGCTGTTTCAAGTGACTTTAGAAATGCGGTACAGGGTTATTGATTACATTTTCCGTTTTCTTATAACTTTTCAGGCTTAAAAGATAGTAAAAAGTTTCGTACAATCGTTGTTTGTAATCAAGGGAACTTCCTAATCAAAGTTACGTTTTTTAAATGGAGTGGCCACGATGTTACTCACATTTAAGATATAATTTGATCGCTTTTTTGTTTTTGAATATCGATTGGAGCGTTGCCAAGTTATTAGATATTTCCTATAATTGCAGACATTTGGAAAATCAATGATATTCCCGTTTCTATATACTTTCCGAAGTTAAGTTATATGGGGATAACTACTAGTGCTCCGTATAGTATAGTGCAGCCAAAGCTGGATTTAGCTATAAACGGTGTTCAATTATGATCGCCATTTTACGGGGGGTTTTCCAAATTATACTGTGCTTTTCTTGATCTTCCCCGATCTTAATTGCTGGCATTACGAATACCTTTATTGACTATTGAATATTTTTGCATATTTATTTTTCCACTTTTTGTTTCCACTATTAGGAAAATTTACGATTTACGATCACTTCTAGCTGTTATTCTAAATATTATATTTATTTAGTTCCTATATGTAGGAAAAGTGCATTTAATATTCAAGGTATCGAAACATTGTATTAGGAAAACAGTTGTCTAGATTCAAAACTATTGCCTTGTGTCGAATAGAAATAATTCACATACCTTGATTATTCTGATATTTTGGTTCAGTTAAAATAAATTGCTTTTTGCGGAACAGATATCAACAAATTTTAGGAGGAAATAGATTGTTAAGAAGTTAGTAGATTTCCAGAATTGTATTTAATTATTTCTTTCTTATCCCAGCCACTGACCGTTCAGTAAGGTCGTTTACTTCATTTAATTAAGTTTCATTTGTTTGTTTTTTTTTTCAATTTCTATTTTTCAATTGACTAAATATTTTTGATGGTACCGAGGGGGGCTTAATAGATCTGATTAGAGGTATAATAAAAGTTCCAGATCTAACTTCAAGCTAGAGACTCCATTCTTTTTGGGAACCGCGGAAATGCGTCACGTACGACACGGATACACTGCCGCCGTGGACTACAGGAGGCTGGAACAATTTCTGACAGCGCCGAACCGGCATCCGCTGCACAATCGGCAGTATGTGGGGACACCCGAACTGCATATACCGATCAAAGGCCACAAGTGTTATCGGGTATTTTTAAATAATTCTAAAATACCTACTTATATTGTACAAATTTTAATTTCTTCCTAATCCAAAAATATTTAAGGCCCACCCTTAACAACTATCTATCATTCTCATGGTAGAGCGTCGACACAGATAATTTTACAAACGAAATAACAGTTTCAAGAATTATTACATTGCTGGTCGCATTTGATAAATTCGATGCCATCGTCTGCCTCAACTTATCGCCAGTTGGCAACATAACCACACAAATGTAATTGCGTTTGGCATTAGCGATCTTTTGACGCTGCCAATTATTTGCTTTCGGTTTGTGCTGCCCGGCCCATCGTTAATTTGCAAGTATTAAAACACGGGCTGGGCCTATCAAAATTCAATTTATTTCCACATTAATATGCCAAATGTAATCGGCCTTCCGTAGAATGGGACATTCCGGGAAACTAAGCAAATACTGGGCCATCCTTGTCCTATTTACTGTCAAATATGTGGAATCGGTCGGAAAATAGAAGCGAAATATTAAAATTTCACTGGAAAATATCGTGGGCAATTTTATATAATCTCTAGCATGCGTTTCCTAGATTCTTTCCAGTCTGCAACAATGTAGGTATGCTCCATGTTTATAAAATCCATAAATCTATAAACATTCAGTCCCCACTCAGAAACTGCTTATCAAAATCAAATACTGACAGAGAAAAATAAGTTTACATACAGGATGATCCAAATTAAGTGCGCACCATTGGCAACTACTTTGTTATTATTATTGATTTTTCACGCTGACATCGAACAAAATTGAACAATAACATTTTATTTTTTTTATCAATTTTGTTTGTCATTTGGTCGATCCACCAAAGTTTGTGGTTGGATAAGACTTGCTTTGAGGTTAGAAAACGTTCAATTTATGAGGTTTCGCCTCATAATGATGGTAGGCCTTTAGTTCGCTTTAAATTGTTTTTTTTTTTTGTCGGGATTTCAGATGAGTTATGAAAAAGTTCAAATTGTGAAACTGATCTAGCTTTTTCAAAAGCATTTAAAGAACTACAAAATCCCATTGATTATCAGGTAATTTTATATTTTTCAAAGCTTATAAGTAGCAAAAAATGTGTCCAATAAGTCACGAAGTTGAATGGTATCTTCTCCCTTCAAAGACTTAGCATTATCAATGTTATTCCAATATGAATTGACTAACATGTGTTAATTGCGGTATCGGTAATTAAAGGCATCATCAACAATTTGATAATTTGTTGTGGTCATAGGTAATGATGACACGACTTTTAAAGCAGGTCCCTCCACAGACGTCAACAAATAATTGAATTTCTGAATATTGCTCAAATTTGAATTTGTGTGCACTAGCGAATCGAACATATCTATGACAGACTGAAATTTGAGTAGGAAATGTAGTGTTGAGTAGGAAATGTAGTGTTGAGTAGGAAATGTAGTGTTTGTCAAATTAAGTTTCAGTGTAGTGTAATTAATAGTAACTGGAACTACCAATATACAGGGTTATTCAAAAACAAATGCCAAAAATAAAGTGACTTTTAAACGGCTTGATCGATTTTAATGATCTTTTTCACACGTTCATAGATAATTATGTCACATAATTGTGTTACAGTGCAGTATCCGCAACCGCCAGAGGGCGCCACTTGTGTCAACCAGTTTCTTTTATTATGCTCAGAACTTTTTTGCCCACAATTAACTTGTAAATTAATTCGAACCACTTTGTAAAAAATTCCATTCTCTACAAAAAAATATTCCAGTATTTTTTCCATAAACTATGCCATTTCGGAGATAACGCCCAAAATTCAGCCATCATGCACGTACCTTGTACCCACGCATATTAAACATTATAGTGGCATAATGATCTAGTTACCTTTGGAAACAGTCATAATTAAGAGGACTTATTAAGTATTTGACATTTAGTTTCAAGCAAATGCTAAGAATTTGAAGGAACTTAGTTTGAATTGACTTTAATAAATACCTAATAGGTAAGCAGAAATGAATTTCACTCCAACAGAAACAGAATAATCTAACATGCTTCAAGCTTATTATGAAGAAAACATGGTCAAAAGGTAAATGTGATTGTTTAATTGTTTGTTTCCAAAAGTAACTAAATCATTATGCCACTAATGTTTAATATGAGTGGGTTCGTGGTACTTGCATGATGGCTGAATTTTGGGCGTTATCTCCGAAATGGCATAATTTATAGAAAAAATACTAGAATAATTTTTTGTAGAGAATGAAATTTTCTACAAAGTGGTTCGAATTAATTTACAAGTTAACTGTGGGCAAAAAAGTTCTGAGCATAATAATTGAAACTGGTTGGGACAAGTGGCGCCCTCTAGCGGTTGCTTATATTGCACTGTAACATAATTATGAATGTGTGCAGAAGATCGTTAAAATCTATCAAGCCGTTTAAAAGATATAGCGAAAAAACGAAATTTTAGAGCCCCTTTTAAGGGTCCGTGGGGCCCTTAATATAGAGCTTTGAACAAAAATAAAAAACACGTTTCACTTTATTTTTGGAGTAGAATACCGCTGTGCTACTGGTGGCATTTGTTTTCGAATAACCTGTATAATATGTACCAACCTGAATCAAACTATATTTTTTTGTTTTTCTTTTAGTTGATGTAGAACTGCCCCCAGTTTATTTACTAATATTTCTATCTGCCAACTCGATATTATCCGATGTTTTTCCTTAATATTTAGAATTTTTATTATTAGGTAATTCTGAATATTTTTAGTAGTCTAAAAGTAACGAAATCGTATGACGAATATGCCGAATATTGTGAAAAACCGATAGCAAGGAAACTTTCTTGCTCCCGCCCTCACCGGTGAGACGGAACAGAGTGCCTGCTTGAAAAATGGGTTATTGTATTGAGTACGTTGAGGATTCTGGAGGCGTAGGACGCGAAAGTCAAGTTTGGTGGGAATAAATATGGGCCGAAATAAAAGTCCAGCCTGGACGCAGCACAGCGTCCCGAAGCGCATACTTGTCTGCCATTTAGGGTGCCTACACTGAATACGAATCGCTGGATATTTCTCCAGAGTCTCACAAATAAACGGAAATAATAATAACAAAGATGTAAGAATGTGAGTGTAAATGTAAATACAAGAAAAAGTTATAATGGGCATAAGCACTCAAACAAATCAAAAAGATAGGAATTATTTGGGAAGCAACAAATGAAGTCGAGGCTTCCCAAATCATTCCTATCTTTTTGATTTGTTTGATGTTACACCGTACTGATGATTGCCAAATAGCATGAAACACGTGTATGCGGTTACTAGTTTTCTTGTTTTCTAATTTTGGTGCTTATGCCCATTATCACTTTTTCTTGTATTTACATTTACACTCACAATCTTACATCTTCGTTGTCTTATGGGCTATGAAGATTTCCACGCAGGTCGCTTTAGCAGCCTCCGTGGAGATGTTAGTATAAGCCCCGAATTGGGGATGTGCTGACTGAAGCTGCAAATGTGCTGTTGGCTCCTGCCTGGACTTCATTTGTTGCTTCCCAAATCATTCCTATCTTTTTGATTTGTTTGATGTTACACCGTACTCATGATTGTCAAATAGCATGAAACACGTGTATGCGGTTACTAGTTTATTTTTGTTTTCTAACTTTGGATGCTTATGCCCATTATTACTTTTTCTTGGAAATAATAATATTACATTAAGGACAAATTGGGAATAGTAAAAATAGACCTAAAATTCCACAATTTCTAGAATTAAATTATAAATGGGATTTTAGGTCTATTTTTACTATTCCCAATTTGTCCTTAATATGAATAACCCACACAGGGTCACCCTCGATTCTAATAATATTACAGTTTTCTCACAGCGGACGAATGAGTTCTAGAGGCAATTAAAAAATTTAATGTCTTTTGTACAGGGTGTTCCCGTATATTTTGACCCACCCCTACAGCCTTTATTTTTCTAGTTAGAAGAAAATTACTTAAATGAAAGTTGTAGGGTTTTTTCTGAACCGCTAGTATCTGTTACTAGATAAAACAAATGAGCTTCCCAAATTTATGAAATAATATAAAATTACTTTTTTTAATGGAACACCCTGTATATTTATGGATTTTTGAATTGCACGCATTTTTCCGATTCCAACAATATAAATATGTTATATGTTTGCTCTAAGCATTCGCATGATATGCCAAATTGTAGATAAATACGATCTTTATATTTAATCAAGGTTGCCATGGAAAAAATTTCATCTTAGACAAGAGGATTCCTGTCAATCCATTATTTTTGGGACAATACACCTTGGTAACTTACAACTTTCATTTAAACAAACTGGAAAAATAAAGGCTCTAGGGGTGGGTCAAAATGTACGGGAACACTCTGTACAACGTACTACAGATTGTTCCCTATAATACACTCCATGCCTTCAGCATCGCCTGTGGCAGTCTCCAAGCAAAAACGTATAAGTAAAGGTTAATAATAATAGATCAAACTCGCCATTGTGCATTAGGCAGAATATACTTATTTGATTCGTGTGGTGAATAAGAATAATAATAAACTCCTGTTGCTTCATGTATAGGTACCCTTATTAGTGTGAGTCGAAACCCAACAAACATATACAATAACGCAGAACATATTTTTAATATTTTCCAAATGCATTGATATTGAAATCCACTATTAGATGTTGGCTAATCTACGAATTACGAAGATAATGTTTTAAGAAAATATAATTTCATGAGAAACGCAATCTGTTTGTTTCTGCAGTCGGAATTTGGAATCAATTTGGCAGGTATTGTTAAGGAACTTTCTGTTGGGAAGAATTTAAAACCAGTTTTAAACTGTCAGGAGCATGCGTAGTTTAATTTTTACCATCCAAAAACGAAATCACGCATGCTCCTAACTGATTTCAAACAGTTTTAAGTTCTGCTGAAATAGACCTTATATTATCTGTGGTGCAACCTACAACCTAGATGCGTAGATGTCAATTCTGGCAAAGTGCCTATTGATATGAATACTTAAATCAAACTACGAGTATATATATTTTTTTCCTTTTAGTTGATGTATAAAATAGGATTACAATAGCAATAAAACTATTAAATAGTTGTATCGTTGAATTCTGTTTATATTACAGCCCACAAAGTAGCTTTAATTAAAATTTAAATATTAAAATGGACGAAGGCATTATGAGGCTGAAGAAATAAATCGTTGGAGTGGAAATTAAATTACGTGACTGAGGTGTTTAGGGCCTCCTTAAATCTCGGGCACGCACTTAAGAGTACACATTTTATTCCCATCGGCAGCTGCCAGGAAGTTGGGGGGGATGCGTGACGCGCCTGTTCTTTGCTAAAGTGGGAGAAATAATTTTCAGGGGGCGTTCAATTTTAAAGAAACATCGGGCATGCGCATTGTTACGAGTGGGTCTCTGATAAGGAGGGTCTCAACTCAGCCTTGAATACTTAACGACCACACCCTCCTATAAAATAATTGGAATGTTCTATATCATCTGATGCCTAAAAAATGTACACACTTGAAGCAATGAAATCGTACTGACCCACATTTTATTGGTTTTGGGAACCATACACTTCATACTTTTTATGATAAGTTCTTGTACATTGTAGGCCAGATGACACAGTAAGAAATGGCAGATCAGTATATATATTCTCAAAATATATAGGATGCGATGTTGAATACAAACTAAAATATTCTTATTTGTATCCTTTTGAAGATTTCCCACTTGATTGACCTTAATTTGTTTTTGCGAGCGCATAATATCTTCCAAAATTTCGAAAATACTCGTTCATGCAAGTAATTTGTGCTCTTTGTTAATATTAACTGCATATTCAGAGACATTTTTATTAATAATTTCATTATAGTGTTTATTAATATTCGACATACGCTTGCATTTCTTACAGTGCGCAATAAAATGACCCCCAGCCAATTTTTACGAATATTTACGGTCGACTATATAAGCATAAAATAATATCGCCGGCCATTATTGTAATAAACGCGTATCCCCTCTTAAGCGCAATCCCAACAACTGCTCGCTTTAATTAAATTTTGGCGGAGCTAAACTGAGGGCTTTAACATTGAGTCACTGACTGACAGATTTTTTTTATTCCTATCTTATACGCAGATAAAAATAGCATTTCTAGTTTTAATTCAAGAGTAGTAGACCAACAGTAATAACAACCAGAGACATTATAGTTATCGAATAGGCTAGATTTTTTGTGGAACAACGTGTGCTTCATAACCCCTATTATCTGCTTTCATGTGGTTTTATGACCACTATAATCAGACCAGCCTATTAAATATTGCCCAAACTTGTGGTGTTTTCTAATTTAAAAGATCACGCACAAATTTTGTTATTTTTTCAAATGTATTTTATTTATTAAAACTAAAATATACCTAGGATAAAATATGCTTTGACTCTTAGGTATATTCCAAACATTGCTAACAACATCGGGCAAGAAGAAGGTCAATAAAACTAACGAGAAGACAAACATACAGTTTCCGGACGGAATGAATACTTTTTACTCCAGGCTACTCAGAGTTTCATCAATTCCATTACGGGCACTTCTCTTTTGTTTGCCTTTTGTCTTTAGCCGTGTCTTTTCTTGGGCTCTGGTTAAGTTTATCAGAAACAAATTTACCCAAACCTTTATTATGGTTTGACCACGATGTACAAGATGTGTAAGTACCTAAAAGGTTAGATTTTATAGGATAGAAAAATATTTAAGGTTTCACTAACATGTAGATTTTTATTCTGTGTAGTAAGTGCTTTTAAACCGAGAACATTATTGCAATCCAAAGTGTAAATCGGTCGTTATTCATTTTATTGTTATATTATTATTCATTTTATTAGTATATCTTACTTCGATTAACGTTTCCGACATATTTCCACCGAATGAAGCAAGTTAAGTGTAGGTATTGTAGTGCCAACGAAGAAATTAAAAAGACCCGATGCACCTTCCCGCAGAACAGAGCCAAGGAGCTTTCCTCACCTGTTACGAATAACAAACTAGGATTCTTAATTAGTTGAAAATCCTATTAATTATTAATCCTTTAATAGTAAAAGTATAGGCATGGCAGTTAAGCAAGCCATGATTAACTGCTCTTTAAGGACTGCAAAGTACCTACCACTTAATTGAACTGAAGTTGAGAAGGTCCGGGGAAGCGAGCTTTTTCTGTTCAGAGATACGTTACTGCTCGAGCGCTTCTTAACCCAGTTTTAAAAATAATAAAATTATAGGAACGGGAGTAAACTTCTATTTTTGCGGGTAAAAGCTCTAGAGGTATAGCACGTCTCCGCTTGATACTCCACGTTTTACAAAGGGACAACAAATGCTTGTTTGTTCCATGGCCTGTGATCTCATTCTACGATATGGAGAAAAAGTCTGTTTCCAGATTGTATGTATAAAATGCATACAAATAGAGAATCTGATATTAAGTATATTTCTTTAGAGCACTGTACACTGTACAGTATATATTTTCAAACGAAACCTTAATAGGTTTAAAACATGAACCTTGAGAATTTTTATTTTTACGAGTTTTTTTATTCTTACAATTTCTATTGCCCATTAAATTTTCTCGACACCCTGTATCAGGAAATGTTTCCCAATTCAAAAGAACTAACCAACAGCAAACGATTATTAACTAGGTATTTGGAAAAGTGTAAATAAGTACAGTGAGATATCTTTGTAGGGCGTGCAAAGCAAGTAGCAATAAGGATATTTTTATTACAAGTCTATTTGCTTTTAATTAACTATTAATTGACTTAATCGAATAATTAACTGGACCGAATTTAAAAAAAAATTCTTGCAATTTTGAAACAATATAATTTTATGGAAAGATGTTAAATAAGATATCTCTGGTCTGTTCAAAAAATTCGAAAGATAGAACCAACAGAAACAACTACTCCGGGGGCTAATACCCCTACCGGCATTGAACTACACCATTGGCTCTCGATTTTCGTTGGGAATAAACATTGCAAAGATCAAAGTTTTCTCCTTCACCAACGTAACGTCAAAGATATTGATAAAAAAATCGAGAGCCAATGGTGTAGTTCAATGCCGGTAGGGGTATTAGCCCTCGGAGTAGTTGTTTCTGTTGGTTCTATCTTTCGAATCCATCCACTCCGGATTTTGCCTACGTACATCTGATGATTCCCGAAAAGGATGAAACCGGTAATGGGCTGGCTGGGATCATTGTGCCTGCAGCATGTCAGGACATGTCCCAACAAAGATATCAATATCTTTGACGTTACGTTGGTGAAGGAGAAAACTTTGATCTTTGCAATGTTTATTCCCAACGAAAATTGAGAGCCAATGGTGTAGTTCAATGCCGGTAGGGGTATTAGCCCTCGGAGTAGTTGTTTCTGTTGGTTCTATCTTTCAAATAAAATGTTATTTGGAAGAAATTAATTTTTATTCCCATGGAGATGCTAATGATTTCAACTGCATAAATGATATATTTCCAAGGAACAAATCTACAATGTTAAAAAATATTTATTCTATTTAAAAAATTAAGAAAGTTGCGTCAAACAACTGTGGTGGGTTGAATTACCCATTCAGGGTATTCACTCAAAATATTATTATTTATTATTTATTTAAAGCAAAGCAACCTTTATCTTTATCATTATTCACAAACTTTAGTTTTTGTCGATTCAAATAAAAAAACAATAAGTTTACTCAATTCATAAAGATTAAAATGGATTAAAAAACACCATAATTAGAAATATTTATTTATTTATTTAAAAACAATTAAAAACAATATTTGGTATAAAAAATATAAAAAACATACCAAGGAAAATGCCTCATCATCATATAGGTGGCCTATCTGATATATTTTAAGTAGTTCTTTGAGATTTGTTTCTATTATTGTTTATGCGTTATGCGTATACTTACAAAAGAAGTTGGAAACACACAATACACACAGTACACCACACTACACTCGGCTATTCGGCGGCTATAAATGATAATAAAACTGCGCGCACAAAACCTCTAGGAAGACTACTTACACGGATACGGAGCAGCGCTGAACTAGAGTGCGCCCTCTGCCTTCCCATATTTTCTCTTTCTTTCTATCTTTCATTCTCTGGAGTGAGACAGCTATAAAATGGTATGCAGTAAATATTATTTTACTCAAATAATAAGATCAAATTTAAACCAAATAACAATGTGGTTGACCCAAACAACCAAAAGCTAATACTATAAATAAAAATTATTCTTGTTTGCACCAAGTAATACCTACCTTATTTCAGGAAAATCATATATGCTTCCCCAATAATGTGTCAAAAAAATCAACTACCTTACCCAAAAAGCACTTATTTTTAATTGAAAAAATAAATCTTCATTTAAATAATATAGTTTTTAGAAATAAATATTATTTCTGGCAAATAATTCGTGATAAAACAACAAATATTTTTCTATGAAGAATTATTGTATTTCCATCTGTGTGGCTAGCCTAGATATATAAATGCATTATTAAATAATGTTAGTGATTACACAAACAATCTAAACATTGGAAAAAATCCGGGCTATGGTGCTGGTGGCAACAGCATCACTTGAAAAATTGACATAATACGACGCGACGCTCGCCAACGCTCGGTGACCCCGTAGCCAACCGAGAGCTCTAGCCGTGACACTCATCCCCACCGCGACGCCGACGTCACAACTGTGGGCGGCCGGCGGACCGCGCGCAAGCGCAGTCGGTAATACTTTAATTAATAAGAGATAATTAATGAGAGATTTGAAACTTTTTTTAAGGTATAAGTCTCAAAAAGGTCTTTTGCAGACATTATCTATTTCTTGAAATGTTAGATTATAAAAATATTACGCGTAATACGATCTGTGATGCTTGTGGGCTGAGTCGTAATAAGATATGACAATGTATTACTCATTTTTCAAATATACTTTTAAATAATTATTGTAAAACACAAAACAGTATTATACAATTGAATGCCAAAGCGAAAAAGAAAGGAGCTGTGAAGAAATTTAGTAGTAATGCCAAAGCGAAAAACCAAAGATCTGTGAAGAAACTTAGTGTAAAAGTGTAAAATTATTTTTTCTAGCTTTCTAGCAACTGTGTAGCTCTTATATTTTTATATTTATTTCCATCGTTGTTAGTTAAAAGTTTAAACGCCTCAGGTTCGTGTTAATTTTTTCAATATTTTCTTTTATTAGCTTAATACCTATTATTATTATTATTGTTATTGGTTTTTCAAAGTTCTATTTATACTTGTTTTTAGATTTATCTAAGCATCATTTGTAACCAGTCTGTACTTATAAGTATCTGTCTAATAAAGATGAAAAAAATATATCTACTAATTATTTAACAAGAAACAATGAGAGACTTAGTAGTAGGTAATAGTATATTACATAGCGAGAGTTGTAAACAGCTTATTATGTATGAGTGGAAAAGTTGAGCACGAGCCGCGCAGCGGCGAGTGCTGTAATTCCACGAGTATGTAATAAGCTTACAACTCGAGTTTTGTATTATAATTTTTCTTCGACGAAAGAAAATCTATTATAATAGATAAACTATACTTCTGATTATCTGACAGGCAACAATTAGTATGTTGGTTAGTTGTTATGGTGACGCGGATGCCGCGCTAACAAGGCACCCGTGATAATTGCGTTTTAATTAAAAACAGATACGTAATTTTTTTTCTACTCCTATGCTAGTAACATACCTATTAAGTGACGGTTTAGGTTATAAGTAAGTTCATTGTTACGAACACTGATACGTAATGACTGACACGTAATAAAAAAAATTACGTATCTGTTCTTAATTAAAACGCAATTATCACGGGTGCCTTGTTAGCGCGTCACCACAGCAACGAACCAACATACCAATTGTTGCCTGACAGATAATCAGAAGTATAGTTTATCTCTTATAATAGTTTTCCTTTCGTCGAAGAAAAATTATAATACAAAATTCGAGTTGTAAGCTTATTACATACTCGTGGAATTACAGCACTCGCCGCTGCGCGGCTCGTGCGCAACTTTTCCACTCATACGTAATAAGCTGTTTACAACTCTCGCTATGTAATATACTATTATTACATGCCAATCATTACGTGTCTGTCATTACGTGCCAGTATTCGTAACAATCGACTTACTTATAACCTAAACCGTCACTTAATAGGTATGTTACTAGCATAGGAGTAGAAAAAATATCAAAGAATTATCATAATTATTAAAAATAATCTTATCTAAATACACACTACATATGTTATCATTGTGGTATAAAATGAACATTTTATTCCCAATGTAATGCAATATTATTTATGGATAACTAGATCCCGTTCTAAATGAATTCTTATTTATAATATAGGCACCATATACGTAAATTATAAAATTACCGAGACAGTTTTAGGCTCTGCTACATTATTTAAATCAATACTATAGATTTTCGTTCAGAAACGCACCTAAATAAAGGCGTACTTAGCTAAAACCACCGCTAAAACATCGGCGGAGCACCCACAGTTATGAAGTCACGCGCGTAGTGTCACGGCTAGAACTCTCGGTAGGCTACGGTGACCCCCACCAACGATATATCAAATAGGAATAGGTACATTATCAAAGGCAACTTGTTTTGTTTCATGATTTTAAAAATATGTTATCGTTGGCACCTTCAAGGTATCCAGTTTTTTTATACGATTTAGATTATTTTGTAAATATAAGTAAGTATATCTCAAAGCATCTATTATACGATAATATGCAAGTCTATCAAAAAAACATTTATTATTCATTACAAAATAGGAAAGATGAAATACCAATGTAAACATATTACCTTGCCTTCTTCCCCCCGACCCGCTAATGTAGAAGCAAAATAAAACCGTGTTATTTGTATTAGCGAAGGTAATCTATTCCTATATATGAGGAAACTTTTTCTGCCGGAATAAATAAATATTTTTAAAATATATAAAATAGATAAATACCTATATTGATTGATTAAAAAATACATATTTCTATTGCATGTAAGCGAAAGTGTCATTATATTATCTTTTACGAAATGCTAGGTATATTTTGTTTTCTATAGTATCTAGTTTATGTACTCATAGATCAAACAAAAAGGTTTTTGTCGCTCTCTTAACATTTTTGTTCCATAATGTATGTCATTTGCAAAATAACACCTGCGGTGCCACATTAATAGACACAACGCATCATCGTGTCCATTCAATATATTATTTCGTCGCTAACCAGACATTCCTCCAACTCCAACGCCAACTTCATAAAACTTTTATTAATAAAAACGCAAAACTTCACTACTATAAACTTTATCTTTGCCGCGAAAGCATTGAGTCCTGACAGGAAATGTATACAGGGAGGTCCAACTTTTATAGATAAAACTTCAAAAATCTATAGAAAACCACAAAATAAGTGCATTTTTGCATATAAACATAATATTATATCGAAATACTAACACTTTTCGTTATACAGGGCGTCGACATTAATTTTTGTTCAACTTCAAGGAAGCCAGTTAAGGCAAACATATTTGTTACAGTTTAGATACACATTAAGTCCTATAAATTAAAAGTAATTTGGCCAGTCTACTTCGACCAGTGCCGGAGAGGGAGTCAACCAACATATTTTTTTAATAAATGGTACGCCGCGCCACTGGAAAAGTAAACTTTTTGGCTTTCACTAAATTTCCCAATCAATTCTAAGATAAAAAAATATTTTTGGCATTTTTTTGAAAAAATGTAGGTACACTTTTTTTAAAAATCCATTTTCGTTTATTTTATATTTTTTATTAGCAGAAGAAAACCAAAATAGGTCTAGGTTTTTAAAATTTAGCTCTTTATTTTGAACTACTTTCCTTAATAATATTTTGTTGTAAAACCTACAAAAAGGGCACTTTACCGGAGGGAAAAATAGTTTTCAAAATTTCCAAGTCATACAGATATTTCGAATTTAGAAACCCTTTTATAGGATTTACAACAAAATGTTATTAAGAAAAGTTGTTTACAATGAAAAAGTGAGTAGATGTGAAAAGCCTAGACCTACTTTGATTTTCTTTTAAAAAATCTAAACCTAACCCACAAAAACGAATTTTTCAAATGCGGTACATTTTTCGAAAAATGTCAAGAATAGCTTTTCTTATATTTGATTGGGAGATGTAGACAAGTCAAATTATTGGTAATTTATAGCACTTAATGTGTGTCTAAACTGTACCAAATATGTTTGCCTTAACTGCACTCCTTTAGGAGAAATTAAAGGAAACAAATAAGGAAACTTGAAAAAAATGAACTTTGACGCCCTGTGTTGGTTAATTCTGTCGAATTTCCGTTACAACGTTTTAAATATCCATTTCATTCCTATTCATTAGTAGTTGGACCCCGTGTAACGCACCACTATTAAGAATATTGCGCTACTACCTGCAACCACCTATACAAGCTGAGGTATGGTATATTGCCTACTCGATGTAGAGTTTGTTGATTCAAAACCAAAATGTTGAATAGTACAAATAGGTATGTGCCTGTTGCAAAAGTGTTTGATTTTCACTCATCAATTGAAGGTATGTATTGTGAAAACAGTTACATTGTTGTAAACACTGTCGGACGTAAACCGCACACAAATATTCACTTTATTCAGATTTTGTGATCAGTTACC
Source organism: Pseudeuparius sepicola (assembly GCA_963920635.1). Lineage (NCBI taxonomy): Eukaryota > Metazoa > Arthropoda > Insecta > Coleoptera > Anthribidae > Pseudeuparius > Pseudeuparius sepicola. Next base: position 63,577,031 of record OY987300.1, on the reverse strand, counting down.
GCAACGGTGCTAAATTCATGTACGGTCAGTCTTTATTTTCGACATTTCTTTCTAGTCTAGTTAACAGTGGCAGGAGTTTGGCAGAATTGACAGTTGATACGCTGGTATGCTCTTTTGATTTTTCATTTATATCCATTTCAAGTTTTTTTACCTAATTTAACGTCCAGGAAACGGAAGTCTCCCATATTGTGCGAAAGTCTATAAGTGGTACCGGCGACGAGAGTCGTGGAACTTCCCAATCGAATACTCGTGGTAAAGGTCGCGTCGGGTGAAATTTTGTCTTGAATTTTCTGTATCGAAATTTCGGTGTGAGAAATCTCTTTCGAAGCCAAATTTTCCACTCTACCAAAGATCATAATCATGATCATTAGATCTATTTACGGCTTAAGTGGTTCTATATACGGTGTGCATTTATTTTCGCTGTGCTAATTAAGGTTTTCTGTTTTTATTACATGTGCTGCGAGCACGTGCCTTAAGGTGTGGTTGTGGTAGATTTCCACGCATTTTCCGAGTTCCGCCAGGGACCTGCAGCAGGTGAACCACGGAGAGGATTCCCGAGAGCACGAGCACAGTCTGGGTGAGTTAGCTGTTTAAATTTTTAATAATTTTTATTAAATAACGTCATTTGACTACTTTTTGAAGATACTCTCACCTAGGCTTGTTCGCTCCTTTTCTCTGTGGGCTTCACGTTGCGAGCTGTGGCCATAATTTGGTTATAAATTTGTTTTATTATTATTATTTTGGTTATCTAGCTTTCGTGGCTGTTATATTTTTCGTCTTGTGTTTAAGATTGAACGGGGAAGTTGCCAATCATTTTGTATTTGGTTAAGGTTACCTTTTCATTCTATAATTTAATACAAGTAAATTTAGTCCGTTTAGCTAAATAAATAAGTCAGGTTTTGTCAGGATAATCGATCAATTTCGGTTTCTACTTGTGAATTGTATTCTATAGTCCAGTTAATAACTTTTAAGGTTCTTTACGTCACTTAATCCATCTGAAGATGATAACGTTGAGTATGAGTAAACTTTAGTCACGAAATCTGTACAGATTGATTCGTAATTAATAGTTATATTTTTATATAATTATTTTTAAGTATAACTTAACACTGACCATTGTAAAAGCATCGATTTTTCGACTGCAGTTTGTTTTTGGAGAATGTTTGTTGTATTTCTTTTACATGCACTCCGGTACTTGAGCAAAACACCATCGGAATACGGACAAGCGCATCAGCCTTACGACACAGTTTGACAGTGGTCGCAAATCGTGTAGCTCCAGCTTGAACGGTCCACAACCCAACCTAGAGTCTCTAGTTTAGCCGATGGCATAACTACCATCAGAAGCTTGTAGCATCGGTGGCGAATCATCAGTGTCGACGATACGGAAGTTTTAAGGTATTCTGTACAATTAGTAGTCCAAATATTCTGAGTGCTTGAAAATAAACTTTCAAAGCTTACGTGAAGTTTTCGTGCTAGCAGTGCTTTCGTGTTTAGCTCACGAACGTCTCTAATTTTGTATGTCATTGATCGAACATTTTTCGTAGTAATTTTTCTAGTTGTCAACAATAAACAAATTCCTTATTGTAAAAAATAAAGTTTAACTAATCAGTTTACTTCACTTTATTGTAACAACTTATCTATGTACAAATTTCTACTCTGTAAATAAATTGTAAATAGGAAAATGTTATCTTTTATTTAATCATCAACTAGATCAAGCTTCTGGAGCTCTTGTATGCATAAAAGTTGGACCATCCTGTATACGTCGACATTATCAATAGTAAAAAAATGTTTACGTGAAAAGTTATCTATTATTAGCCAACAAAGTACATACTGACCATATTTTCCCGGAGTTCTCGCTCAGCTTCCGGGTAAGAATAAAAGGAAATCTGATATAAGTTCAAAGATGGCGGACTGCGGTGCCAGCATTCACAATTGCACCTTCTTGGCTAGCGGAATATCATAAGTTACGGTTAGGACTGCTACGCTTTCGGAATTTCTTTTAATACGCGTTACAGTCTTTTGTTTTTAGGTTTATTTGAGTCGGGACTATGAATGGTGCTATGGTGTCGTTTAAAGCTTCTTTTCATTTTTAATGTATTCCAACAGAGAATTTTGGCATTCCTTGGATATGGTTGGATGTGCTTTTATGTAACAAAATATTGTTAGGTTAGTTTTTTAAGTATAGCTATAAATTAATAGTATTTTGTATATATAACTATACTAAAAACGCTCTTTAATTGTACACTAGAAATGACATTTCTTAATTTGGTAATACAAGGTTGGCAGCATTGTACTGGGCGCCTCCAGGGATGTACTTAGCATGTCTGGCTTTTTCGTCTGTGGTACTATAAAACAACTAAATTGATTAAAGTTAAGGGTATACGCAAGAGTACCTAACGTAACCTTACGTATGTCTGTAAACGTAAACATGACGAATTTTGTACTGCGCATGCGTATCTGTCAAATTATACGCTAACGTTTACGTATTAAGCTGCACTTCAACTCTCTAATGTTAATTTCTATCTATATAAACTTAGGATTCGTGTGCGTAAAACGTAAATTCTGTTAATTACGGCCCTGTCCTCCGTCACCTATCAATAATGTCAATATGGCCGCCGCTTAGGGAATTCTTGGGACATGAAATATTTACCTGTCACAATCACAGAGCATTTTTACATTAGCACGAAATGGCAGACGAGTAGTGAGTATTTTTATTATGCAAGTGTACATAATTTACTGGCTTTTGTATTCCTAAAGATAAGCAAGCCCCTGCAAAATGTGAGGGCGCAAAAATATTAATAATGGCAAAGTCTTGGAAAGTTTTCTTTCCCTTGTAGACTTTGTAGACGTTCTGCTAAGTTTTAACTAAGTTATGGAGTTACGTCTTATTTAGAACAAAGAAAAAGATTTACAATTTCCTTACGAAGTCACTGTACTATTATTCTCTCCACAATTGGCGGTGATTTAAAGTTTTTTCAAATCACTGCCATTAATGATATTTGTTGCTTGAAAACTTGAAAATATGAATAGTTAGAATAAATCTAGTAAAAAATATATAGGTACTCAGTGTAATTAATTTGACAAAAAAAGAAAATACCAGATTTATTACTATCTGTAGGTATTTCTGATATTAAAAAGACATTTATCTGGGTATGGCAAAGATAAAGTGTTGATGTCAACGCGTAAAATCTCTAGCCAAACTTTTACAAGCAAGGAACTGTCTATACATACTCGTATCAGTGAATTTTACTAATTTCTACCCATATAACTAACTTGGTAAATCCCTTTTCATAAGATCTACATACATTGATGACTGACGCACCGTTCATTGAAGTCCTAGTTCATTGAAGCCGTGTACCTATCTGATTGAAAACCAGCCAAAACTTGTATACATGAATATATTAATGCCGCCCACATACAGCGAAATCTCTTTGAATTGCCGGCCTAAACATAAACTTGGGTTATTATACAAGTTTCTAGTTCTACTTATCAAATTAAAATATCTTAATTTTTGTGCTTTCCTACAAACATTAAATTTTTATAATTATTGCCTATTTATAAAGAATTTACCAAAGTTTTCTACTGTATTTCTATTTCGACTCGATTATATGAAATCCTGGAAGTTGGTAAATGCGAAGCGCCCCCAGAACATAGTAGAATCTTTTCTCATTTATATTCTCACAAAAGGAAAATATTCGGAAGTACGAAATATGCGAAAATAAATATCGAGCAATATAAGCAGTGAACGACTTTCTATTTGACCCGCCCCACTCGTCTCAAAATCGGGGAATACAACGTATTTCGCACTCTTTTAAATTCCAAATATATTCGTGCGGTTACAAGAGTCTATTCAAGCCGGAGTCTTTTCCAAACCGTATATATTCGAAAGTAGGTCGGTCTGGAATCCCTGCATCAACAGAACTTCAATTCCACGAAGACAGTTTATATAATTATCATCCACGTACGTTTAATTCATTTCAGGCTGTAAAGATTTAGATTCCTTGTATGATGTTGTAAAACAGTGAAAATACGTCTACTTATTTACGGAAACAATCTAAGGATTAAACGAACTTACCTGAGCGAAGTTCAATCATGGTTATATTATTATGCACATAACGAATGGAATAACACACTATGTTGTGTCTTAAGATAAACATGCAATTAAATCGCTTTTTGCCACAGAACCCGTATTTTTAAATTAATGTAAGTGTTAAAGCCTCCGATAAAAAATCCATAGATAAAGTAAATAATACCAAAAGTGTTTCCCTACATTATTCCATTTGTTATGAAAACACTGATCGTTTGTTTATTTGCTTTGGGAGTGCTCAAGCGCTTCATCCAATCAAAATTTCCGATTTTAATTCGGCGGCAAAACAATTAGCGACTTTGTTCGGATAAGCAATATTATTCCATTGGCAGCACTACTTCATCGATCCGTTTACGCACTTTAATGGCGGCTGTTGTGATTTTATATTTGTTAATATTTTTAGCGAAAATCGTAGGATTTCCAGTGCTGTGAATATGAATTTTAGGCATGTGGACTAGAATTTAAAAATGGATAAAAACTGGGCGGTGTGTATAAAAAGCTACAGAACAGAGTAAATTCGATTGCTGTTATACAAAAATACGTGGAAATACTAAGTTATTAAAATGCACGTTTTCTGCCTGGTACCAGTGCCAACTTCAATTCAAATTAAATTCCGGTTACGATGTTTTTTTTTAAGCATACGTTCAAAATTTCTACAATCTACAAAAAATAATTTGAGATTGATTGGTTTAGCTTTATAGAAAGGTATTTATGGTAAGGTATACAAAAAATGTGCATAAAGATGTACCTGAAAGTAATTTATTTTCCTATTTTTAAAATACAGGATTAAAATTACAGGAATAAAATTTTAAACCAACCAATAAATAGGATATTTTTAGGGATATTTTTGCTGGCAAATTTTAATTTTATAATGTGTGTATAAAACCAAGTGGCATTATTTATGTGAAGAAACAAACGGTACCCATGTAAAATACATAATAGGATAAAGTATTTTTTGCATGATTTTAGTTTTATTTTCATTTTTAGCCTCCTAAAATGCACACGCCCATGGCCTTGGGACTTAAGAAAATTCCTGTTTATTATACGAAATTGAGGTTAGGGCCTTTGTTATTCTTCATAACAAACAATTCTACTTTGTAGGTAGATTGATCTATAGATTTTTGGTCAGAGGTTAAATCAAATATGAAAAATCTAATTTCTGGAAAACTACCAGAATTTTCTCTTAAGGCGACGAATTTCAAACTAAGGGATATCACAGTTTTGATCGACTCAATCTGTATGGACGTGTTGGCTCATCAGAAGTTTTTCCTATGTACTTTTGATTTTAACTCATTTTACTACTATTTTATTTACCTATAGGTAAATTCGAGCTTCGGCCCGGACATGTGGCGACTGTGAAACTTCGATTACCTACTTACTAAATGCCAATATTTCAAATTAATTTAGGCTTAAATTTAAATGCCCGAATCCAAGTATACTGTCTATCGGGCTTATAATTATTGTTCTGAACTTCATTATTTTCGAAGTTAGTATAAGAACGGGCATGAACATATAGCAGATTATGGCTGTTCAGAAAACATCCTACGACTTTCGTATTACAAGTTTTATTCTAAAAATAAAGGCCCTACACATGGTAATATACGGAAATACCCTGTATACACGGATATTTCAGTAGGAAGACAATGAGAGTTCTAGACCAAACCTGTCGAGACTTGTATGGCCTAGAAATCTCATAAGAGGTTGGCGAGATATCCATTAGGGTTGGTGGTGGGGCGGGGTTCCCTAGATGGTGTGAACTATTTAGGTGCATTAATTGATAAACACCTTCGCTGGGACCTACAAATAATTGGTTTGATAAACAAGCTTGAGAGGTCTGTTATACAGATGGAAATGGCTAGAGAATACCTTGATGAGGAACATCTAAGAAAAATATATTTCGCCCTTTTCCAGTCTCAGATTCGCTATGCGGAATTGTAGACTGGGGATGTGTAGCAGACAATCACTTAGAAAATTTCAACGTGTTGCTAAGTGGGCATTAAAAATAATCTACTGAAACCGCTTATCTATTCGAGCGACGAATTGTTCAATGAAAGCAAGATTTTCTATATTCGACAACCACATGCAATGAAGTTGATTGTACTTATACAATACTATTCCTCATACAGATAAAACAAGAAATAAATTTATGAACTTACATGGCCCGAGGTGCTGTAAAACAATAGGACAAAGAAGTCCCGAATATCTTGCACCAAAATACTATTCTGCTTTGCCCGAAAATATAAAAAACATAAATACGTTAAACTATTTTAAAAAGAAATTGAAACAATGGATAAGACAAAAACCCAGACAAATATTTTCACGATTACTGAAAACAATAGAATAGTATTATCTATATCATTCATTTACTTACATGATTCTGAGATATTGGATTGTGTAATATAAGGGGATTTTACCTAATTACTTACCTGTACTGTACATGTAACAATTGGACAATTGGACACTGAGGAATATTTGGTATAATACAGTTCCTCATTCCGAATATTTAAATTAAAAAATTTTAGACATAAATGACCACAGTTTACTTCGTTAATGTTTTGGTATGAATCATTGTTGTATACTAGTTCTACGTCACTTCGTAAATATTGAATGTGTTCTTTTGGTGGTGTCAAAGTGCCAAATCTGTCGAAATATTCACATATTTTCCCTCTCTTGCGGTATGCTATCCAATGGGACCCATAATTTCCCTGAATATCCAATTTAAAATGACCAACTCGTTTTTTCTCGGCTTTGTAGGAAGGGCATCTCGCCTATAATACACACCCTTAAAAATGGAATTATAAACCTTTTGGGAAATTTTATTAAATCTAGGTCGGTTAAAAGTCTGTTGGATAGCATCAAGAGTTTTTTTTCTGCTTCAAGAATACTCCAAATCCTCCAAGTCTCTTTTTTCACAAACAAAGTTCTGAACCAACGGCCTTCATAGCTTGTTTTTGATTCCAGATTGTTTTGCATTATTTACATCGATTATAGTTTTAATAATATATGCCACTTGCACCTCCCGCTAAGGAGCCTAGGGCTCCCAGAGCTCCCAGAATAGGAAGAAGCGAAAGAAATCCACCAGACTTTTGTTCAAAAGGAATCACTCTAAGTATTTTTAATTTGCCCTTTCCACCCATTTTTATATGCACGCGTGCCGCTCTCACTGCAGGTAGTGTTTTTTAAATTTTTTGTGTCATTCAATTGGTTGATGGTAAAGGATTTTCTTAGAGCTTTATCCACCTTCTTCACTATGTCTCTTCTAAACGAAAATGACCGTTTCATACCCATACCCGACTTTTTAAACCTTCATTGCGCTTGTAAGAACCCAAGCGGCTGCTTTTTCCTAATTTAGAATACTTTGATTCCATTATTTTCCAATTCCCGTTCAAGGATTTTCTTTTACTATATACAACGTCGTGAAAACGGCAAGCTGAATACAATTTATTTATACCAGGCCCAGTTCTCGACAGGCCCAACTTCGCAACACCGCATTCACCACACGGTGATATGGCCACAAAAAGAAGGAAGATTTTATATTCCGGGGCTTACCCGTCGCAACTTCTAAATCCCAGCAGTCCCAAGTCTCGCCAGACCTACTTCTCCATAGTCCCACTTATCCACAAGCCCACCTTTGCAACACCGGCGCATTCGCCAAACCCTATAATATTTCTGCAAAAAGAAGGAACATTTTAGATGGGCATATAGATCATCTGTTCAACACAACGGTGTCATATCAAAGGAGGGCTTGGAGATAGAGAGCGCTGTAATAGAATTACAGGAATTGGGATTTGCGACAAGTGACCAAGGGAGACTCCCGCGATGCTTCGCGCGAAAAATGCAGGTGTTCATCTGGGTCTGGATTTCCGCATATCTAAACCAAAATTTCACTTCCAATAATTCAGATAGAAAATAATTTTAGAAATTTGTTAACTAAGTGGTAATTAATATTACTCAAACAAAATACGAAGAAAATTATATTTTATAAATATATCACAATAATCATTTAATACTAACGAATTCCTTATTCAATGATACTAGTTATTGTACCTTCACAAATAGAATTTAGTTGAAGAGGATATAGAAATGGAATTTGAAAATTTTATTTTAAATGCGCCTTGCTTTAGGGAGGTATGATATAAAACATTTTTTATCACCCTTAATTTGCGACCTTAATTTAATACATAAAATAATAATATTAATATAATTTTTGTTAATCGTTTTGTGTAAAAAGTAACTTATGAGCCGAAACGTCGCTTACAGAAATATGTAACAGGAAGTTTCCCATAATGAGATAACTTGCTAATTTAAAATTAATTTCTAACCCGAAAATTAGTGAAGCTCCAGAAACTCTCATTCATTAATAAGTTTGCGTGTGTATGCAGACCTTGTCATACGGATATAATTTAAAGTGGAATTTTCGCAGAGTTTCTCACTTGTCGGTTACTTTCATAAAGAACTCCAAGTAATTTTAATTAGCGTCTCTGAAGATTAACGTACGATCCAAAGTATTTGGAAATTGCACGATGCAAAAGGTAATTTACAGTATCATTTTAACGTTTGCCAAAGAAGCTATTAATAACTCTAATAACTGCATATCTGAACGCTCCTTTTTAATTAGATTCCGGTTGGAAGCGTAATGAAATTCCAATAATACGGTTCGATAGGTCTGCAGGACCCCTGCTACCTCAACTCTGCGTCTTTCACAGATGATGTGTCATGGGAAATTGGGTGGTAACTGAAATTTATTCATGCGGAACACGTTGTACTAAACAAAAATTAGCTCATGCTTTCCCATATGAGGAATTCTCACCTTACGCCTCACTCTACAAGAATCTAAGAGTAAAAAATATGTCGCTATAAGGAAACAATAACAGTTCTATTTTTCTGAGAAAAAATTTTTCCTATGCGTCGTGTCTCTTGTACAAATTTTCATTATCTTCTTCAGTATAGTTGTGAGAAAAAAACTAATTTTTGGACAGCATTTTTAGATTGAAACAAAAAAATAAATAAAACCGGTCGTTTGACTTTAGTCTCCTAAATTAAAAGAATGTTTTTTGGAAAAACAAATTTCATAATTTTATACAAACTAAAATATCAAAATGTGAAAATAAACTTAAATGCTTTAATCTGTTTTTTGTTTTTACAAACTTCTATTTAACTTCACCTGTTAATATCAGTTCCACCCAACGGATTGAGCTGAACAGACTTTTTTATTGGTGACAATACAAACTATATAGTAGGTATACTCAATATTGCAATTTGTTCAAAATAGCTTCCTTATAGCGACATATTTTTTACTCTTAGATTCTTGTAGAGTGAGGCGTAAGGTGAGAATTCCTCATAAGGGTAAGCATGAGCTAATTTTTGTTGATATGAATATCAAAAATTAAAGGGTTTGATGAGTAGAAAACGATAAGGTGAGTAACGTCATACTAAATCTAATGTGGATCCAAGATGACGGGCGCTTGGAAAAGTTTTTTTTATACTTTATTTCCAAAATGTGACTAAAAATATCCTGAATGGTAAAAAGTCACAAAAAATAGCTGGGGAATCAAGGGAAACTAGCAATCCATTTTGGTACTCACCTTTTATGTACTTAGTTACGAGAAATCATTGGTGTTTGGAGTTCAAATGCACCGCAGAATTTTACACAGTCAATAATTTTGCTAAAAATATACTTATTTTGACTTACTTTTCATTATAGTCTTTTATACAGGGTGAGTCGAAGTTAAACCGCCATACTCAAAATTTGAGTAGTATTTTTAAAAATAAATGGGGTTCTTCATATAACATTTTGTCCAAAAACGCTTCGTTTTCGACATACAGGGCGTCAAAGTTTTCTTTTAAAAACAGAAAAAATTAGTATTTTCGGTTTTATTTATGCTATGGAGTTGAAAATTGGTACTTTTATGTTTTCTGGGACGGCGATTATGAATTTTCTATCAACTTTCTTCTAGCCGCTAGAGGGCGTTGGCTACGTCGTTACTTTCGAACAAAAGTGTTTTAAACTTTTTTGTCATTGAAAAATCTGCATTTTAGACAGCGGAATATTAAATTACATTCGATTTTGAACACAAAATGTCTCTTGTAAAAATAAGAAAACCTTAACCGTTTTCATGAAAAACGCAATTTTATGTCGCGGTGCGCGTGAATTCGAAAAAATTAAAATTTCGTAGTAGGCTGAGAAATGGGATTTATTCATTTGGAATTCTTTATTTACAGTAGGTATTGTCCTAAATTAACAATTTTTGTGAAATTAGTAATAAAAAGAACTTTAACCAAGACAACTTTATTATAATTTTTTCGTTATGTTTTTGCTAATAAAGTTGTCTTGGTTAAAGTTCTTTTTATTACTAATTTCACAAAAATTGTTAATTTAGGACAATACCTACTGTAAATAAAGAATTCCAAATGAATAAATCCCATTTCTCAGCCTACTACGAAATATTAATTTTTTCGAATTCACGCGCACCGCGACACAAAATTGCGTTTTTCATGAAAACGGTTAAGGTTTTTGTATTTTTACAAGAGACATTTTTTGTTCAAAATCGATTTTTCAACGACAAAAAAGTTTAAAACACTTTTGTTCGAAAGTAACGACGTAGCCAACGCCCTCTAGCGGCTAGAAGAAAGTTCATAGAAAATTCATAATCGCCGTCCCAGAAAACATAAAAGTACCAATTTTCAACTCGATAGCATAAATGGAACCGAAAATACAAATTTTTTTCTGTTTTTAAAAGAAAACTTTGACGCCCTGTATGTCGAAAACGAAGCGTTTTTGGACAAAATGTTATATGAAGAACCCCATTTATTTTAAAAGCTTTTATTTAACTTGCAATGTATGTATGTATGTATGTATGTAATTTGTTCGGGTGGAATCTTGCAACTCAATTTTGAAGCAGATATCTTCAACCGATCGAGCTGAAATTTTGTACACACGTTTAATTTGGATGACAATGCATGATTATATGTGTGACGTCATTCTAAATCCAACATGGCGGATCACCCAAGATGGCGGACTAGTTAAATTTCAACCGATCGAGCTGAAATTTTGTACACACGTTTAATTTGGATGACAATGCATGATTATATGTGTGACGTCATTCTAAATCCAACATGGCGGAACACTCAAGATGGCGGACTAGTTAAATTTCAACCGATCGAGCTGAAATTTTGTACACACGTTTAATTTGGATGACAATGCATGATTATATGTGTGACGTCATTCTAAATCCAACATGGCGGAACACTCAAGATGGCGGACTAGTTAAATTTCAACCGATCGAGCTGAAATTTTGTACACACGTTTAATTTGGATGACAATGCATGATTATATGTGTGACGTCATTCTAAATCCAACATGGCGGAACACCCAAGATGGTCATTAGAAGGTCTCCTCATTGAAGAGCTAGACTGTTCTAAACTAACCGGCAAACGACCTTGCAACAATGATGCGTTAACTGAGATGAATAGACTCAGACACCTGGCCAAACTAAAAATTACAAAATAAATTAAAAGTAAAAAAATATTTTTAAAAAAAGCTTTTATTTAAATGCGCTAAAAAGAATAAAATAATCTTTTCTTTTAAAACTTTTACTATCAACTTATAACGTCATTCCACAATTAATATGATATAAAAGCTTGTCGCGAGATTTAAGTTTTCAAACAAAGTAAATACCACTACTTAAATCTCGCGACAAGCTTTTATATCATATAAATTGTGGAATGACGTTATAAGTTGATAGTAAAAGTTTTAAAAGAAAAGATTATTTTATTCTTTTTAGCGCATTTAAATAAAAGCTTTTTTTTAAAATATTTTTTTACTTTTAATTTTTTAAAAATACTACTTAAATTTTGAGTATGGCGGTTTAACTTCGACTCACCCTGTAGATTTACATTATAGTCTTTTATAGATTTACAAATAAGCACTATTTAATCGAGTTCTTATATCAACGCGTCCAAGGCTACCGAAATTCATAGCATCATTGCGAGCAGTATTCATATAGGTAAGTAGTATGTAAGTATGGTAGAAGAAAAACGTTTTGCCACTTTTCCTTTTAAAATGTTTTATGTCAGTAATGCCAGTTTTATTGCATAACGAATCATCAGTACAAAACATAGTACCTACAGGGAAAACAATAAAAACCGCGTTTTTACATTGCATCCACAAATCCAGTCAGAAATGTTGTACATAACTGGCTTAAAATACCTATTAATTTCTTTACTACTGTTTTTTGTGGTTTGTTTTCGATCTAGAAGAGGTTCCTTTTATTTCTAAACGTTTTTCATAAGTCAATAGGTCGCTTATTTTAGTATTTCTTGCACAGTCACTACAGAGGCGGAAGCCATTGGTTAAATTTTGATTACTATAAACACTACACGATTGCACAGTCTACAAACGGAATAATATCTGAATATCATCAAGAAAAGAAAATTTCGTAAATCCGTACACCGAAACACAAGACGAAACAATTCAAAAAAGCAAATAACTTGAACCGAACCGACACACAGCACGTGCCGAACCGCCCGAACCGTTTGTTTGGGTTTATTTTCACGAAACTATGGCTGACCCGACTATCGCGACGCGGCGCGAAGGTCTACTAAACTAAATGGATGTGTTATGAGTGGTCGGCCGTCGACGACAACGACTCTACTTGTTTTTTTTTTCAGATTCAGAGCGGGCACGTATGCTGGTCTCTCTTTCTCACTTACAATGCATTTATCCTTGTGGATTGCCATAATAACCCGTTAGGTCAATTTAAAATACGGCCAGGCGGGCAGCGGATAGGAACGAATTAGACATTAGTAATCTTGGCTTTATTAGTAACAATTAATAATTGGGGAGTTTTTACATGAAAATGTAATTGCATTTTTTAAAGATAGTTTATTATTAAACATTCAAAATTTGCTGAAATAAATTAGGTGGGTCCTTGACCAAATGACCTCATGGAGAAGCCGCACCTGCTTTTGGAAGCGGGATAACTCAGAGGGGCGCGGTGGCACGTCCGCCCCCCTCCCCCTTCGACCGCCCCTCGCAATTCGCGCTTTTGTATGGGTCGCGGCGCGCTCTCCGTAGCGACCCCCAAGAAATTCAATTACTGCGGCCGCAAGTTGTCTCGAAGGGCCAGCCCGCCATAATAGCCGATAATTGCTTCCCCGGAAAATCATTTTGCCTACGGACCGGAGGAGAAAATTCGTCTGCGAAAGGTGTCAGTCGGAGTTAAATGCAGTTTTTTCCACGCAACTTAATGTCGTTTAGAAAAAAGGAACAATCGAACGTCACACAAATAAGTTATAACCAAAAAACTGTTTTTATGGAAAAATGAAAGTGGTGCAAAATGTATTTTTTTATTAACGGATAATAGTTCGCATCAGGGTGAGATTTTTTATTTGTGATTTATTCTGAAATTTAACTTTGAGTATATCTTTTGCTTAAAAACAATGAAGAACGACTACTCAAACGTTATCTGTCCGCTACTGTCAAAAATGAAAAATTCTTAATATGGCTTGTTTGTTACAATTTCAAAATGTTTTACTTCAAAAAGTTATTTCTATTTTAGTTTTACATAAGCCTACAAAAGTTTAACTCTCTCGATTGAGTTTTTTGCCATTACTTGTAATATTTATGAAATTTCGGAAAATTTTAAAAACTCGTAAAAACTATTTTATATAACTAGAAATTAGTTACCTTTTTATTATTACTAAATATCGAATTGAAAATGTCCCTTCCGAACTTATTAATGAAGAAGGAAGATCACGGGTTTACAGCAACACAGGTTAATATAACGACTCCACATAATTGTAAACATTCAAAGCTTTCGTTCTTGCTTAAAAACTTCGTAGGGGCTGAAGATAAAATGGAATAAATCTTAATATTACAAAAAAACATACTTACAGTTTAGTTATTGTTACGTCATCGCGTAACAAAAGAATATTATATAAATAATTTCTACAATAAAACAAAATTATACCTTCAAGAACTAAGTTTGTCAGTGAGTTTCAAGCGGCCGCCAGCAAACAGTGGAGACGGGCGTGGGTACAAATAGATGTTTACCTTTTTTATAGGCGCCACCTAGTTTGAGCGCTCAACACCTCACTATAAGTGATTTTTGAGGACCAAACCAGGAAAACTCATCTGAAGGTTTAAAAGAAAACGGAAACGAAGCGTAAATATTTAATTATATTTAGTTGTTGATGAGACAGTGGGATATATTTCTTAGTATGCCGCCCTACCCGTTCGTGCGCACGTGCGGTTCACAAAAGGCACAGAAACTGTATAAGCAAATGGATACAGGCGCAAATATACTCGTAATAAATTAATTGCTAAAAGATATTCTAATGTCCAAGGTAGGTACGTTTCCAAAGTCTCATCAATAAAATTTACCCGATAAATATACAGGGTGGTTCACTTTTATGTGGTAGGACTTTAACATTAGATAGAAAAAGATAATCTAAAATGAAAATTTTATATCAACATATATCGGGGAAAGCTTAGTTTCCGAGATACAGGGCGTTGAAGTGTTGGAAAAAATATGAAGTATTTTTTACACTGTCCGAACCAGTGGAGATATTTAAACCAAATTTGATGTGTAGTACCACCTTTTTGACTACGATATTTAGTGATAATATTAAGGGCCTGAAATAACCAGTGGTGGAGTTATGGGTTTCCACTATCACTAAATTTAAAAAGTAATTAGTACGGACCTGTCTCACATCAACGTAAATTTTTTTTTTCGTAAAGTTCTTTCAATTCTCTACAAAAAGTGTATCTTGTCATTTTTTTGTATCTGCCACGGTTGTGTAGTAAATAAATTATTTCGTTTCCATCTCAGCCTTTTTTGCCTAAAAATGTGTTTTCTAAGATTATTGATAAATATCGCAAATAACAGAAATTGATTATGGAACACTTATCGGATATTTTATTTTTAATTTTATGGAAACAATTTTAAAAATAAACTGGCACTTGGTTTGAGGTACATTACTTTATTATCATTTTAACATTTTTATCAAATCTGTATTATTTCTTAATAATTTTTATAATTCTAAATTTGTAGAATTCTAAATTATACCACGACGAGTAAAACATGATTCTTCCGCCCATAAAATGTTATTTAAAAATTGTCTTATTTCCTTTGACTACAAAATCCATCGGCAAAATACTAATGTCCTTTCTGCATCGCCGTACTGGTGAAGATAAGTGTGCCATGGAAAAGAAAATCTTATTGACAGTTAATAATACAATAATCTGTCATCCAGTAGATGAACGTAGCAGCGCCGCAGTTTGTCTTTGTTAATAATTAAAATGCCGTTCCAATTTACAAATGAGGAGCAGGCTGACATCCATTTCTGCTATGGAGTTGCAAATGGGAACTCTGCGGAAGCAGCCAGAGAATACCGGAGGCGATTTCCAAATAGGCGCCATCCGCGTCCCTCGGTGTTTGTTAACATGCACCGGCAATTCAGAACTCGCGGTCTGAGAACTAGAATCGTCGAACGAGGAAATGAAAACAATATCCAACAAGTCAGACGCAACAATGAGATTCTTCGTGAATTCGATAGGAAGCCTACAACAAGTAGCAGAAGAGTGTCAGTTGCCCTACGTGTTTCAAAGTCTGCAATTTTGCGAGCTTTAAAAAGAGATCACAGGCATGCGTATCATCTACAACCCGTACAAGGTTTAAGGCCCGGCGATGCAGAAAGAAGATTAGTGTTTTGCCGATGGATTTTGGAGTCAATTGAAGGAAATAGACAATTTTTAAATAACATTTTATGGACGGACGAGTCGTGTTTTACTCGTCGTGGAGTAGTAAACTTTCATAATCAGCATATTTGGGCACAAGAAAACCCACATGCAATCCGGCCAAGAAATTTTCAGGTCGAATTTAGTGTCAATGTTTGGATTGGACTGTACAACCATCATCTGTTTGGACCCTTTTTTTGCCACAGCGAGTGAATGGTGACAATTTTTTGGAGTTTTTAGTAGCTGAGCATAATAATATGTGGGAAGACATTCCTTTAAACTTAAGATTGTTGGCTTGGTTCCAACTTGACGGCTGTCCTGCACATTTTCACCGAAATGTGAGGAACTGGTTAAATAATAACTTTCCAAATAGGTGGATCGGACGAGGGGGACCAGTCGCTTGGCCACCACGTTCTCCGGACATAACACCTCTGGACTTCTTCGTATGGGGATTTTTAAAAGAACAAGTCTATGCGACTCCTGTAGAAACAAGGGAACAACTTATTGATCGTATCAGAAATGCGTGCGATGAATTGAGAAATGGCAATTTAATCGATGCTGTTCAATCCGTTAGGCGTCGAAGTGAATTATGTGTGCAACAGAATGGATCACATTTTGAACAATTGTTGAATGTTGTACAAATTTAGAATTATAAAAATTATTAAGAAATAATACTAGATTTGATAAAAATGTTAAAATGATAATAAAGTAATGTACCTCAAACAAAGTGCCAGTTTATTTTTAAAATTGTTTCCTTGCAATTAAAAATAAAATAGCTGAATCCGATAAGTGTTCCATAATTAATTTCTGTTATTTGCGATATTTATCAATAATCTTAGAAAACAGATTTTTAGGCAAAAAAGGCTGAGATGGAAACGAAATAATTTATTTACTACACAACCGTGGCAGATACAAAAAAATGTCAAGATACACTTTTTGTAGAGAATTGAAAGAACTTTACGAAAAAAAAAATTACGTTGATGTGAGACAGGTCCGTACTAATTACTTTTTAAATTTAGTGATAGTGGAAACCCATAACTCCACCACTGGTTACTTCAGGACCTTCATATTATCACTAAATATCGTAGTCAAAAAGGTGGTACTACACATCAAATTTGGTTTAAATATCTCCACTGGTTCGGACAGTGTAAAAAATACTTCATATTTTTTCCAACACTTCAACGCCCTGTATCTCGGAAACTAAGCTTTCCCCGATATATGTTGATATACAATTTTCATTTTAGATTATCTTTTTCTATCTAATGTTAAACTCCTACCACATAAAAGTGAACCACCCTGTACTTAATTTTAAAAACTCTTAGCTGTGGCGGTGTGGTCCAGAAATCGCTGGCAGGTGGGTGTCAAACAAGTGGCAGCAGTATAACGGACGACATCAACCCGCTACCAAGGCCTACTATAAAGACAGGCCCTGGCGCACAAAAATCACGTGACCATCTTAGTCAGACGTTACATGTCATTTGTCACATAACTGAAAGCGGCAGCTTGGGTTTTGAGAAGTTTTCAATGTTTAAAGTGTTTTTAAACGTCTTAGTTTATATTTTAGAAACAAGTTCGCGTCTAGTGCGCGTGTGTCCTGGCGGAGGGGAACCGCCCAGGTGTTATTATGGCCTCTGGGTGGGAGTCGTGCCGTCCAAGAGTATTGGTGCCGCTCGCACCGACGCGTGAGCGCTGTAAAGGGGAACTCTCCCCCGAACCACAGAATAGGGAACCCGGAATGGACTATTATGGACATGGACAGTATTGGACAGTGGAGCCTGAGACACAGAGGGATTAATGGCTTGCGGGAGATCCGCGAGTTCAGACGGTCCGGGTGGCTGGAAGCCGTTCCCGTTGACCAAGTTCGGGTTTGTGTATTTATTGTATTCACCATTCACCTTGTGCGAAATAAATCAGTGTTGTAACGTACTCGAGGATTTTCGTTGTCGACCCACGCCCTGACACGCCCTATTCGGTCTTTCACGCTGCCGATCAACTGAGACCTCGTCAGTATTTACAGTATACCTATGAGGTTAGTTTTCATTTTTATTTCGTAAAAAATAACCTAAATACCAAATATTGGGTCTGTTTATATTATATTTATACATATTCCAAAAGCCAGGAAGAAAGTGTCGCCATAACAAACATTTGTTTTGCCTCGGGATGAAAATTTCCGCCAAAAATGGATTCGTCAAATCCCAACTGAGATTTAATTTCTAAAAAACCCTTAAGTATGTGTGGCTAACATATTTTCAAGAAAGTGAAACAATTATAGTGGACAAATGTGTTGTGGGATGAAAATACCTGTAGAGAATATCACCTAAGCTATAAAGGAACAATTTTTGAGAATGTGCCAAAATATTGTGAGTGCAGTGCCGTTTAACTCTCAGCCTAAAACAGCTGATGAGGCAGATTGAAAACTTTGAAAAAACAATTAGAGAAAGCTTGGATGCACAAAACCAATAATGTAATATATGAAAGAAAACTTGCCAAATTGTTACGAAATTTTTTTTTTTCTACTTATCTCCAAAAATGCCTATTATTATATTACGACTAAGTTGGTCACGTGTCGACGCGATTATGCGTTAGCGCCGTGGCCTGTCTTTATCGTTGGCCTCGCCCGCTACCCGGCATTGACAACTTCAAAGTCCACCTGTAGACTCCTTCGGCAAACTAATTCTATCGCTCTTTGGACAACCAGACCATACAGCAGAATCAGAGGATTCAAATAAAAAGAAAAACCCTAAAAGGAAATATAGTTTAGTGAAAAACTTAGACCAATAAACAGGATTATATAGAAAAAGCAATGTTTTACCTCAAACGTGTGAGGGTTTTCTTCCGAAACGACGAATAGAATATCGCTGAGATTTTAATTTGAGTATTTCGTCCTTTGCGTTTTCTTGTAGTCACTAAAATAATGAAAAATAATATTGAGTTTTGACGGGAAGGTTCAGAAAATTTGGACAGCTAAATGACGACTTACCAAGAGGATTTTGTTCTTCTCTCGATGTGAGGAGAGGTTACGTAGATTGGAATGTTTACAATTATAGTGTAGAGCCGTTATATTAAACCATGTTGCTGCAAACTCTTGATCTTCCTTCTTCATTACTAGATATCGATACAAATTAAGTCTTTTTCAAGAGAAAATGATATTAACCCTTTAAAATTCTATTATGTTTGATGCAAAGTTCGTGTACAGTCAAGCATTTAGAATATGAATTTATTTACTTACATTACATTTTCTAGTACTAAATTTATGCCAAAATAATTATACATAAATTAAGATATCATCAAAGTATTTAAGGTATCTAACAAAATTCACCACTTTACATAACGTCGCATCAAAATGTAAGAGAATTTTAAAACATTGATGTTATTTTCTTTTGATAAAGGCATATATTATAGTCGTATCGATATTTAGTGTTAAAAAGTTAATAGAATAGCTATAGTGACATAACATTTTAAATGCCGGTTAGGGTAAGTATTGTGATCAGTGATCACTGATCATTCATGCGGTTTGGTTCGGTTTTGAGGGAGAATTATATATTGTAAACTGCTCCTTGCAATGGCAATCATTATTTCCACAAACATTTTGAAGTAAATAAAATCCTAAATTATTTTAAACTAGTAACTCCGTCACCGAAACTTATCATGGCACTTTTGGAAAATTTAGGGTGGATCGTAATTTGTTACTTCCTGGTATTGTTTGTTTCGATGAGGAATTATGGTTTAATTACGGAATCCAAGATTGCCAATGTTGCGAATATTGTCGATGCAGATTTACTTCTATAGGTACCTATAATAGCTGGGTTATAATATGCGAATTCATCCAGTGACAATTTTATAATCATATTGATGATTGTAGCTCTTCGATAACAAACGTACAAAAACATGAAGATTAAAATATGTGTGATCGGGAAAGTTGTGCTATAAAACTCTCCAATTAATTTTAACTTATTTATTATGCAAATACCTACTTTCATCAAATTCTATTAATTACTTAAATATTAAAAAGTCATACTATTCTAATTATTTGTTTCATTGTTTCGATGTCTTGGCTAACTCACTTGAAATTGTTGATCGAATGTTAAAGTTGGTAAAACAATTGCCCTATAATTAACATTGAAAGAGAATTATTTAGTAATATCAAAATGTTTGCGGGCAGATGAGAAAAGGTAAGAATAAACGCAAAAGAGAGGTATAGGCATATTTCAGTGAAACAAAGAAAAGCCACCTGCACTGTCCTGCACTTTGTGCTGGAATCTATCAGCTCGTCCATAGTTACCTACAACATAAATGTTACAGGCGAACAAAAACATTATTGTTAGTTTACAAGTACAGGGTGTTCCCGTATATTTAGTGTCACTTCTAGAGTTTTCATTTTTTGCTTTAGAAAAAATGTTTCAAATAAAGTTGCAGGGCTTTTTCTGAACCGCCAAAATCTCACCAGATGAAACAAAAGAACATTGAAAACTTGAGAAAACATATAATCTCAGTTTTTCAAAAGGAACGCCCAATATATTTTTAAAATCTACTCGCCATTGCGATTAAAATGATGTAAAACTTTATGATAGCTATTATCTTTTACCGTTTTCGATATATTAGGTATCTACATTTTCAAATTTTATTCTAAATTTATTTACCTTGAATTTGTATATCTTGTGAAAAAGAAAACAGAAATATTTGTTACGCAAAAAATGAAGAGTGTAGGGGGCGCACTAAATAAACGGGAACATCCTGTATACCTATAGAGTGTGTGTGGTACTTTGACTAGTGCACAAATATTAACCAGGAGAAAAGTTGAACCCCTGGAGCAAGCCTCTGAAGATACTTTAAAAAATTTAAAATGAGAACATTTGTAAAAATTGTTATTTACTATTAATAATTATATTTTTTAAATATTTTAAAGCAAAATTAGAGAAAAACGGGTTTATTTTTAGTTAAAAATAACTTGATAAGCGTGCACGACGAATTCAACTTTAACGCTGGTTAAAATTTACATACATTTTTATTTATCTTAGGAAAACATCGTAGTCGTTATGTTACCTCTTCACATTTTTTTCTTCTCTATTATTTAAAATTGTGGATTCATAAAAATGTGGTAAAAAAGGTAACGTTTTTACCGCTTGGCGATATCTCCAATATTAAGCGAACGACAAGCCATTGAAAAATCGGCATAGTGACGCCGAAACAATGCCAATTGAAAAAATTTAAAAGCACCAATGAAAGTTCCTCAAAAAAAGATGAAAGGGGATGCGTGGTCGGTTTTTTCTAGGCGAAATGTAGGTATTATAATGCTGGCGCTAAATTGAGAACATTATCAAATTTTCCCCAAGCAAAAGTAAGTCAACCGAATAAGTTACGTTAAAAAAAGTGAAATAAATGACAATGAAATAAAAATACCTACGCTGTGTAGGTACAAAAAAAATTACTGCAAATTATATAGCAACGATAGACCTACAATGCGGAGAATAGTTTCTCGAATAATGTTAGAGAAAAGTGTTTCAATATCGAAAGTTCGTAATTTATCCGATCGAATCAGTATTCGGTCCACTTTCGAATTCAACCTCTTCAGAAGAACACCCGTCGGTAACTTTCAATTCTCGGAACTCGTAAACGCAACACATCCATGCGAATATTGATATTCAATTTCCATGTGGGTAAATTCAAAAATGGAGCGACGAGGTAGTGGTCCGCTTCGATCGCCTAATAAGGCCGCTTTTTGTAGAGCCTCCATTTGGGCGCCTCGTGTGATTCTATGCATACAAAATGCATAAATAATAGTCCCGCTTCCTGCAATTTGTGCGCCAACTATTTCCAACGTTCAATATCTAGGAGATGAAAAAGCCCGGACATCGCTCAATGCGCATTACGCGCTTTTTATTCGGTTCATTATTCAGACCCGGGCCGTGGCACTTGAATGCCATTCGCTCGTTCCAGTCTACATTGGAAATTGTATTACAGGAATTTAATCTGACCTAAGCCTATTCAGATATTCTATATTCTATTAATTATTAAGTAAGGTATACATTTGCAGAAATTAATGTGACTATATGTAAAAAAACGTTAGTTGTCCCCAGGGACCCTTTAAAGTAAGGGGACCCAGCATTATACCTTCCAACGTGAGGCCGTTTTTTCCCCATTCTAATGGTCTCAATGATGCCAAGTATGCAATTTTATTGGATGATTGTTAGTAAACATTAATATGATTTCTAAAATTTAGACTTGACAATGTTCTGTCAACAAACACAGAATATGGCAAGTGCCAAATGAATCAAATTTATTTTATATTTGAATTTGGTTTCCTGCAATTATTTCCATTAATTTAAGTAATATAAGTATGGTAAGCCAGTGCCGATTTTGCTTATTAGAGAATTTGTCGCTATTGCACCTTGTTACCAGGTTCCTCAAACCATTTGTAATATTATGTAGGTATAATAGGTACGTACTTGAACTTTCTTCCCTTGTTGAATGTATCTACCCAAAGAACTTTCACAGATTTCGGGATGGACTAATAAGATTAGGTCTTGTACTTAGTTCTAATCATGTAGTTGTTCTCGGTGCTCATTTTTGTAATTTTATTTCTCTCCCAAGGTACCTCATAAACTTATAGTTGTAGATAAAAACTGTTTAAAAAAAGACCTGACTGGAGCTACCTGCTTAATAATTTAATATTTAGGAAATACCATTTTTGTTTTGAACTACTTACTTATACGTAATGCCCACGTAATGGGAATTGTAGGATTACTAAAGGTGAGACAAGAAAAATCTGGTTGCAATTATTATTGGGACTACTACAGGCGGCCGCATTACCTTTAACTGACTATCTGGAAGTTAGAAAACTTAAAAATTGTGAATTATGATGGAAAATATTTTGCCTCCTTTGGAATCTATGGCACTGGCATGTCACATAAAACCTGATGGCAGTTGGACACTGACATATAACATAACCTTGTACCAGCCCACTTATGTGGTCTCCTTGGAGTCTACAGAAAACAAGGCTTCACTTTTCCTATGTGATAGACTGTGACATGCTGGGTCCCCTTATTATAAAGAGTCCCTGGTTGTCCCGAAACTAGCTTATACAGGGTGTTCCAGAAATGAGGGCCACTCTATACGTAGCCTTAATAAGCAAACAATTAAGATACGTTTTTTTCTCAAAACTCAAAATTAAGGAGTGTTATATTTTACCTATATATTTTAAATGGCAATATTTTTCTATATTGAACTGATCCCATGAGTCCGATTCGTCCTGTATACAGTGGAACTCGTTTCTGGTACAACCTGGTAACTGGAGTAGAGCAAAATATATTCAGAAATCTCACTTGTGCGCCGGAGGTGCCCCCTAGTTGGGCTACGGTAATTTATGATAATTTTCTACCAACCAAGTTCAAGGCTGAATGAAATCTGTTCCAAAGTTATCTCCAAAAAACTAAATTTAGGGCCCCTTCTTAAGGATTCCCGGGGCCCTTGATTTTGAGTTTTGAGCATGACAATAATACACAGGTCTTAATAATGTTTTGCGCTTATTATGACTGTACAGAGTGTCCCGTCAATAGTGATCCATACAGCTGCTACTCTGAAATTTTGCCCTTCTGTGTTTTTGGGGATGGAGAATGAGCCGAAGATTTCAATTTAGACGTTTCTCCCACAGGGCGCCACTTGCGCTATTTTTGGTTGGAGCTTTTACTCGTAACTTTTTTGAGGTTACCTATCTTTTTGGTGTTTCAGGTCCATCATTTTAGTGCATCTTTTCATTCTCCAACAAAAAGGTAGGTCAACTGTTTGCGTGGAAATTGTCAAAATATGCCCCAAAACACCTGTTAACTCCAACTCAAACGTAAAATTTTTAGCTACCGCTTTCAAATGTTACAGATCAACTGTACATTCAAAATGGAGAAAATTCCAAATGGACATTTTTGTCAAAACACCATTCGTTTTTTTTTAATAGTGTCCAAATTTTGTCGAGTTTTAGTCCGTTTTTGGTACATTGTTCATAGATATTTTTCTCACTTTAAATGGTACAGTTGATCTGTAACATTTGAAAGTGGTAGGTAAAAATTTTATTTTTCGAATGTTGGAGTCACCAGGTGTTTTGAAGCACATTTTGCCAATTTTGACGCAAAGGCTTGATTTTATCGTTATAAAACAAGAATACTATTTTATTACCGAATGAACAGGTGCACTAAAACGATAGATCTGCAAGACCAAAAAGATAATCGCAAAAAAGTTAAGAGTAAAAGCACGATCCAAAAAAAGAGCTAGAGGCGCTCTCTGTGAGATACGTATAAATTCACATCTTCTACTTATTCTCCATCCCCAAAAATACAGCAGTGTCAAATTTAAGTTCAGCATTTAAGTCCAGCAGCTGGATTATTTTGGGAGATGTAGCCATAATTCAATTTCAAAAAATGATCTCCAACGCCCTGTATCTCTTAAACAAACAACATTTGTAGAAGGCATATTGGCACTAAACTTGCTATATGGACCAGTATTAACGGGACGCCCTAGATTCTTGACGTCAAAATATAGCGATTTAGCCACACTTACCTATGTTGTAAAATGCTTCCCTTACAAGATACAGGGTTTACCCTTGAATCTAGAAAATTGGTTTTTGATTGTATTTTTGTCAATTTTAGAGACATCGAGTTAAGATTTGGTACAAGTTTGGTAATACTATTTCTGTCCAATTCCACAACTTGGTTGTCATTAGTGTAACTCAAAAACAAATGAAAGTCACTGGGAGACATGATAGGTTAGCGGCTAGCACAACCCAAGACAAAAAACAAGTGGAACCTATGATGCTTACAAAAACTGGAGCATCCTTCTTGTAGAAAAGATATTGGGTGTTAAATGATGTCAAGTTTCAATATTACTTATTATGTTTCTTAAGAACAATTTTGGGAACCATGTTTATAACAATTTTTTTAGAGTCTTGGGTTGTTTCCATAGTTGTTTTCCTATTTTCATTTCCTTTAGAATTACCCCAATGGAGTTACGCATCTGGAAATCAGGTATGTTATTCCAAAAAACCCGTCAATCATAATATGTCTACTGTCTACCGTCTTTAGTTTCTATAAGATAGGGGACGTTCAAGTTTACTTTTTAAAATTGAACATTGGCCGTATCTTATACTTTATACTAGGTACCTATATTATTGAAATTTGGTGCATTTGGGTTTTTTTTGGGATACCAAATATGCTGGTGGCATCAATTTCAAATTATAATGTAAGGGGGCGCTAGCTGCGCTATATTTTAGTGGCATATTGCACCATATTTGTTTAGTATAATTTTATATAATTTATTATGTAGAATTTTATTTTACGTCAAAAAGGTACCTACTCTGTAGCTACATTTGCGAAAAATGCACCGTTTTCGAGAAAATTGCGCAATAGAGTGCAATTAGATAGGCTTCCTTCAAACGGTTTAAGTATTCGCTTTTATTTATATTATTTAACTTAGCTTGAAGTTGAATTGAAATTTGATGCTTGGGCACACCTTACCCTAATGTTAGGGTAAGCGGTAAGCTGTGGCTTGGGTATCCGAGCCTGCTTTCATATAGAAAGTAATTTGAGCCACATGTCTAATGTTCAGAGATTAAGTATAGGCCTTGACATGAGCCACAAGTTTAGTTTATTATTCGGGAGTGCACACTATGTCCATGTGCTCAATTTCTCAATTTCAAAACAATGAATTCACTTTGATTATTGGTGTCCTTTTATTAAAATGAAATCAAAGTAGGACGGTTGTTTTGAAATTTGATATAGCTATACCTATATGCATTTCTGAATAACATTTGCTCATAAAATTTTTCAATATCGTTTACGTAAAAGGCACATTGTTACCTTAATTATAGCCTTAAAAATCACAAAAGTCAAAGTTAAACTATTTTATAATTTTATATTGTAAGCAACTATTCCTAATAAAATTTTTCGTCACAATTCTACAGAAAAGTTACTTTACTAAAACCAAAAATGGCACCTGTTAAGGCCTACTTGATTTCTGAAAAACATAAATATTTATGGTTTAAATTAATTTCTAAAAAATCAGGCCTATAGGTCCCCAACCGTCAAATTTCACCTCTTACATTTTCTTATCGTTCACACCTATAGGTCAGTCAAACTAATACCTAATATGTAGGGCTTTAAAAAATTCAACTTTGTGTTGTCTCAAAATAATTATTATTGGAAGACTCTCCCAGCGTGATTTCCATGTTTATTAAATGCCAGAGCTCCTTAGAATTGGTATATTATGAGAAGATAGATCTCTATTTACCTATTACGAGAAAAAGAGCAACAATTTTTTTTCCTAATTATTCTAATCCAATATCTACTTATATAGGTATATCTAAACAAGCGGTCTAGGACAACTCGCGGCCGACTCGCCGCGGGGCCAACCCGCCGCCGGGACAACTAGCCGCCAGGACAATTCGCCGCCGGACCATCTCGCCCCCACTTCACATATTTCAGATGTAAATTCAGGTGGAGACATAACACACACACACACACACACACACACACACACACACACACACACACACACACACACACAAACACACACACACACACACACACACACACACACACACACACACTCACACACACACACACACACACACACACACTCTCTCTCTCTCTCTCTCTCTGTATACAATTTCTATTACCGTAATCGGTGACAATGGACACCATCCTTCTATCCGCGTCTCGATATTTCTTTGATTTTTGTGGAGGATTGTGCGTCCACCTACCAATTGTTCATAAAACAAGTCCCGCCCTCGTTGCACTTTTCGTAGAGAATCAATAAATTTCCATAAAGTAGGATGGTTCATGCCTAATTCAATATGTAGCCTGCGGTGAGCTGCTTCGGCGTGGTTGTTGGTTCTGTCTTCGTCATTCATCAATCTGTTGTGCAGATTCCACATAGCATGTGGGAACAGTGGTTCTCTTCGTCCAGGTCCTCTTCGATTTCTTCTTCCCATATAGTTGTCCTCGAACCAATCCAGTACAGGCTCGAGCTCCCCTGGCACGGCATCTCCTAATTGTTGAATGGCTTCTTTCATGTCGATAATGCGCACAAATGCCAGCGATGAAATCATTTTCGCCCACATAGCAAAATCGGCGTCGCTGTTGTACCTCGCCAATAATCCTAATGCTCCTATTTGTTTCTTCATGTTCTGTACAAAATGAAAGAAGCATCCGTTGATACAGGCATCAGGAAATGTCTCCATCAAACTTCTAAAAGCCGCTTGTTCAAAATCGCACGCTATGGATCTCGGTCTTAAATTCGGAGCTGTATGTTTCACCATCTCGAAAGTTTTAACGTATGTAGACCTCGACTTGTTTGGTAACAGGCAGTAAAACATCGGATGAACACCGCCCAATTTTTGTCAAATTATGACGTATACTTGAGCAAACAAGGGTGGGGCAATTTTAAAAGTTCCATCGACGAAGAGATCTGTGCAGTCCTGGAATGTTTCGATGGAGTGTTTCCGACCGAATATCAAGATACGGTCAGGTGATGGCACGGGCGTAGCCAGGATTTAGTTTTGGGGGGGGGTTTAGTTTGAGAAGTAAATAAAACAACAAAATTATAGTTACATGAAATTTAATATCTATATATTCATCCGAAAAACTACGACATATTTATAAAGTTCTTAACTTTAAATGAAATGGATAAATTAATTTCGTTCCTCTGCGCTAAATCTAAAACCATTAAAGAAGAAATCTTCGGCTTTTTCTTTTAAATATATCCACTACTTGATCTGCATGAATTTCTGTTCCATAGTGAATGTTCATTAGAGCCAAACCATTAAGTCTGTTTTCACTTGTAGTGTTTCGTAAATAGTTTTTCAGTCTCCTTAGGCTCGAGAAAGACCTTTCTGGGGTAGCAGTGGATACAGGAATGGTAGCCAAGATTTGTAGTAATGTGTAAATATTAGGATAAAGGTTTTTATCGCACATATCTAGGCATTCCAAACTAGATTTCGGGGTAGGCAGTCTTCTTATCAGCATGCAAGGTAGCTGAAGCTTTGATAGCTAAATCCAAATTTGTTTCTTTATTAGAAACCCCTTGACCTTGACTACACCACTTTTTCCAGTAGTCCATACCTTTAGGTTTATCACCCTTCCTTTTTTTACCCTCCATTTTTCGACAGTAATAATGATTCACGTATCTATCCTTAACAAGGTCATCGAATAACAGTGCACTAAAATTACTCACTTACACGGTACACTTAATTCTCTTCACTATTCGTTCACCACTTTTCACTTTTATTCGCTTCGAGTTCGCATGGAACAATACTGCCGTAAGCGCGGTCACGCGCCGCGGCGCCGCTTATATAGCAGCCCAGTAGCCGTCCAGAAACTTCCACGAACTTCCACAAAGTTCCGCTCATTTCGACCTAGGGGCGTGGCGAATAATCGAGAAACAACGCAAAGTGTCCCTACAATACAAAATAGTTCGGCTGCAACTGCGTCTGCCTCTCGTCAAAAGATGGCGCTAGGCGCTACTATTACTACATAATATATTCAAACGTAATAATAATTTAACTCTTCACTCCTCGTATTTTTTCGGTATAATATTAGGTAATATTTTGCTTATTTCGGGGGGGGTTTGAACCCCCGAAACCCCCCCCTTGGCTACGCCCGTGGGTGATGGGCCGCTGTCCGCCAGAAGAAATGCTTCTAGACCTGGTGCTGCTTCGTACAATTTGTATACCTCAGGAATTTCCAAATCCAAAAGACTTGTAGGATTTGAAGGGGCTCTTTGGGCGATATTCCTCTTTCTTCTTATGGTTTTCTTCCTGGCAGGTAAAGTAGGAAGTTTTCCTTGGCTAGCTTGACTGCGACCAGCAACGCGGCGAGCCGGTCCGGCGGCGAGTTGTCCCTGTCCGCTAAACAAGTACTTTCATAAAAACAAATATTTTATTTACGATATTGGAATTTCAAACAAGCAGGTATCCGTCTGATGGACAGTGTGGAAGGTCAAATCGTTATCTCCATATTTCATTAAAAGATGTCATTTTAAATCTCTCGGCTTTCTGGTTATCACCAGTTTTTCTTCTCTTTTGTAATTTGTAATGTCATTTCAAATGTCATCACAGCATGCATTAATAGGTCTGTTTCGACAGAATATTAAATCAATTTGAAACTGTCAAGAGCATATGCGCATTTTGTTTTTAAACATCATAATTAAACTGCACATGTCCATGGCAGTTTCAATTTGATTTCAAACGGTTTGAAGTTCTGCCGAAACAGACCTAATGCATATATGGTGCAATAAATTATATCGTTATCTGTAGCTCGGACTAAATCACCTATAAACTTCCCGATTTGTACCTTCACGGTTGGGCAAAATGTTCTTCTAACAATTTACTAACACAACCTGGTGACATTAAGAAACACTTAAATAGTTTCCCTGCCCGATTCTCATTTTGCCATTTAGTCTTTCTTGAACTTCCCTCTAAACTG
This sequence comes from Pseudeuparius sepicola, assembly GCA_963920635.1. NCBI lineage: Eukaryota > Metazoa > Arthropoda > Insecta > Coleoptera > Anthribidae > Pseudeuparius > Pseudeuparius sepicola. The sequence continues at coordinate 63,547,741 of OY987300.1, read as the reverse complement.
CGAATTTTACGAAGTATCTTGATTAACAATTTTCTACAGAATAATTTTCAAACTCCGCGCAACAGAGAGTGAGCATTATTAAGGATTTTCGAAACCCAAATGTACCAATTTTCATTACCATAACTCTACAGGGTGTTTCAAAAATTTTAATGCCCCACTTAAGGACTGACCAACCCTGTAAAATTTTTATTTATAGCTCGATTTTCCTAAACTTTTTTTTTGTTGGATAGAGTTTCAAAAATGGCATTAAATGCATAATTCAGGTGTCTCGTGTGTTAAATTCATGGGCCACCCAGACGGTGTTTTAGTGTTGAAATTTCGAGAAGTTTTATTAGGGATTTTCTTAGAGGAAAATTAATGCCGGATTCTTATTAAACGTTGTTGGAAACCCAAACGTACCAATTTGTATTACAAAATGGAGGACTAATTGAAATTACTGAAATTTGAATTTATGTTATGTTGTGTTGTTTGTTCATAATATATTTGTCGATATTAGTTATTGAAAAATAATAATTTTGTTGGCTAATACACTTTTGAAAGAATATGAGTTCCTTATGAATATTTTGTGTAAAACATTAACAGAAATTAAGAAAATTAATTACAAATTGGTCCGTTTTTGTTTCGAACATCTCACTGCGTACCTATAAGAATCTGGCCTTACTTTTCCTTTTAAACTTTTTGAAACACCCTGTATAGAGGTAATGCAAATTAGTACCTACGTTTGGGTTTCCGACAACGCCAAATAAGAATCCGGCATTAATTTTCCTATAAAAGATCCATAATAGTACTTCTCGAAATTTCAGCACAAAAACACCTTCTCAGTAGGCCACGAATTTAACGCACAAGGCACCTGAATTATGCATTTAATGCCATTTTTGAAGTTCTACCCAACAACAAAAAAGTTTATGAAAATCTAGCTATAATTTAAAATTTTACAGGGGTGATCAGTCCTTAAGTGGGGCACTAATAATTTTGAAACACCCCGTAGAGCTACGGTAATGCAAATTGGTATGTCTGGATTTCTAACAACGCTGAATAAGAATCCGGTATTAATTTTCCTGTAAAAAATCCCTAATAGTAAGTACTTCTCGAAATTTCAGCACTAAAACACCGTCTCGGTTGGCCATGAACTTGATGCACGATGCACGAGGCACCTGAATTATGCAATTAATGCCATTCGTGAAGCTCTATCCAACAAAAAAAAAGTTTATGAAAATCGAGATATAAATAACAATTTTACAGGGGTGGTAAGTCATTAAGTGGGACACACTGTAGTTCGGATATTGCAGTCATCAGGTTGCATTGCATCTGCTCCATGGTTAACAGTTATTAGCATATGAGTCGTGCGGCGCTGGGACTCTCAGGTCTATAATCGAAACGTACATAATAGGAGCATCAAAATTCAATGTACCGTCATATCGCTGCTAAAGTATACGTCAGTCGTCAGTGTTGTTTTAGACCGGGAGATAGTGACAGATTTGTGCAAGTTGCCTATCAAAGGGAATGTGTTTTGATGTGATTTTAATCAGGCTGCCATGTGTTTTATAATGAAGTTTAAAATAGAAAATTGCTCGGAAAACCATAGGCATACCGTTAGCGTGGGTGTAAAGGGCTATTATTGTCACGTGAACTTGTATTTTAATAATTATTTTTTCCACGTTTCTGAACAGGCTGCCAATGAAAAGTATGTAAGTTCTTGTCATAAAACGTCTGAAGAAAATATGGCATACCTTTTGCGCATTCAGTTTAAATTGTACTTGGACATGCGCAAACGGTATGCCATTCTCTTTTCAGCAGTTTCATAACAAGAACTTGCTTACTTCTCATTGGCAGCCTGTTCAGAAACGTGAAAAAATTAATTATTAAAATATAAGTTCACGTGGCAATAATAAACCTTTGGGACCACGATAACGTTATGCCTATGGTTTTCCGAGGAATTTTCTATTTTGAACTTCATTATAAAACACATGGCAGCCTGACTAAAATCATATCAAAACGCATATTTTTCGAATAAATGAAAACTCCGTTTTTCATAATATGAAGAACCCAGGATGACTCTCTGATTCATACTGAGTAAAATCACGTCCAAAAATCTGTCACTATCTCATGGGACTATTTCTATTTTAAATCAGTGTTTTTATCTGCATATACAGGGTGTTCTTTTTTTAAATCGAATAATGGCAATAGCTCCCAAAATTATCAAGCTGCTGAACTGAAATTTGGCACTGCTGTGTTTTTGGGCATCTGAAACTGGAAATGTAAATTTCTCGGTATCGGACAGAGGGAGCCACTTGTGCTATTTTTGGATCATGCTTTTACTTTTTTGAGGTTATTTTTTGGTCCATCATCTTTTCATTTCGCAACAAAAATATACTTTTGCTTCATAATGATAAAAATCAACCGTTTGCGTTGAAACTGGCCAAATTATGTGCCCCAAACCACCCGTTAACTCCAACATTCGTACTGTACCTATTAAATTGAGAAAAAACGCTATATGAACAATATAACAAAAATTATTAGCTTCCAATACACCATATTAGTGGTGACGTCACGTAGTGGGGTAGGTCAAGGCACTGTATCCAAACAACCTCGTAGATACACAGGCGTTTTTGTGTTTTTGACTAAAAAAATTATTTAAATCGGTTTCTTCGACAATAACTATCCATCTTCGTTAAGGTAAGTGTATTCTGAACTTTATAAGTGCAAATTTTGAGCCAGTTTTCGTATAAATTGACCAAAAGGATTTCTAACCTTACTTTTGACATCTGCGTTCACCTGCTCCACTCAAAATCTTATTATTATTTGCTTGATGTCTTACCTGACCAGCTTTTTCCACTTTCCTCTTTCTTGATCGGCCTTAGGAAATCTAAAAAACTTGCAGGAGTCTAGTCAAAAACACAAAAACGCCCGTGTATCTACGAGGTTGTTTGGATACAGTGCCTTGACCTACCCCACTACGTGACGTCAGACTAATATGGCGTATTGAATTGATTGAATTTAACTGAATGAATTTGACAAAATTTGGACACCATATTTCAAGGAAATCAATGGTGTTTTGACCAATGTTCATTTGCAAGTTCATTTAATAAAAATATATTTCTAGCGGAATTTCGACAGACAAGCATCTAAAACAGGATTGTGTATCATGACGAACAGTGAAAAAGTCCGGCGGCAAAATGTCAGGAGTTCTAAAACTGAAACTAGAAGAATCATATACATAGCGAAGAAAAAGTCTCATATACAATATATGTTATTTTCATAACTGTCAGGGAATCATTACTTCTTTAATTATTTAATAGTAATTAACATTACAAGATGCGCAAGTGATTCTTTGCCGAGGAGATTGCTTAACGGCAACAATTATTGTTTAGCAGATTGTGGATAATAACCTCTGTAATAATCATTGTCTAATATTGACGCCTCTCCAACGGAACCTGTGCTCGAAAAGAAGGACATTTAAGTATATAGAGGGTTGTGATTGGTTCGTGAGCGTGCGCAAAAGTATTTTTCGCAAAAGTACTTTTCGCACGTTCTCAATATCATTATTTACGTTGGGCAGCGAGTTCTAAATTCGGATATTTTAATATTATTTTAAATTAACCAAATTGCTACTTATATCCTCTTAACCAGCGTTCATTTTTGTTGTATTTCTTTTACTAAAACTATAATATTTGACCATTGGCGTAAGCACATTGACGATTCGTATTCATTCACACAGGTAGGCAGTGGCGGCTCGTGCCAATTTCACACGTTGAGGCAGACTTTTTAATAAAGTAATAAAAGGATACTTGGTCACAAAATATCGTATTTTTGTCGGTATTTTTTTACACTTTAGCAATGTAAAAATAGATACACAAATTTCGAAGGTATAAAATAACTGGGGCTAGATGGGATATGTTTTAATGAAATAAATCTGGATGGGGTAGATAGGTACGCTTAAATCCATAAGAAATTGGCAATTAGGTATCGTAATATGACAGCGTGCTATATCTATTTGTTGTAACAAATTCTATGTCCTCACGTGAAGGAGTGAAACGATTTGACACCGCTGCATCCCGGCAATCATTCACCACGTGCCAAATATAATTACTACTATTCTTGAAATGTCTGTCCATCGGAGACTTGCCCCGCTTCGAGCCTGCGATATTGTCGGGTCTACTCTTTATTCGAAGTAACATTGCCCTGGCTACAACTGTGTCATTCGAAATTCTTGACCCAGGCGATCGTCTGAATCCTCCAGCGTGTAAATTGATTTTGTTTATTATACAGGGTGATTTATTCAAAACTACATTAATTTTAACAGTGGGTAGGGAAAAATACTCTGAACGTGCAATCGCAATTAAAAACTTCCCAACTTTTTTTAAAGCCAGATTTTTTTTCTAAACCGCATTTTTACTTGTTTGGCCCCCTAGTTTCCACTGCCACTGACTTGCTTCCAAGACATCGGACGACGCTTGCTTTGTTGTCAGATGTACGGATGTAAGGAATGTTTTCAGTAGAAAATTATTTGTATCGTAGGCGAATGTTCTGCAAAATACATGCGGAAATTATGGACAAATGTTAACGGTTAGTTTTGACCTTAGACACCTTAAGGGATAAATACCAGAGAGAGAAAAAATGAAACGACTGCTTACTTGACCTTTTGATTTTTGGATGCTTTATTAAGTTCTCACCTAGGGGGCTTACATCATTTCCTGGAAATCGACACAACTGAGAACGATCTTTTTCTTGATAGAACGAAGTTTATTCACTTTCACTTGGCGCACTAATTTTCTCCCCTCACTAGGTCACTGATAATCCTTGATTCTGCACTGAGACGCTCTTAGAGTTGTGTTCTGTGGGTGTTCCGCTTCCTCTGAGATAAGAACGTCAACATCTGCCAACATCTCTGGGGCCTACTTGCTTAAACTTACCGACGGTAAGTTACCGTACATCCCGCTTAGGTCGTATCCAACACGAACGACACACTTTTCTCATTCCTTTCTTTCTCGTTATGTTTTGTTGTCATAGTTAGGAACTGATACCTATTTGCAATAGAATCGTCGCTGTCGGGGTGGTCCTTCCCTGTGACACCAGTTTAGTTGTAAGTCCTTGAATCTTTAGAATCTTTCTAGCTTTCTGTACTTTATCTTCTTTTCTTTAGGTATGTTACCGGGTTATAGCCCAATGTGTAACCAACCGAGTTTTAGTATTATTACTGCAAGGGCGAGTTAGGGAGGATGGGCTGCTGAGTTCCCTAACTAAGAATATAACCGAGAGAAAGCTCTACAAAAAATCTTTAATAATTACTTTTGTGTATTAGGCTACAATATTATCTACTCACAGGGACGGCGCCCAGTGGCGTAGCGAGGGGGGGCAAGGGGGGGCATCATGCCCCGGGCGCTACGCACAAAGGGGCGCCAAATGGTCCGCAAAACAAAAAATCTGGATAATTTTTATTTTTATTATAAATAAAATTAAAAAAATATTTATTATCTCTAAGGAGATATATTTAAAAATAATATGATTATAATACATTAATAAAACTAATTACTATGTATAAATTGTCCTTGCTTTTCATTCGAGCCAAAGCTTGAAACTAAGGTTTTATATTCATTCCAACAAATTTAGAGAAGCTCAGCTTAACTATAAACTATACTTGGAAAGACGGTACACTGCAAAAGAAAGAGCTGAGTTTAGGTAGTTTTATTTTAATTTTCTATAGAGTCGGTAAACTATATTTTTTTAGTTAAATTTAAAATTAAACTAAGGTAGGTTGTTAAAATTGGCTTTAAGAGACGTCAAAATCCAATGCTTATTAATGTGATAGTTTTGACAAGCGTAGAAAAAGTTGCTGGTTTTAGGTTGTCCCCCAGATAAGCCATATTTACGGTAAATTAAGAATTCTTAATTTTGTTAGTGGAAGGTCGCCAAATTTTGGCTAGTTTTTTTATTTAACTTTTTTTGTGTGAAAAAACATATTTTGTTAATTCTTCTGTGCCTAAAATATTTATTACCTCAATAAAAATGGGATACGCTCACAAAACTATTTATTTTAATCTTAAAGAACATAATAAATAGACAAAAGTAAAATAGAGCACTTTTTCAAATTTAAAAAAAGGGTTCCCAAAATTTGATACCCTATTTAAAATTGGGAACCTATTTCTCAAAGCAAAAATCACAAACATAAACTTTTGTTTTCTCACTACCAGCACAGTCTTCGTGCATTTAGCATTTTACTAAAAAAATATTAAACAAAGTTTAGAGCAGGTCATGTAGTTGGGTTCCTAATTTTGGATATCCAATTATAGGAACCCGTTCCTATCCAAAATTAGGCAACCTTTATATTCTAGGTTATGTGATTAAAATCAAAAAGTGCACAATATGTAAAATAAATAATAGGTATCTTCTGTCAACTAATTCTAGATGATCATATATATTTCAAAATCTAGTCTTGTTTTCTCAACTACATTTTTTGTCTCAAATTTAGCTGGAGCCTATGACTTTATTTATTTTACTTTATTTATTTATTAATTTGCGAGTATATTTTACATGTACGGCGCCACCCAGAAACCGGAGACGCTTGATTTGGCAAGTTTGGTTTGAGTTTGGCAGAAATAATAGCTGCGGATGCGACGCGCGTTGTTGTGACAGATACTCTTGAATTGTTAGAGCTCGTGCTGTGAAAAGTATAATGACATTCTCTAGGAATATGTGACAGTTAGATGCTGAACGCGGAAAGTTTAAGGTGTGCTAACACTCTGTTTTTGTCCCATCAACCAGGAAAATTCACAAACTCCATATTTTTGTATTTAAATTATGAAAACGAAACGGCAACGTCGCGGCCGGCGCCATGTGCTCCACCTGAACGCCTCATTCCCCTGCGGCCAGGTGCGCCTCGTTACGTGGGATTAGGGATAAATTGCCCCATTATTTAAACATGCAGTAATTTTTTTTGCGTTTTCGGCATATACAGGGGGATTCAGTTTTATTCTGGGACACTTCACAGGTGATAGAAAACCCAAAAATAACCACACTTTCTTGTATAAACTATATCTTTTTAAGTCCTTATAAAAAAGTTACAGAGTGTTAAATTTGAAAAAATATTGGGACTTTATTGAATATTTACCAAACTAGTTGAGATATTTAAGTCCTATTTGGTGCACGTTATAACGCCAACATAAAACCTTTTAATATCAAACACCATGAACAACCAGTGGCGGGAAATTGTGCTATTAGTACAATTGTGTTTAGAAATAATAAAAAAAAATTAATTCTAAACAAAAACGTTCCCCTAGCATTTTTTCATGTGTCATGGTTTCATAGCAAATGTGATTTTTTCGTATTATTTGAGGGTAGGTATTTCTGAAAAATTAACTTAAAAATTCGCTCCATAAGTACGACTCAAAGTAGAAAAATGTGTTTCTTACTTTAAATACAATAACTTTTCCCAATAAACTTACCCATTCAAGGTTTTACTTTTCAAGATACAGAGCGTAACATTATTTTTTCTTCCTGAAATGATTTAGACCCTGTATCTTCAAAAGTATAGCCCTAAATAGGTAAATTTATTGGAAAAAGTTGCATCACTTCACCTCCCTAGTGACATAGTTAAAATTATTGTATTTATGAATAAATCATCCGGTATTCTTATACAGAGGAGACGGTATAATTTCTGGTTTTAATTTTTTACCCTTTTAAATAGATTGTTTAAGCATAATCATTTGTTATCATAACGATACACACATGCAAGAACATTGTAAGTGACATTTTTGAGATTTTCACTCTTTCCCATTTCTGGGGTCTAGTTACAGGATATTTTTGGACAAAAATATAAAAATATCAAATTCTGCTTTATTTCCCCAAAATTTTTGATGTGTCATCCCATTGTATCTAACAAAATAGACTTTTTCAGCGGTGAAAACATAGTAAAGTTAATTACAATTCCTATAACATTTATAATTTACATTGGAAAGACACTTACAATTTTGGGTTTCCATTAGTTTGACTGTTAAAACATTGTAATGCTACTTATAATATTTTTGCATGGAAAAGTTTTTTCTGTAACTGTTTATCATACTGCAATAATTATCAGATCGGATTTAACTCACGTATATCTGAATATTAAAGTTGCGCATTTAAATCTGATAAAATGATTTACAGTTCTAATTGCGTTAATGTGCAAAGGGTTCACTGAACTATTTATATATTAATAAACCCCATTAACTAGCAACATGGGCTCGGTGGCGCGCGGTTCATCAAATCGAACACGTGGATATGCGATATTTGTGCAGTGCAATATATGGGGATCCGTCGAGTCACAGGGGATCTCGTGTTAATTGATATTGACTCTGCCAATTGTTTATTTAGATACAGTAACCGAGTCTGGCTGCTTGATTATTTACTCGACGGCGGGAAACATTGAATTGCTCTATATTAGGCACCTGTAACACTTTGGCTAACCTAAGTGGGGGGAGGGGGTCTCATCGGACCTCTTTCTTGTACTATAGTCTGGCAGCTGACAGAGATCCTTGGTTTGACAAATAGCTTCGATAATAAGTGCTTAGTTAAGTAGAGGGAGTTTGCCGGCTCTAAATCAATCCCCCCACTCCGTTCGTGACGTCACATTTAGGCCGTGCCCTTTCATCCCCTCTCCTAAGGGTTGTACGCCTATTACCTATGATTTTAACCTACCCTTGCGTCTTTTCTACCGCTATAACTTACCCTTGCGTCTTTTCTACCCCTGTGTCTAACCTATACCCTTGCGTCTTTTCTAAGCTACTTCTAACATGTGTTTTCTGGCTCCTAGCCCAAAGCATGAATTCATCTGCCCCATAGTATGTACCCTTAGGTTGCATTTAGCTGCCCCCATGACCTAAGACTTGCATGCATTTGCACCCTACCCCAAGGATGTATTCACCTATGCCCATGTCCTAACGGTTGTATGTATGTGTACCCCCCCACATACTTGTATATTAGCATATACCGCTTTTGACCCTGTTACGCACGGCAAGGCGCAGGGAACGAAAAGAGATGGAATTCGTCGCCATTTTTAACCCTATATTGACAGTTTGAATGGTGGCTACTTTATTCCTTGTTTAAATTTTTTTATACTGTATGAATAAAATTGCATTATACTTTTTGAATGCGCCGGTAAAATCATAAAAGTCACCGTGACATGCTTTTTTCAGAGAGACGCGCGTTTTTAGTTTTTAATCGCGACTTAACTTACGGGATCGGAACAAGACCTTTTTAAAAAATGCAAAGTTTTTTTATTGGCAACTAGTACAGAGTCTGATAGTCAAAAGTCGAAAAATGTGGAGCGCGATAGTTTATATAATTTAAGGAAAGCAGAATTCGCAAGATTTCAAGGTGTTCGAGAGTCCATCTAGACTCTGCTGAGTTTGTAGTTTCTACGGCGTAATTTCTATGATGAGGTAGCAACTTCTAGAACATAACTCCTCCCGCCTTAAGTGGAGACTTCCGGAGTAAACAGGATGGAAGGCGACGTTGTCTTCTCTTCTTTCTTCAAAATTTTGAATTTATTTTTCATTTTCCAAATAGTATAGGTGATCAGGATGATGACGATGCTTCCTACGGTGATCCATAATATCCAATCTATCGGAGTTGAAGTATCGATGTCGACTATGCTGATCGGGTTTGACGCTTGAATTTGTTTTTCCAATTGGTGAATATCTTGAAGGTTTACATTTTCGATTTTCAGGGGGCTTCTTCTTGTTTCGATCTTGATTATTGATGGATTTTGAATTTTAGGTATTAATAAAGGATTTCCAATGGTTTTTGTTTCCTTGTTACCAATTTCATAAGATTTGTATTGAAATGTACAGTTGTAGGGTATCTGAAGTAAGTTGTTGCCTTGTAGAGTATGAAACTTCTTTTCTGGACATGTAGAAGTGGCTTGAATTTCTTCTTCGCTGATTATTATGAAATATTTATTATTAATTTTATTGATGATAAATTTTGGTGGTACGATCGGAATTTGGTTGCATTGATTTGGATGACCATTTATTAAGGTGGTTATGCAGTCATTATTTTCTTGAATATTTTCTAGGTTACAGATGTATATTTCGTCAAGTTGCGGGCATGGTTCTTCCATGTATTGATGAGCCTTTTCTTCTAGGGCCAAGTAAGGTTTTGGGGGTATAATAATTAGGTTTTTATCCGTAGGGATTGGAAATAAATGAAAATATTGAAAGGTACTAGGATGTATTATAGGGAATTCCATGGCAAATATTATATTATTTTCCGAAAAATGGCAATTAGTTTTAATTATTGAATACCAAGATTCTAATTTTATATTAAGAATTTCTTGTTTTTTATATTGATTAGAAAGTTCGTTCAAAATATCCACAAGATTTCGCCTTGTCAAAATGTCGGGGTGTGCTACATGTAATTTTGAAAAGGTGACAGCATTCTCTAAATTATCTAGTAAAGTAATAATGATATTAGTATTTATAAAAATTTGTTCAACTATCGACATGTAGGTCGTATATCGGTAAAATTCATTGGTAATATTGGAGATATTGTTTTGGATTTCATTAACTAACTTTGCGATTTTCCTTTGATTGGGATTAATGTCTTCTATAATTTTAGATTGCTTTTGAATTAACTGTTTAGAAAGAGACATTTGTAAATTAACTTCTGAGACAATTTTTTGTTGATTAGATTTTAGTAATTTTAAAGCATTATCATAGCGTTGACCGTCATTAGCATCCAGGGTGCCAAAAAGCCATTTTTGTACAGTGCCTGCTAAATTTACAAGACCTCGTCGTTTCCGTTTGTGATTAAAATTTAAATTTTCATATTTTTCGTTAAGTTCGATAATTAAAGGATATAAGTGTTCTGAAATATTACGAGAATTTCTAAGTAGAAAATTCCAACTTCCAAAGTCGAGTGAGGAATTAATGTTTTGAAAAATGTTTGTTATCCCATCAATTTGAGTTTTTATGTCTAGTAAATTTATATCATATAAGAAAACATGTTTACTTTTTATAACGCGAGCTTGGCCTAATTCAAAGGGGAGAATTCCGGGAGAGTTGATTTTGGATATTTCTATTTTATTCTGAAATGTCACTATTATTTGCAGCAGAAGTAGAAGGATTCTCAGCTTCATTTTCCTGTAACAAAGGAGGTTGTTTTAGCTCCTTCATATGAATTATTTCTTCTTTATTATTATTTTTGTTTTTTATTTTGAATTTATTATGTTCTAAAATTTCGATAATTACGTATGGACCTATAAATTTGTTGCTCTTTTTATTTCTGTTAAGGGGATTTTTCTTAAATACAATTTGATTAATTTTAAAAGTAGGATTTGTATTGCCCTTTGCATTTTTCGTATTAACAATCTTTTCTTTTTCTTTTATTAACCTCGTTTGGACGTCACCATATACGTGTTTTAATTTTTCCGCGTGATTTTCGACATAGTTTGAGAAGAAGTGTTTAGGAGTAAAAATTTCGGGGTTTCTTAAGTCCGTATGACCGTATACTAATTCAAAAGGCGTGAATGTCGTCGAACTGTGTATTGAGCAATTATAACCTAAAACGGCGTAATTTATTAAGTCGGTTTCGTTAGGGAAAGATTCTTTTAAAATTCGCAGGTGTTCTATTATTGTGGAAGGAAACGTTCTACTATACTGTTTGACTCGTGGTGGCCTGGTGTAGTGAAATGAATATCTATTTTATGTAATTTTAATAATTCCTTAACCGTTTCATTATTGAATTCACGTCCATTGTCTAAAATGATCTGTTGAGGAGTACCAAAAGAACAAAAATATTTTACAAGAGCATCACATATGGTTGTAGCGGATTTTCCGGGAATTAATGTAGCTTGCGCGAATTTCGAGAAAGCGTCAACGAAAGTTAAATAGTTTCTGGTGTCATAATAGAACACATCGACATGAACTAACTGGAATGGTTTACAAGGAGTTTCAGTTAATACTTGAGGTACATATGGAGGGTTTCTACCGTATTTGGTTCTCTGACAAATTTCGCATGCATTTATATATGCAGTAATATCGGACTTCATATTTATCCAAAAATAGTTTCTCTTTAAATAATTTAGTGTTTCTTGTATTCCGCGATGATTCGTTTTTCCTAAATGGTGATTTTTTATTAGTAATAACTGTTCCTCTTTGTCTTTTATGGTATTAATTAATTTTGTACATATTATCAGTTTGGGACCTAATCGATTGAAATGCTCTGAGTAAATATTTGAAAATTGTGTTATAAATTGCGAATGATTAAAATAAATATGATACGTAGTGTTTGGTCTTAGATATTGTTTTAGAAAATCTAGGATTAATTGCTCATTTGAAATTAAAGGAATTTTGACTGTCATAATTTTTTGGTGCAAGTAGTTTTCTTGTTCTACTGAAAGTTTATCGACGTTATTTTTGAAAATATGTATTTGATTCGTTTTATTATTGATAATTTCGTCCAAAATAGGTAAACTTTCATTACATATTTCTTTTGAGAGGGAATGGGCAGTTTCGTCATCACTAATTTCAATAGGTGCGTTATTTAATATTGTCGGTCTAGGTTTATCAGGAGGTCGGATTTGTATGTCGGAGTGAATTATTATCTTAGGTTTCGTTCGCGGGACGGGGTCAGCTGTGTGAGTGTCTGGCGTTAATGAACTTGCTTGGGTATTGTTTACATTACTGTTAGAAATTTCTTGGCTTGTACTGGGTAGTTCAAAATTTTCTGGGTTTTCTACATAGTTCCTTAAAAATTCGAAAGTTTCTTGATTTATATCTCCTGGATTATTGATAACAGATTGGGTTTCATGAATATTCAAATTTATACGAGAGAGTGCGTCGGCATTGGAGTTTAACTTTCCCTTTTTATAAACAATTTTGTAATCATACTCTTCTAATTTGAGACGCCAACGAACCAATTTCGAATTGGGTTCTTTTAAATTAAAAAGCCACGTGAGGGGGCGATGATCGGTAACTATTGTAAATTTTCGACCATAGAGGTAGGGACGAAAGTACTTACAAGCCCAAACAATGCTCAATAACTCTTTCTCAATAGTACTGTAATTTTGTTCACTGTCATTTAGGGTGCGTGAGGCATAGGCAATAGGTTTGTCTTGTCCAATGGTGCCTTGGGATAATACTGCGCCGATAGCGATGTTGGAAGCATCAGTAGTTAGAATGAATTCTTTGGAAAAGTCAGGATACTGTAATATCGGATCATTACACAAAATTTTCTTACATGTGTTGAAAGCTTCTATGAATTTTTGACTATGAGTAACTTGAGCGTTCTTCTTTAAACAGAGAGTTAAAGGTTTAGTTATTTTTGCGAAATCTTTAATAAAGCGGCGGTAATATCCAAGTAATCCAAGGAATGATTTTATTTCTTTTTGAGTTTTAGGAATGGGGAATTTTTGAATACAGGAAATTTTTTCGGGATTGGGTTTCACTCCTTCTGATGTAATAATGTGTCCGAGGTAAGCAACAGTTTTTTGTAGAAAGTCGCATTTGTCAAGTTGTACTTTAAAATTCGCGTCACGTAGTCTGTCGAAAACTTCTTTGAGATTAATTATATGTTCTTGGAGAGATGTACTGAAAACTATTATGTCATCTAAATATACGAGACAAATTTCGTTTGTTAAACCACGTAAAATATTATCTATTAATCTCTGAAATGTACTGGGTGCATTTTTAAGACCGAATGGCATTCGTAAGAATTGATAATGTCCAGAATCAGTAGAAAATGCAGTTTTGGGTACATCATTTTCGTCAACTTCAATTTGATGATAACCGGAGGCCAAATCGAGTGTTGTAAAGTAATTCGCACGTCCTAGTCTGTCTAATATGTCCGTTATGTTTGGAAGGGGATATTTGTCACTAATAGTTTTGTCATTTAACTTACGATAGTCGATGACTACTCGCCATTTCCTTTTTTTACTAGCGTCGAGTTTCTTTGGAACGATCCAGATTGGACTGCTCCACGGGGATGTGGATGGTTCAATAATTTTTTGTTGTAACATTTTATCTATTTGGGATTTTACTTCTTGTCGATGGATTTCGGGAAACCTATACGATTTAGTAAAAATAGGTTTTTCGTCTGTGAGATTAATTTTATGTTTGACTTTATTTGTAAAGCTAAGAGGTATTTTTTCACAGTAAAAGATGTCCCTGTATGAATAACAAAGTTTACGTAAAGCGGACTTTTCTTCATAATTGCAATGATCAAGTCTAATATTTTTTAAATTTTGTTTTAGTAGATTATCTTCAGTTTCTGAGAGTTCCGAATTATCTTCGATTTTGTTGATAAAGTTAATCTCATTAGGGTTTAAAATTTCAACGTCTAAAGGTTGAGTAATTATGACTTCAAAGGGTTCTAAATTTGGATTTATAATTGTTGTTGTCGCGAAATAATTTTGAATATCAACTACAGCACGAGGGGATTCTAAATTGTTATCAAAATTATTGTAATCTAAAATACCGAGGCCATTTTTATAGCATACTGGAACTTTAACTATTTTTTGAGTTCGAGGTGGTATAATTAAAGAGTGATAACATCTTTGGAAATTTTTCTGTTGTTTTGAATTGGAGTTTTCCGAAAGTAGAGGTATTTGAACTTTGGGAGTCTTTAGTAATTTATTGTCGAGATCTATATTTGATCGTAGTCTTTTCAATAAGTCCATGCCAATAAGACCGTGATATTTTGGGGAAAAATCATAGATATAAAATTTATAAAATCGATTTACGTTAAAAATGTCGAAAAGTGGAATTATGGCAATTTCATTGTGAAAAGTAATATCGTGAGAGGTCTGAATACTAAAATCTTCATGAAAAATGCAATTACTGTAAAACTTATAAGCTACATCGGGGTTAATTATACTACGGGAACTACCTGTATCTATAAGGAATCTGGCATTAATTTCTGGAATTTCTATATACGTTAAATCGCTCTTATGTAGATGATTTAAGTCAATTATTACGTTGGGTTCTGTGGATTCGAAGCCTGGGAAAAATTTTCAAAACTTTCATAAGTTTCGTTCGGTACGAAATTTTCATCGGAGTTTTCATGGTAAAAATCGGGAAAAATTTCATCGGGATTTTCCGGGTTTTCGAGATTTTCGTCGAAGCTAAAATCTGCCTCTTCAATATTGTGGAGTTGTGGAGTTTGGTAATTTTTTGGAAAATTATTTCTGAATTGAGTTTGTATAGTAGGAATTCGTGATGTAGTAGACATCGGTTCAGGTTTATGTTGCGGAGTTATACCGGTGGGTTTAAAAACATTTCTGGAAGTGTTAGGGGCTCCAAATACTTGTTTATTGGTAAAAAATTTAGGGGAAGGCATATTCTGTCGAGGTTGGATGTTTATAGGTTGAGATGGGAATTGAGCTCTTTCGGGAAAATTTTGATTTTGGGAATAATTTTGATTTTGCGAAAAATTGTTATTATTTGGCGGAAACATTGATTGTTGTCGTGGTGTTATAGCTTGTTGATTATTATAAGAATTCATTTTTGGAAAGTGTTGAGGATTTTTATTTGGTAATGTTGAATTTTGGAAATTACTTGTTTGAGACTTTTGAAATAAAATAAAGTTTTCTTCTTCAATAACATACGATATTGCGAGTTCTAGACTGTCAGGATTTCTTAAACGAACCATATCTTGGATACGTCCAGATAGACCTCTTATAAAGGTTTTTAGTGAAAGTTCATCATAATTTTTAATTTTAAAAGCACGTTCTTCGTTAGTCATTTCCATTGAAATTATTTTAGAAGCGATGGAACTACGGCACTTTTGTAATCTCTGCCCAAAATTACGAAAAGATTCATTTTTGAAGGGTCGCGAAACAAGCATTTCTTGCACTAAGCAATCAAGGTTTCTTTGGTCACCGAAACTTAGTCTTAATAATTCTTTTAAATTTGCCCAATTTCTTACGTCAGGTCTACTACCAGCAATAACTAAAGCGTGTCCTGTTAATTTTCCAATAACAGCACGTATTAGGAAGGTATTTATGGGATCAGCGGGGTTTGCATTGGAATATGTGGAAATAAGAAAATCACAATGTTCTATAAAAATTTCGAGAGTGTGTGGGTCTCCATTAAAATTTGGAATTGTATCGACATACAATCTAAGCAGACTATAATTGATTTGTGCAGGTTGAGGTTGATTATTCATGATTTCTTCTTCAATTGTACCAATACTATCACTATCACTATCACTTAAATCTAGAGAACGGAACGAGTTTGAAATATCTTCGAGTGAATCAATTTTGAAATTTAAAATTGAAACTTAAAATGAAATTGAACTTCTTAACCTAACTTAATTATATCTTTTGAAGTATTATATGCTCTAATATTTCGCAAGACGCAATCTTATGAATAGATTCAACTAGAAAAACATATACACTGGATTTCTAGGGACCTAAGACTGACCTGTTTGCCACAGAAAGGACAAGGGAAAGGAAACACGGATTGGCCCTTACCTTGGTCTCTTCCTGGCTCTGCAGCTTCAATCGGATCTTGAAGTTCTTGTTTGTTGGGAGTTCGATACTCCAGAAGCGCGAGACCGATGGCGCCACGCAACTCAAACAATCCTACCGACTGCGCCACTTAACTTACGGGATCGGAACAAGACCTTTTTAAAAAATGCAAAGTTTTTTTATTGGCAACTAGTACAGAGTCTGATAGTCAAAAGTCGAAAAATGTGGAGCGCGATAGTTTATATAATTTAAGGAAAGCAGAATTCACAAGATTTCAAGGTGTTCGAGAGTCCATCTAGACTCTGCTGAGTTTGTAGTTTCTACGGCGTAATTTCTATGATGAGGTAGCAACTTCTAGAACATAACTCGCGATTTCTTCTTTTAAATTTTTGTACGGTTAATAGCTTTTCGTTTTCATATTTACGAGATCAAAAAATGACTTGGTGCAATAAAATGCAAAGAGAATTTTAGATCCAAATTGTGAAATTACATTCCATAGGTAAGTAAATAGGTATAATGTTTGCCAAATATTATTGTTTTTTCATTGATATTTTCTGATTTCTTGCTGATTTTTAGGTTTTCAAGAGAAGAAACTAAATTTAGAAAGTGGCTTAGTACTCTGGGTGTCATCGACAATAATACTCGTATTCTCTGGAAGGACTTTATATATGCATGTTCAATTCATTTTGATGAACAGGATTTTTTCATGCAACACGAAAGAACGCGAAAAGTGGCGCTCTACCATCTAAAAACCTAACCGAAGAAGCAGTGGCGTCAAAGGTGGTAAGTCCACCAAAGAAATCCATCCCAGTTTAACAGGGGGTTGCCGACAACGAAGATTTCGTATTTTTTTAAGTTGTATAGCATAAAATCTAATAACATTTTACCTGGCAAAAATTTAGTACAAACATCTCTGTCTTCATTTTAATCATAAGATCTTACAAGCAGTGTTTTGTTTTATAGGTTATGAAAACCTTGATATAAATAATAATTCCAATGCATATGCTTTTTAGATGTTATGATTAAAATGAAGACAGAGATGTTTGTACTAAATTTTTGCCAGGTAAAATGTTATTAGATTTTATGCTATACAACTTAAAAAAATACGAAATCTAACCTCACTTTCGCTGTCGGCAACCCCCTCTTAAGAAGTAACTCATGGAGATGAGGAAAATTGAGACATTGTAATTCTCGATACGACGAAGAGAGCAGCATTTCTGGAGTAAATAGAATTAACCGAAGAAATGCAAACAGCAGCAGCAAGTAAAGCTGTTAACTGCAGCAAAATTATTGAAGCTTATCAAAGAAGAGCGTAATTAGAAATCAAGCAAAGATTAAAGTGGTAGAAGTTGACGTTACCCAAAGTCTATGATAGACTTTGGACGTTACCAAGTTTCTTTTGCTTGTATTTTTTAAACTAGCAAAAAGAAAAAGTTCTAAAGAATAAAACTAGCTGCCTAAAAATTAAGAAATAGGTATACCTAGATATGTTCCTGAAAAATAGGTTGTTATTATTAAAAGTATTCAAAGAAATAATTATCCCAAGTAATAGGGTATGAAGGGTTACTTAGGTAATTAAAAGTATTTTCATGTTTTTTCTAAGTAATTCTTTATAATGTAGCTATTGTATAAGGTATAATGTACAATAATAATTATATTAGTTCTCTTTATGATGATTAAAATATGTTGTTTTGATTAAGTTGTATAATTTCGCAACCTAGTTAACTGCTTCGTTTCCAGAATGCATTAATTTAAAATTAAAACCAACAAAAATCTTGGATCTATGTTGTACCTACCTACTTTGAGCTAAAATAATTTCGATTTTATACAAAACGACAACCAAGACATTACATTACTTCTGGCACCCACCCGTTTAAATTATTTCAAATTTCCCGCCTCATTTAGGGTTAAAAATGGCCGCCGAATTATTCCCCCGGTCGGACGTCTCTCTTGCGCGGTATAGGTTGCTATAAGTATTTGACCCCCCCCCCCCCCCATCCTACTGTGTCGGTGTGTATGTGAGAGAGTGTCATATGGGGTCCTTATTATATAGGTATCGTCTCGTCTCCAATGTGTGTCCACATCGGCCAGCGCCACTCGAAGGCAACACCCACTGATATAACAGAAACAAATTTGGACCTGGCGTGTATGCCGTCAAATTTCCCGGAATGGTCCGGGGGTATACCGGGTGAACCTGCCTCGGGCGCGCCGGACCAGCCGCGTTCCCGCTGGAAGAAGGTCCTCGACCGAGGCGTTCATTATTATTCCTGCTGCGTCACTAATAATACTTACTGATTTAGAGGGCATTATGTGACAAAAAATTATTTAAAAAATATAACGCCCTGGAAATCATTAAGTATTAGAGACACAAAAAGATTTTATAAGAAGTTGACCAGAAGTTCGTCCTCTAAAACTTTTTCTTTGTAAAAAAATGTTTACAAGACCACCCCTGTAGCGTGCGGAATTTTTGTCATATAAATAATGCGCTGTAACTCGTTATACAATTTTTTTATGAGGAAAACTTGTTCATATGCAACTACAACTTTTATTCGGGTCATTTTGCCCTAAAAAATTTTTAGGATACCACCTCTATTGTTTAGGAAACCACCCTATAGCGCAATTCGTAAGAGGTGTTCGAGTGTAATTTTTTGGTTGGGCACTTAGGACGCAGTCTCCAAGCAACCTTGAAAAAAATCATCCTGTTTGTATTTATTTTGTAAAACTGGCATCTTTATGTGACTATTATGGTATGGGCTTAAGTCAGTGCATACTTGGGGTAGGGGGGTAAATTCATACAACCCATAGGTCAGGGGTGCTAAATGCAACTTCATGTTACACAGAGCAGATGAATGCATCCCTTGGGGTATGGGCAGCAGGTTACCAGGTGGGCTAGAAAACTCGCAGAGATAGGTCAGATTGATACGTCGTATAGGCGTACAGCCCATAGGTTAGGGGCTATAAACGACTCAAGGGGGCTGGAAAACATACAAGAGTAGGTTAAACACAGAGGACCAAAAGTTTAAAATTACGCGGGTTGCTCACTACAGATCGAAAAAAAGACATTTAAACTGATTAAAAGGCAACATTTTCAAGTTTCCAGGAAAATTCATAAATGCTTAACAGTAAATGAACGAAACTTTGAACGTATAACTCGAAAAACTTCAACAACTTTGTTTTCTGAGCATTCGGAGAATAAATCTTCCTCCTTCCTTAAAGATAATGTAACGTCAAAGTGAAATGACAGAATGATAAATGTCACGTTAAAATGTCATGACAACAGAAACAATAGCCTAGCCACCTGTGTACCCTGTGTTCTATCTAATTATACTAAGTTCTCATTGAACAACTGGCAATCATATTTTACTGAATTCCACTGAACATTCGGCAACTCAGTTGCCCTTATTTCCTAGAATAAATGCTGATCCCTTAATTTTTCGCCTATTTCCTATGTCTTCGAGAATTATGGCATTGATTTAGTAGGTACCTACTGAAAAATTATTAACTCAACCATAATTTTGAAGGATCATTATCATTTTTAATACTAGTTTTTATTATATTTTTTAATAAGTGGCGAGTAACGCGATCCCGTTCAAGTGAATAATTTTAAATATTATTTTATAGAACATGTTTACGCCAAAGTTAAATTTCAATAGATATGAAAATCTGCAATAAAAATGATGCGAACCTTTACACTCTTTTTACCTCAGACAACAGACATTCTAGGTGTACGTAACCTATTAATTAATTAAAAATATTCAAAAGGTTTAAGTATCCACTATAGATTGAAAACTAGCGGCCCGTCCCGGCTTCGCACGGGTAAACATTTATTTATGTAAAATTTTGTGACAAGTGATAAGAGATGAGTAAAGTCCAATGAAATGAAATATTTTGAATGAATTTTGTTTTGTTTAGGTAAGCAGGTATATTTTTCACATTTGTTATTGTTTTTTTAATTTCCATGTTTAATTTTTACTTCCTTTTTTATTATTTTAATTTCTTATAGATGTTACCATTCCCCTCTCCCGCACCTTGGTATCCCCTCCGTCGCCCAGATTTTTAAATTTATTATGATAGCTTTTGAATGAAATGTCCGATTCCAATCATTCAAAAAGTAATCTACGGGTACTGAAACAGCATTCACTAGGAAGGCATTTATTTGGGTGACGAATCGTCACTGACGATAAATACCAAGATAAGAATAACGTGGTCTAATTTTGGACGGCATTTTTTATTAACTTTTTATATGTAAAGAGATACTTATAATAACATAACTACAATAGTTCTATCATCAATAGTTTTCGCAGCGCATGCGATGTAAGGAGTTTTATGTGTAAATTTTTTACACCTTGGGTTACATTACTGGAGTTTTCGTAGGGATCCTTCATTTAACTCGATTAACAATATAGCCTATGTTATTCAGTGATATTAATAATGTAGCATTCTATTTAGTGAAAGAATTTTTGAAATTGGTCAGTAGTTTGTGAGTTTATTCGTTACAAACAAAAATACAAAAATACAAATCTTTTCTCTTTATAATATTAGTATAGATTAGTATAGATATAGATATACTGTTAGTTCTAAAGTTTTCGTAGGGAAAAATAACTATACCAACTCACAATTTAATGTGATGTAGATTCTAGATGTATACCAAAGGTATACAAATATTCGATTGTCTGAACTTACCATCCATGGTAATTTTCTTAGGTGAATGTACTGATGCAATTCTTTTAATAGACCATTTAGTATTCGCAAAAGAACGTTTAAATTTACATAATTTGAAACGATCGCCCCTATTAAAACAGAAATGAAAGATATAATTTAGTAACTTTGAAATCCAGTACTGATGTAGAAGGTAGAAGTAACTCCAACAGTAAAGAGCTGAACAAATCAAAATGGTGATAAACTAATTAAAATAATAATTAAAAATCATGCATCCTTCTAGATTTTCTCATAATACTGGTTCTAAGTAGATGATAGACAAGGTTTGTTTGTGAAATATATCGCAATGGCCATTACTTTAATGCATGGAATTTTTTTTATATTAACTGTTTTTAGCTTTTATTACGTTATAGCAATGCAATAGGTACAATTCATTTTATTGATGGCAATATATTTTTATAACTATCTATTTTTGATGGCAATACATTTTTATATCTATATTTTTGATGGAGCACATTCTGCCAATACGATGAAAATTGGATTGAAATAAATAAAATGCTACATTTATATTGCTTTAAAAGAATATAAATCTTTCACGGATTTTATCAAATTAGTGAAACAGGAACAATAATTATTGTGCATCACAATTATTAACCCCGGCGCTTCAGCTGCCGTTTGATGCCAAATAATAGCAGGTTTTCCCATAAACAAAACATTTCGAATTACCTAATAGCTTTCGGCATAAATTTAATAATAATGTCGAAGGAAATGGTCCGATTTTAAAAGCTGAACATAAATAGAGAGAATATCGAAGTAGCTTAACAACGAATGCTTGAAAATAAGCAGATTATAACCTTCTACTTTAAAAAGAATCAAAATTACTCGCGAAGATACTAAACATTCAATAATACAGGATGTTCCATAAAAAAATGCAACAAGTTTAATTGGTACACGCGCGGCCTCAGAAATCGTTCCACTAGGCGTGAGAAATGAGCAAGAAATCAAGAATTTCGGGTAAGTGCGGCAACGTTGCGCCAATTCCGTGGCTTCTCAAATCAACAACTTCCCCTACATTCCCTCGTACCGACCCGCTCCTTCCCGTAGAAAATAAAAATTGCGTTAACACGCCAGTCAACGAAAATAGGTTAGATAATAAATCGCTGCATTCTCATTATAATAAAGTGGATTTAAAGTTCTACACAGTTTCTTGATGTTTTGAGATTCACGTAACGTGAAATTACGCGGATTTCTTTTATTGTCAAAGTGGTATTAATTAAATAAGGTACCTATAATATCTAAGTATTGTGTTATTAGGTATAGAAGAATCTCGTAGTGTTTTTTTACATTGGTTTATTACACTTCTTTGTCGTAACCGCGAACCAAATCTTTTATTTCAATTTTTAAAGCTTCCCTGGAGTCTTTGCCTGAGGTTCTGATGCTTCCCGGGCCCCCGAAAAATCGAGAAATGAGAAAAATAAGCAATTTCCAATAGTATGGTTTCAGAGGATTTTCCGTCGGCCCGTGGGCAGGGTTATAAGATTTTGCACTATTATTCAAGCAATCAAATAAGGCCAACCTAACAGCGCCGAATTTACTGTTTTTTGCACTGTAACTGGCAATATGTCACGTAAGGTAATGTCGCGTAATAAGATGTTAGATTTGCTGTCACTTACGATTTTTTAAGGTTATAGCTGGCTTTCAAACCGCGAGAGAGGTGAGGGGTAATTGCAACGTTGTCAGTTGAACACCTTTGCGTCCGCACGTATTGGAACGATTTCAAGGGCCGCGCGTGTACATATTACGTTCACGACACCTTGTGTAACGCCAATCCTCCACAGAAAAATGTTTTACGATCTTTGTATTTGCACTTTTTTATGGAAAAATAAAAAAGTTATGGACTGCGAACCTTACCTGAATCACCCTGCAAAAGAGGCCACGTGACTGTCAAATTTGTATAGACCGTTAAAACGTTACTTATTTGTCTAAATAGGGAAGAAACCCTGCCACTTTTTATCCATATAGAGGAAATTTCAGAATTTCCTTATTTAGTCGCAGAAATAATTATGTAGGTAGTCAATCATTTTACTCTTGCACTAAATGATCCGAGCAACAAAAGATAACAAAACGGAACACGCTATTTAATGAGCAAAACCTTAAAATCCCTGTATTTGTATCCGTTATCTTAAAACTTTTATAAAAACAATATTCTGTGCAGTAAATCCTTTTCGTGAGTTTTCATCTCGTTAAAAAATGTCTAATTTTATTAGAATAGTTATTTATGTACCAAGGCACTGAAGTTCAACTTTTTATGACTCATGTGAAATTTAGTTGCCGAGGCTTCTGGCCGAGGCAAATAAACCACATGAGTCATAAACAGAACTTCAGTGCCGAGGTACATATTACATATTTTTTTAAATCGGAAAAAAAATGTTTTATTAGGCAAGAAAATAATAATAAGGGATCACCCGTCCATGAACCGCCTACGCGCGGCGTTGCTTGACTTTGACGATCGCTCTACCTAGGTCAAGTAAGACAAGGCACGGCATCTTCGTACAGAAAAACCAAACTGCTGCTTCTTGTGCAGCCTACATAACAAATCTATTGATATTCAAATTTACTAAAATATGTATACTGAAGGATTGCGCTTCTATAGGAAACAATTTCGCAATGTGGACGAAAAGTTAAATGGGCCTTTATCGGCCGGGTTTTGAATATTTGGTCACTTTTGACGGGCGATTTCTCCGCCGTTTGATATTTATATCTCGCCAAGGCCTACTTATTGAAAAAATCGTACAATAATGTCGCCCATTATTGTACGATTTCTGTGCTTTTAATGACGATTTTGGGACACTTTACTGTCGATTTCAAGAAAAATATGTTTCTAACTAGGTACTCCATTCGGTTTAAATATATAAAAAAACGCAATAAGCTGAGTATAACTTTTATCACCAGCACACGTCTTGAATTTTACATCTGAATATCAAGTTAGTTGATCTGTCCTGGTTATAATATCAGAAGCACATCCGGCCAGCAGGTGGCAAATGGGTAATTGAGTTAGCCAGGGATGGTGTCATAAAAAATTTATTCGGAATGCCACGGGCGTAGCCAGGATTTAGTTTTGGGGGGGGGGGGGTTAGTTTGATAAGTAAATAAAACAACAAAAATATACATACATGAAATTTAATATCTATATATTCATCCGAAAAACTACGACATATTTATAAAGTTCGGCTTTTTCTTTTAAATATATCCACTACTTCATCTGCATGAATTTCTCTTCCATAGTGAATGTTCATTAACCATTAAGTCTGTTTTCACTTGTAGTGTTTCGTAAATAGTTTTTCAGTCTCCTTAGGCTCGAGAAGGACCTTTCTGGGGTAGCAGTGGATACAGGAATGGTAGCCAAGATTTGTAGTAATGTGTAAATATTAGGATAAAGGTTTTTATCGCACATATCTAGGCATTCCAAACTAGATTTCGGGGTAGGCAGTCTTCTTATCAGCATGCAAGGTAGCTGAAGCTTTGATAGCTAAATCCAAATTTGTTTCTTTATTAGAAACCCCTTGACCTTGACTACACCACTTTTTCCAGTAGTCCATACCTTTAGGTTTATCACCCTTCCTTTTTTTACCCTCCATTTTTCGACAGTAATAATGATTCACGTATCTATCCTTAACAAGGTCATCGAATAACAGTGCACTAAAATTACTCACTTACACGGTACACTTAATTCTCTTCACTATTCGTTCACCACTTTTCACTTTTATTCGCTTCGAGTTCGCATGGAACAATACTGCCGTAAGCGCGGTCACGCGCCGCGGCGCCGCTTATATAGCAGCCCAGTAGCCGTCCAGAAACTTCCACGAACTTCCACAAAGTTCCGCTCATTTCGACCAAGGGGCGTGGCGAATAATCGAGAAACAACGCAAAGTGTCCCTACAATACAAAATAGTTCGGCTGCAACTGCGTCTGCCTCTCGTCAAAAGATGGCGCTAGGCGCTACTATTACTACATAATATATTCAAACGTAATAATAATTTAACTCTTCACTCCTCGTATTTTTTCGGTATAATATTAGGTAATATTTTGCTTATTTCGGGGGGGGCGGGGGGGTTTGAACCCCCGAAACCCCCCCCTTGGCTACGCCCGTGCGGAATGCGTTTTACGTGCCGGCAGCCAATAGCAACCAGTCCGCCGCCCCTCCCCGCTAGCACCTATGCCCGATCCCAATCCATCTCTGTTAAATTCGTTCAGCGACGTTAACTTTCGCCATTTGTCATGGCGATGGCATAACGATATCTATTGGCGCCGGAACGCGGGTTAAAAAATGTTTTAAACACCTAACCATAAATCCTAAACATCCGGGTGGGTCGGATGACGAGACCGATTCTATTGAATGGGGTTTCGGACAACGGTCCCATATGCAAGTTGAAAGGAGAGAAAGTTTCTTGGATAAAATACGTCGAACTTTTTACACACAACTAATAATTGATAGCATCGTGTTTCCTCGCCTATACACTATGAGTATAAAACCTACGTAAAACTAAAGGCTTTGAAGAAATCGATAATGCGAAATGTAGTCGTTCGAGGCATAGTGTCCTGTCCATGTCCATTTTGTCCAATTCAACTCCGACAGAAAAAGACCTATTAGAAACGATGGCTTTAACCTTTAACGATTAACGCCATATCGCCATATCGTCCAAGGCCTAGGCGGTTGCCTCATAACTTCTGGATAATCAGGAGTTAACGCGACAATGACATCACACGGTATATATAAATTTAAATATTAACAGTCTTAAATAGCCCAACAGATGGAATTTTTAATTAAATTAAATTAAATGCAGGTTCAGGAATGACATTTTTAAATGGCGGTATTGTAATAACGTTGTAAAAAAAGTAAATGTCAGAGATTTACCAAAATAGATATAATTTGAAACGCCTTTTTAAAATACCTACAATGTATAGATATATATAGAACGTACAATTTTGATACTGCTGTAGATTTTTGAACATAATAATACAAATCACGTTGCTGTAGGCAAAAAACATGTTCCAAAGAGCTACGTATGTGGAAAATCTGACAAACAAATAAATGCAGAGGTTATAATATAAAAGGGGTGGTCGAGTGGAGGTGCAAGATGAATTTGAAAATAGTGATGCGTTATTTCTATGATTTTGTAGTGAAGGAATTCAATTTCGACATTATTTTGAAGAAAAACAGTGATGAATGCTCAAAAGTGTCAATATATCGGATTTTTATATTGAAATTTTCTTACATAATCGATTTAAGAAAAAGGGATGTGAAATTATAGAAATATATAGGTACTTCCTTTATGAAAATGTAACTATTAGATAGGGAAAATAAAGACAATTTATAAAACAAAATATATTAATACACTAGTCCCTTAACTAGCATATATTTTGAAAGGGATGATGATTTGTAACCTAATCAATTAGATTTCCGTAAATTTCACACATCTTATTATTTTACTTTAAAAAGTCAAGCTTCCCCATTTAACCAGCTTACTTTAATTAATTTACTTATATAATAATAAAAAAGGGACGAAACGCAGTTGAGACTGGCAAACCGCCTTGTCCTCAAAATAAATTTCTGATTTTATTAGTTGTTCCTCAAGCAGAACAATTTTGTTTTCCAAACAATAGCAGCGTTCTTCGATAATTTTCCTTCTGCAAGGCAGAACGTTACAACCTTAGATGCGACTTGCTCTTCTATTTGGCTGTGTAGCATACTAACATTCTCTTCTATACCTTAGAAAAATACAATATGTTAAAAAAGTCTGAAAAAATAAATAAATAATCCTCTAGCTACCGGAGCATTCATCTACTTCATTCTTATTCTCATCAAGTATTAAAGATTTCACTAATTTCGTTACGTTTTCTCTCTGCAGCCTGTCGTGCCTTTTAAGATTAGGAAGCAGCGTACGATTTAGATGGAACTTCTTGTAGATCGTCCAAGGGGTGGAGTATTTAATTAATTAAAAGCTTAAATAATATTCCCTATTAATTAAATGCACAAACAAGTGTTTCCAAAATGCCTACCTGTCTTTTTTGCTACTCTGGGGCGAATGCGTTTATTTTAAGGTAAAAATTTGTATTTCCTATAGCATCTTCGAACCCATTCCTTCCGTAGTTGTGGATCCCTTCGATAATCTAAAAACGACGTATCTTCACCATGTTCCTTTGCCTTGCAAACAGCTTCACTACAAATCATTCCTCCGGGCATCTACAATAGTAAAATTTATAATTAGATACTTTTACATTTTTACAACCCTCGACTTTGCAATTATTATTTTGTGTACATAATCAAAAATGTAAAAGACGTGCTTATATTGAGTGGTTAGATTCTATAG
Organism: Pseudeuparius sepicola; assembly: GCA_963920635.1. Classification (NCBI taxonomy): domain Eukaryota; kingdom Metazoa; phylum Arthropoda; class Insecta; order Coleoptera; family Anthribidae; genus Pseudeuparius; species Pseudeuparius sepicola. The sequence continues at coordinate 63,520,267 of OY987300.1, read as the reverse complement.
GATGTGGGTAATATTTTAAGAATAGAGTCTATGTTAAGAACAAGTTTAATGGCTTGCGTTTGAACTTTTATTTTAAAGGGTTCTGACGAATCCAGTAAAACGAAACTAATAATTTATCTATATAAATATTGCCACCGTACCTTTTCACTTCACTCTAAGGTGAAATAATACCTCCCAATCCCAAAGGCAATAAAGCAAAATAATACGAAAATAATTCACAGGACTACACATTAAACTCACAACATAATACACAAGAGCAAATCCATACGAATATTTATATTCAATTTCTATGTGGGTAAATTCAAAAAAGGCGTGACGAGGTAGTCCGCGTCGGTCGCCTGATAAGGCCGCCTTTTGTAGGGTGGCCCGTGTGAGCCTATGCATACATAATGCATAAATAATAGCCCCGCTTCCTGCAATTTGAGCGCCAACAATTTCCAACGTCCAATATCATTATTCAGACGGGACCGTGGCACTTGAATGCCATTCGTCCGTTCCAATCGGCATGGGAAATTTTAATAGACGAATTTAATCTTGCATAGAACTATGGAGATATTACAAAACACATATTTTGTAGGCCAGTGGCGGCTTCATCCGGAAAACATGAAAAACCATCCACAGAACAACTAATATTAGCACAGCGAAACTACACACAAGATACAAAACCATTTAAGCTATCCGAAAAGCTGAGAATTAGCCCAGAAAATAGATTTCTTTAAAGAAAACTTCGAGAGAAAATCTCACTTTGATGCGAACTCGACGAAAAGTCAAAAAGGAAGCGCCCCGAAACTTGTCCTTTTATAGGCTTCGCTTCAAAATGGAGGCAGTAGCGGCTTCTAGAACATCATGTAATGTTTTACATTGAACATTCATAAGAAAAAAATATGAAAGTTACGGAAATGATAAACGGTAGACAAATTCTATCAACAGATGGTCTGTCAAAATTATTAAGAGTGACTTAGCAATGAAGCGCAAATTGAATAGTGAATGACTGTTGATGGAAACAAGTATTGTGCGCTATCTACGTCAAAGTTAACAACAATGTTAGTTGTTCTAATATACATACCTCAATTTAATAATGAAAATAAAAATACTCTTGCACGAGGAGCATATCACTTTTTATATTATCTATTGTTTTCAACTAACAAGTTTTTGTATCAAGGCAACACAATATACCTACTTTCAGCCCGTTAGTCCCCCCCAACTTTACATTCTGGTTACGACACTGACGACAATAATCGAGACGCATTGCTAGAAAAACTACAAATATTGGACATACGCTTTCGTTATTGCTATGTATACACGTGATTGTCGTTTTGGTAAATTGCTCGGTCAATGGCATAGCTCGTGAAGTTCAATCAGCTCTACTCTTTGTACTTCTCTTCAATGCCTTGTTCCCTCCAAAATCAAAGACTTAGGAATTTTTTATTTAAAATATGTCACCACAGAGGTAATTAAGACACGCAAAAATCCCCATATAATAAATTTGAAAGAATTGGAGTTCCATTCTTCAGCGTGTCAAATGTGAGTAAAATAGGAATTTTAAAGGCAACTGGCGAGTCAGATCAGTCATGGAATTACTTCAAAACAGTTGAATGATCAGGACCCCTCACAGTGTTGATGTGTAAAATCCAATAAAAAAATATACAAGGTGTTCTTTTCTATACAAACTCAAAATGCTTAATTTTTTAAACTTTATACGAGTCAAAAATACAGAAGCCTGCCAGTCAGTAAGTCCCTATGAGTTAAGGTGGCTGGTGTGTCACTACAGCACAGCACAAAAAATGTATCATCTTAGACAGTGAATTTGTTGAGAAAGATCCAATAATTTAAATTGTTTTCCTTTGTTGATTGGCATTTGATTCGGCAATGAAACTCCCTTTATATTTTTTGTTCAAATTTGGTATGTGGAAGTTTTGGGGTGTCCTGATTAACATATTTTAAATAAAAAAATGCCTAATACGATATTTCGAAAAACGCACCCCTTTAATAAATCGCAGTATATCGAAAAATAATACTAAATAAATATTTATTGTCCAATCGCCCTGAATACTGAGTGTGACCAGAAAATTCGTCTGTCGTCCAGAACTACATAGGTAGTTTAACTAAGTACTTTTAATTTTTTAAAGAAAAAAACATGTATTTAAATTGATTTAAAAAATAACGATTATAACTAATATGGATAGGTATAATATGTAATAATTTGGTGAACCTAACTCTACAATATTGTGTACAGCGAAAGTAGTGCCAAATATCTCTAACATGCCTAATCCCAACTTAAAACTAATATATTGCATATACCAACCTATAAATTTCAATTTTTGTACTCGTAACAGCGGAGGTGTCTCAAAAACGTTATTTAATTTAGCTTAAAAAAATGATTATAGCATCCTGTGTACCTACCTATCACTATTGTGTCATTGACTCGGATGGCGATCTGGCTCTTCTGCGATAAAATCTTATGTTATAATAAGCCCATGTTTTATCATATATGAAAATATAAATTGTGATGCAATTTACTGTGATATTGCTGAATTCCTGTTAAAACAACTTTATCTCAGTCGATTTCCTCTCTGTACACATATCACATCCTATTCACGACTAGATCCTTATATCCTCTGTGGTCTTGTCTGGCGGTGTTAACGTCTGCCTCGCGGCCTCCCAAACCACCAGTCAATTCCGCAAGCCCGCGTTTATATCTGATTACGGTGAGGGCAATCTATTCCGGGGGCCACCATAATTCATATCCCAAGAAAAACAAAATCATTTTTCACCGGGCCCGCTCTTGCCGAGATGAAATCTAGACAAAGTTGAAGTTGGGTTACAAATCTCGAGAACTAATGACAGAAATACACGCAGCCAAACGATTTTTGTTTGTTTCATGTCAGCCGATCGGAATCAACAAGACGTAGGTAGTCCCAAATTGAAGTAGCAACCGCATACTCGTGTTTTATGCTATTTTGGCACCAATAAGCCACATTAACCAAATAAAAAAGATAGGCACAATTGGGAAGCAACAAATGGATTTGTTTATTTTATTTTTTTTTAATTTTTATTATGTAACCGTTGCGTACAAGAATGTAATTCGCTAAGCATAAATAACAAATTATTTACTGGGCTTTTCCAGTTTTGATGACTTAAAATCAAGTAAGTGTTATGGGGCAGTATCATAAACTTTTATATAGTCATTTATCTGCATAATAGGCAAGCAGTATGTAAAATAATGGTTCATTCTAAAATCGATTTTATGCCTAATCGATGCTGGAGATAAAACAATCTTACTCAAACGAACTAACCATAAAGTTAGAGATGTGGGGCTCACCAGAGAATATTGGAATCGCATCACATGCCAAAAATACTGTAGGTACTTCTCGTTCTAGAACTCTGTATTATAGCTATAAACTTTTTCTTTGTTCAGTTAAAGTAGAACAAGAAAAATACAAGTGGTTGTTTACAATGGGAAATTTCCTGGCAAAATAAAATGACTTGCATTATATGAGCAAGATTTAAGGACAAGTTATCTTAGATGCTAATTTCATAGAACGTTAAAAGTTAAAACACAATACATTAAAACAAGATAGGTCACGAAACGTGATCCATTTAATAATGATTATTGTCGAGGCGAATTACACCTCGAAGTTTCTACTGTGCTCAGTTTGCTCCAGTTTTCTGACACAAATATAGGGATTCACAGCTGCCAACATCACACGTGCCATAGTTAATATTTATTTTCATATCACTGAAACGAAAGTTATAGAAAACGTGTTTTATGCTCCGTGTTTTTACCGAGTGTTAGGAAAAGTAAATATTTATGTAGGTGACTGATAGGAAGTGGGGAAAATGAAAAGACCTATCATTGCATAAAGTATCACTGAGAAAGTTTAATTTTTTTATTATGAGAATTATATCAAGAATACCGTCTGAACTCTGGACTTTCAGATATGAATGTATCCCTCTGAATAACACAACATGTCACTAAATTGTGTAATAATGACACCGCTTTCTGGTATTAACACCCTTTTAGTTTCCCATCTTTTTTAAAGGCATACAATACATTGTATAGTTATCATCACCAAGTCGGGCAAAAGCACCTATAAACTTCCTGATTCGTAGCTTCTTTGGTTAAGTACAGCCTGACGACATTAAGAAACACTTAAATAGTTTTCTTGCCCGAGTCTCATATTGCCATTTAGTCTCTCAACAACTCCTTCTAAACTACGAAGTTTGCGAAGTATCCTGATTAACAAACTTTCTACAGAATGATTTTACAAACTCCGCGCAACAGAGAGTGAGCGCTTTCCATTGCATCGCGGCGCAAATAACTTAATCATCTGATCACCGAGACGTATCCAGCATTAACGTTGGGAATTATTAGCATTATATCGATTATTTGTTCGCACGGGGAATATAATTCGGATATTGCAGTCATCCGGTTTCATTGCACTTGTAACATTATGGTTTGCGATTCATGCGGCGCCGGGACTTTCACGTCTAATCTAAACATATACATAATATGCGCATCAAAATTGAATGGCCAGGGGATCGTGATACAGCTGTTACATGTCAATATGTTTGGCGTTTCTATTATTTTAAATCAGAAAAATGAAAAAAGTATCTATAAATATGTCCTGAAAAATGCCCCCTAAGGAGGCTATAGCCCCCGAAATGAATAGAGATATTTTGACATTCTTAATTATAAGCGTGTCAAATCGGGGGTCAAGAGGTTACAAATACACCAAATGTGCGTGTTCGATCTTGTCCCAGATTTCTTCCAAAATTATGAAATTAAAGGGTATTCTCCGAAAAAATTGTGCTCTTATTATAAACGCCTAGTCCGGCCCTGTCGAACCTCCTAGGTGTTTATAGTCGCCCGAGCTTATGGCCGTATGTATGTGTGTGTACTCCAGTATGAAAAAAAATCCTGCAATATCCTCTACAGGGAGCAGTTTCCGATTTTTCCAGTCGAAATTTTGCGTAGGACGGCGCATGCGTATAGACCCCAAGCCTATTGAAGGTCGCCTGAATCAGAAAAGCCGTTGCGCCTAGAGTTTCCGCGAGACACGAGACACGAGACGCCTCGTCTCGTCTCGTCTCGAAGCCGTTTTGTCTCGTCTTGAGAGCATTTTGTCTCGAATTTCGAGACGAGACGAGATAAAATCCTTCGAGACAAGCTCGAGACGAGATGAGACGAGACATCTCGAAAAATTGTAATGACTTATTATACGACTGGAAATAATAATTTTAAATTTTAATTAATAAAAAACAACATTGCATGGTGTGATCTGGCAATACCAATGATCTGTATACCTAGATCCATAATCCAATATACACAACTTCGTCCTCAACATTTTAATATTTATTTACAAACTTTTTTGCAGAGTTGCAACTTCTCTAATGTGACAAATAATGAAAGCACTTATTTTTTTGCAATGAATATGTTACCGTGAAAGACCGAAATTACTGAATGTCGGCATTCGACAAAATGCTTGGTGGAAGACCGAGTATTTATTAATTTTATCATACATTCGGTATTACCGGTATATGTCAACAAACACACATAAGCTTCGGTGGATGTCGAAAACGACAGTGATCAGTAATGAAAAATACACCAACCGAATACCGAGACGCGATAAATAATACATAAATAATAATATAAAATAAAGAATTTCTGAATTTTTCTGGCAACTTGAAAAAGTTGTCTTTTAATCAGTTTGGTGGCCAAAAACCCAATTAAAAATTAAATGAAAGATAAGTTTAGGTTTTCGTTAATTTAATGCCAAATATAGCGACAACTTTTTTAAATCAAAAAGCAAAATGTTTATTTTCAACATACACCATATATGAGTGCATGCTGAATGTCGACATTCGCCGGTGTTAGTTAGAAATATTAATATTTCACCTACAGGGTGTCCAACTTTAAAACTGTACAAATCCGTAAAATCTTCATTTTTGGAGATAATCACCTAAACTTTTTTTTGTTTGAAAGGCCTTCAAAAACCGCTTCTGACCTGTCTGCCATTTTCAAAATGCAAATCCAGGGCCGGCTGCGATTTTTTTATACCCCTGATTTTCACGAAAACCATTTAGCGATTTTTTTATTTAAAATCTGACCACACAGCGTTAATCAGAACACCCCAAAACCCCCATATACCAAATTTGAACAAAAAGTATACAGGGAGTTCCATTCCGTAGGGTATCAAAGTTGAGCAAAATAGGAATTTTAAAGACATCTGGCGAGTCAAGTGTGCCATGGAATCCCTTCAAAACAGTTGCATGGTCAACAGGACCACTTAAAATGTTGGTGTGAAAAGGTTTACTACAAAAATATACAGGGTATTTTTCTCTGAGCCATCTCAAATTTGGTATATGGGGGTTTTGGGGTGTTCTGATTAACGCTGTGTGGTCAGATTTTAAATAAAAAAATCGCTAAATGGTTTTCGTGAAAATCAGGGGTATAAAAAAATCGCAGTCGGCCCTGGATTTGCATTTTGAAAATGGCAGGAAGTTCAATAGAAGCGGTCTTTGAAGGCCTTTCAAACAAAAAAAAGTTTAGGCGATTATCTCCAAAAATGAAGATTTTTACGGATTTGTGCAGTTTTAAAGTTGGACACCCTGTATACAAGGTGATTTATTCATAAATACATTAATTTTAACCACGTTATCAGGGAGGTACAAATATGCCGTAAACCCAAAAAAAATTTACTGCATGTTTAAATAATGGGGCAAATTATCCCAAATACCACGTAACGAGACGCACCTGAACGCATGTGACTACGACCACACAGACGTATATAGCTTCGCTAAGCTATATACGTCTGTGCTACGACGTTATGCTGCGGCACCGGCCGCGACGTTGCTCTTAATTATTGATAATTTAAATACGAATAAATATTCAGTTTATTAATTTACCTAGTTGATATGACAATAACAGGGTGTTAGCACACCTTGGACTTGGCGTGTTCAGCATCTAACTCGAGAGACCCTTATCACTACACTTTTCACAGCACCCGTTATAACAATACAAGAGGCCTTCATAATCACACGCACAAAACGCACTCAGTGTCTACATAAACAAAGGCTGGAAAATACTGAAACTGTTTCATAAATTCGATAGATTTTGGAGATTTAAGACAAAAGTTTTATTAAAAACAACGGGCTCGTCCCAGCTCGTCCCTCCTATTTTTGAGGTCCCTGAACACGAATCTGACCTTAGTTTTTGGTTCTCGGATATACAGAAGTATTTTTAAATTTCCAAACGAGACAAAACGAGACGAGACGAGACAAGGCCTTATCTCGTCTCGTCTAGACCATTGTCTCGTCTCGTCTCGAAAAAGATTATCTCGAAATTTCGAGACGAGACGAGACAAGGCCTTATCTCGTCTCGTCTCGTCTCGTGGCAACTCTAGTTGCGCCCTTATGGCCCGTATGGACTTCACTAGTGCCGAAAGGCGCCCCGATCGGAAAAGCTATTCCGCCGTTTGGGCCATTCTTCCGATTTTGGGTTTCGCAATTTGGCGAGGCCGGCCGCAGAGATCGCCTTGTATATACAGACCCGTCCGTAATTTGGCACGGTGCGGATCTTCGTTCGGTTTCTGTCGGCTTTCTGACAGGCGGCAAGTTCATAGTGAAAACAATACCCAGTAAACTAACCTGGATGCCGTTACCGGTAGAATGTTTTTATCGGACAGACCAGAATGATTAAGTATAGATAGTAATTTTTATACCAGACTGGAAGGGCGTGGCCCAAAATGAGGAAACGAAGTGACTTCAAAGTGAGATTCTGTTGGAAAATACGTTTGTACAAAGTCACTTCCTCCGAGATCAAAGGACAGTACCTAAGACTTTCGTAGACTGTGGTAGTATTTCAGGTTAATTATTATTTTTGTTTGTAATTAGGTACTCCATTAAACAATCTGTGGGAGCATTTTAGGCGGAGCCAGTTTTGGCGGCGGTGGGGCAGACGGCTGGTTGATTCGAGACGGGTTGGACTGCGGACGTGAAGAATCGGACAGGGTCGTATTGCAAAATACTTCAAGTTTAATTTTCACCTCACAAAATATTGAGAGAAAAATGAATCATTAGGCAAAAAATACTATCTATACGTTGTAACTAAATTCGTGTAATGATTATGCGTGGCTCGTTCAGTGGGGAAATTCAAGATTCTTCCTAGATAAAAACCTGATGAGAAGTGTTACAATTTATTGTAATATTACAAAAATATGTGATTCAAAATTACGTGGAAAGATTTGAAGGGCGTATTTTTCAGATATGTCCTAAAACGCACTAAAATACACCCCATCCGAGCTACAGCCATGCAAAGTTACGATTATTTTGGACTATGACTGCAGTTATGCAGGTCTAAAATTTTCGTATTTTGCATTTTTTTTAAGCAACTATCCGTTTTTGAGAAAATCGCTGGTGAACGATTTAGGGTAATGTAGTGTACTTCAGTATAGATATTTATAAGAAAAAAAGTCTACCTAAGTAGTTATTTTTGTAGGTATCTCAACAATGCGTCCTTAAAATCTTTCCACGGACTTTTGAATAAATACAATACAGGTAAAAAATAAGTATTTTTAAAATCAAAAATAAATGGAACTGTCGTTCCAACGGCAATATATAAAAAATATAAGTGTGTCCCCGTATAGATATAACTATACTTGTAAACTTTTTTATTTTTCATTTGTCGGCAAAAAGTCATTCTTTATCAATAGTTTTGCTTGTTTTGAAACTGGGAACTCCAATACCAGATTTTCGAAAAGTTATACATGGCGTCCGAAAAGTTCAAAATACTAAAATCGTGTCAAGAGTAAAGTGATTTTTTTTTCAAAGTTAGCGAGAAATGTTATTTGAGAAAGTGGTTCCTAATACAACAAAAGGTCCAAATCTCCGATATTAATAGATTCTAATAAACTTCAAGAAATATTAATAATATTTTAACGTTTCTTTTTTGTAAACAGACCCAGATCGGATGAACCTGTCTATGGTACGCCTCAAACACTTCAGGGCTTACATGTTTACTTGTTTTCCAATGCTTCTTGAATAAACCGTAGTAACACATTATTGCTCTTAATATCTTGAACCACATTTTAAAAAATCGACTATTTCGTGTATTTTATTAGATTCTATTAATATCTGAAATCTGGGCCCTTTGTTTTTTTAGAAACCACTTTCTCGAATAACATTTTCCGCTAGCTTTGAAAAAAGAGCACTTTACTCTTGACACGATTTTAGTATTTTGAACTTTTCGGACTCCCTGTATAACTTTTCAAAAATCTGGTATTGGATTTCACAGTTTCAAAACAAGCAAAACTTTTTATAAAGAAAAATGAAAAATAAAAAGTTTACATGTAAAAAAACCGTGGTTACAGATGTTTCCAAATGATGAGTTTTCTGTTTCTATTTTTTCTTTAAAATTTTTATGTACATATTTTAATGTATAATAAATCCTAACTCTGACATACAATTTCTTCAAATAAGCAACTGGAAAATAGGGACATGGATGGACTCTTAAAATTACCTCCAAGCACTTACGCATCTTCGAATGTAAATAACAATCTTTAGTTTTAGTTTTTATGCACGCGAAAAACTGCATATTAACCAGAATACAGATTACCAAGCCCGGCGAAAATACCTCGAACTCACACGTTTCTGGAAAAGCCCCTAAAGTAAACAATAATCACCAATATTCATATTCTACATTTACCCGATTTCTTCTTTAGGAAAAAGAAAAAACTATATGCACAGTTTTTATAAGTGTTTCCGCAACCAGCCACTGCACAAGCCTCTCTGCCTTTGCCCGTCCTTGGGAGAAAACGTTTAGTCCGGCCCCGATAAATTCATTCCGCCAGACTCTGTTTTGACTCCCGGCGCGGGCTTGAGTGTCGCGGCTACTTATTCCTTAGGCTATGCCTTCTTTTTTAGGCACCAATACAAGAACCACGCAAACGGGTAATGAACGGGTTTACAGGCTAAATGTAATAATAATCGAAAGCTAAAAGGTGAGTTTTTGGCACAGTAGATGTGATTAAATCAACAACTATAATTTCCCTTTTTGGATAGTGAGATGTGGATCGCAGCCGTAGAAGTAATTATTTATTTAAAATAAATAGTAAACCACAATGAAAGGTCTCAGAAGTAGGTAGTATTTATTTGCGTAAAACTTAATACATACTAAAGATGGAAAGTAACACAAAGTAGGTATAACTGATGAATTACACAGGAAATTAAAGGAAAATGTTTGTCAAACATTTTCACGTATCAAATCACAAAACTCAAATCGTTTCACTCAACGCTTAGGCATAGGTAAGGTAATACTGTTGACTGACTTATTAGATAATAGACAGTTAAAGCAAATCCCAATACGTATTTATTACCTAGACGTAACTTATTGTGAGCGTGCGAAGATCGAATACGTAAAGTTTCAAAAGTACAGTTAAATCATGTTTTAAAACGTAACGCCAAGACGCCTCCTGAAAGTGACTTGAACGTTATTTATATCCTTTTATTGGACGTTTTTTGTTCCTATCAAAATCGCTGAAAATAAGTTCTTAAACGTTTGACATATTTTTAAAATGCAATTTCTAGTTGCTTCTTTACGGTTCTTTGTTCGTATATTCGTATCCACTGCGTTTCGGGTGAACGTACGTCAACCGTAAGTCCATTCAAGGAACGTACGTTTGAAGACTCTTTCACGCGCATGCGTATCTATCATTTTCTACGCCTACGTCTACGTACACGGCTTTGATTTAACTCTCTAATGTTAAAGCAATGCCCAATACGTATATAGAGGTAAATGACAGCTACACATGCGCGTTAAAGTTTTTCGAACGTTTCGAAAGAATTAAAGAGTTTTGACCTTCAGAAGGCGTCTTGGCGTTACGTTTTATACATTTGAAACTTGACATATTCTATCTTTGCATGCTTACGTGAATGTGTCTACGTAATAAATACGTATTAGGCTTCGCTTTAACCATCCATTAATAAAAAACTGCTCACAGCTGTCACGTCTGACACTTTTTAGCTCACATTACGCTTTCCGGAGACAAAATACAAAAATCATCTGTTTTCCAGGACATGAAGCTCTAGCCGTGAGAAATCTTAAAAATAAGTCAGTCGGCAGTACCTAACAGGATTTTAATATCTGAAACACTGGTAATTTTATCGAAAAGTCTAGGTAAATATTTGATAACGAAAATGTCCGTCAAATGTTAAATATTTTCTCGCTACAAAAACTATAAAGTGGGAAAACAAAATCCCTAAAAAAACGGGAGCACACCGTAGGTACTGGGTTATGAAAGTTGTGATGTTTGTTCCGTAATGGTTTGGACAAAAACAAGCAGATAATCTATTGTCTCATTATATTGCGACGTTTCGACTCAACCTAGAGTCTTCTTCATAGCATCTACAATGATTAATACAATTGCTAAGTATGTGTTTTTGTTATTGTTTACATTGAATATTATACAAATAATTGTTTTTTCCTTTCTTTCTTTTAATTTTTCTTTTTTAAAATATATTTAATAAAATTATTTTTTTATAAAAACTTATAATCAAACCTATAACAAGTTAAAGACATAAAAGTAAAGCTATGTTAACATTAAAAAATATTCTCTAATCAGAATCATTGAGCACTTATTTGAAGACAACACTTTATTTAAATTATAGTCTAAAATTATTTCTTATAGATAGGGGGGGGGGGGATCAAGGGCACAAATTGGCAAACTAACTCACCTGAGATATTTGATAAATCTTTGTCAAAGTTTTTTGCATAGTACAAGGTATATAAATATATACACAACTTTCATCACACATTGAGACGAGAGCCTTCAAAATTTGTACTGGGTTATTCGACATATTTTTATTTTTTACTCCAGAAACAATAGTTCAATATAAAAGTTGTAAAGGATGGTCCAATTTAAATGTGCACTGTTATTTTTGAGCTAAAAATAAAATTTAATGTATATGGAGGATCGTCAAAAAGTTATTTAAAAAAAAACAAATTTTTCGAAAAAATTTGACGGTATGTTAGTAATGAGTGTAATAACTATACAGGGAGTTTCAGAAAATGGTCGGTTCTTATCTTTGTCTTTCGGTTTGACTGGAAGTGAGCATTACTTTCACAATTATGTTATTTTTTTGATAGGGGTGCCGTGAGTAACGACAGTAGCGTCGCAAAAAAAAACAAGACAAATTCTTATTTTTGTGTAAATCAATCTTAATCTCAACGATATTTTTGGGAGACGCATAGGGGATGTAGTAGTATAGAAAAAATATGTAGGGGGTGCCGTGACAAACGACAGTGGCATCGCAAAAATCACAAAAATCTGATTTTTTCTGTAAATCAATGTTAGTCTCGAAGATATAAAAGAATAACACGATCATTTTAACTTTAAAATAATTCAAGAAAATTGTAAAATATGCGCATAATCTTGCAAGCATTCGTTACAGCTCACGAAAGAGTGCCTATTGCAAAACTAATATGTGGTTCAGTGCGCATTTGAGTTAAAATTAACTCTGAGAGTTACTGAAAATGATTAGAGCACCACAAAATGTTCCGCAAAGTTAGTATGATAGAAAATGACAATGAAGGGGCCTTGTACAATATATAGAGACTAAATTAATAAAGTAACATCTGCGGGGTGAGAAGATACATAGTCACTATAAGTAACTACATACTTATAGCTATACTTAATAAAGTAATTTTATTTTTTTAGACTAAAAAAATAACTTAAAGGCCTATAGTGGTCAGCCACCAATAATTTTTTTGGATGATAATAAAAAGCAAAAAATTCCGTTGCGACAATTTACGCAGGACAGTTTTCATTGATGAAAAAATTATTGGAAGATAGAAGATATCCTCCCCCGCACAAGAATGTGGTAGCTTCTGGGGTACTCCTAGTTTGGAGTATTGTGAGGGTGAGAATTATTATTATTATATCTTATTCAAAGGCTTAAATGACATTGATTGAAACAACTCTCCCAATAAAGGAACTCTAGGCCAAACCATTTTAATCAGCTCATTTAATAAAGAAATATTACTAGCGGAAATTCTATCAGAGATAGGCTTCATGTTAACAAAATTCTAAAATAAATTTAATAGGTGATTTTGAACTGTGGGGTATCCTACGTACAATGTTCTCTTCATTAAAAGTAATATACAGGGTTATTCAAAATCGAGTATTTTATCTACTTTAAAAATAGAGAGACCATGTTTTACTGTTTCCCAAATCCCTTTATTAACGGCCCTATTTGCCCTTAAAGTGACCCCTAATGCATGGTTTCTTCGCCATATCTTTTTAACGGTTTGGTCAATTTTCATGATATTTGGTACATGTCTACATATCCATAGATAATTATTTCACATACATATAATAATTCTAGTATTATAGTGCAATGTCCAAAATCGCCACTTATTCCCAACAATCTAGTTTATTATGCGCATAACTTGCTTTCGTAGAATTATTTTTTTAAATTAAGTTAAACCACTAGATACGAAATGTAAAAAAAAACTATTCTGCTACTTTTTTCATAAATTATGCCATTTTGCAGATCTGAAAACACCCAAAATTCAGCCATCATTGAGGAAAACATTTGACGAATTTTTGTACAAATGTTGAAATTTCAACCCTCAGAATTTTTTTTCCACACCTCTTTTTTTCACTTGTCTAGTTGATTATACAAAACCCCCCATTAAATGCAGCTCCCGGACCAAATGTTGCATTAGTTCTAGGTATTGTAACACTTCCATTACTCTCGTTCGAAAATAAATGTGCACCCTAGGGCTCTAGCTTTTGAAAACAAGTTAGTTTATGGAGGACAATATTTTGTAATTGATGTGGATAATTTCTTTCCAGTATCCAAAAGTCACAAATTTAGTTTTATCAAAACTTGAACGATAATAAAAATAATTAGTGAGAAGATGAAACAAAACCGGCAACTTCTTCTGGACTCGACGTACCACAGTCCTCCCATTACTCGGCATCAAACAAAACTACCATATCGTCAGCGTAAGCAATCATTCTAGAAGCAATTCTAATTCTAAGCTAACTATTTATATTCTGTTTTCCAGGTAGCTTTGAATTAATCAATAATGAACCCGCGGATGCCATCATACTAATAGACACGGACTAGCAGCAATGAATGTCATGAATATCAAAAGCCTTAAGAAGATATGTAAATACAGGTATTACCCATTTTGCCATTGTCAAAAAGATGACCCAATGACCCATGAAATTTTAACGCCAGCCCCCTGACTATATGTGTCAAATCAAAAATAGCATTTGAAGTCCCACCACCAGATCGAAAACCGTACTGGTCAATTATAAATGCAGGCCGGCTCTCAAGAAAGTTTAACACTCTAGTTTTTATATAAAACCCTTTCAGTGATCTTTGCAATGGTGTTTGTAAGAAAGATAGGCCATAAAATATTCAATGCTTGAATCTGACGCTCATATACAGGGTGAGTCACATCTAAAGGCAGAGCCGAAAACACAAGGTAGAATTCGCTAAAATAAGCACATATGCTTAATAAACATTAGCTCAAAAACGCTTGGTTCTCCATATACAGCGTGTTGAAACTTTTAACATATATTTTTTAATTTCTTTCGAGCCCGTTTAGGAATTGCAACAAAATTTGATACATATTATGGGTTGTCATTTTGTGCAATAATTTGGCCCTGTTCAGATAAGCAGCGGCGTAGATACAAATAATTTTATTTTAAATGCCAGCATAATCACCTTGGAACTAGTTTAAAAAATCCGAAATTACGAAGAAACTGTACCAGAAATAAAAAAATATCGAGAGGCGCTTTTTGTTCCAAATTGAATGGGCTATCCAAAAAAGGCAAAATTTTTGGTTTTGCACAGGGCACAGGACCGTATTTCTTTTTTTTTACAATTATTTTAAATTAATTAATTAAAGTAACTATTTGTATCTACGCCGCTGGTCATCTGAATGGGGCCAAATTATTGCACAAAATGGCAACCTACCGATGCATAATGTGTACCAAATTTGGTTGAAATTTTTAAACGGGCTCGAAAAAATTTCAAAAATATATTATTTTTGGAGAATTTTCAACACGCTGTATATGGAGAACCAAGCGTTTTTGAGCTAATGTTTATTAAGCATATGTGCTTATTTACCTTGTGTTTTTGGCTCTGCCTTTAGATGTGACTCATCCTGTATAAGTCTATTTTTTTAATAGGACCATACCACGTCCATATATACAGTGCCCGCCAAAAGGTAGGAACCATATTATGGGATTTTTTTTATTTTTGGGCTAAGATGAAACTACTCTGGGGCGATCATCTCTGTTTCCAAAAAGATTCGAAATGAGATCTTTAAACGCCGTGGCGTAATTTGACATACTTGTCAAAAATGACATTTAATTAAATAAATGGCCAAAATACGCTTTATTTATGATTTTATCGAAAAAAGTTATTTGAAAAAGTTGCTTGGAATTTTATTCTACCCCGATGTGCAAATTTTCGGACAAAAATTCTGACAATGATAAATTTTTGCGAACTACGTTGTCTCATTTTATAGAAATAACAAAAAGATAACCTCAAAAAAATTACGACTAAAAGGTCCATCCAAAAACCAACGTAAGTGGCAAGATACCTAGAAATTGAAATCTTCAGCTTATTCTCAGTCCCCAAAAACCCAGTAGTTCCAAATTTCAGTTCAGCAGTTTTATTATTTTGAAAGATGTAGCCATATTACAATTTTAAAAAAATTAACTTCAACGCCCTGTACCTCTTAAACAAACAACATTTATATGAGGCATATTGTCCTCAATTGTCATATTTTGGCCCGAAATATATGCAGTTCTATGGATCACTATTTGCGGGACACCCTGTAAGACACTGCTTATTTCACTGATATTTTTTAAACTACTTAACGGCAAATCGTCTTCCGAATCGTCACCTTCCAGATTTTCTTCCACGGCCAAAATACCACCTTTTCATTTACCACATTTTAACCTTTACACCTGTTTTTTTAACACTTTAGGATTCCCTAAAATGACGTAACTCCTTGGAATTTACCACGTTTTGAGTCCCATCTTTCCATTTAATTAATGTATCCATGCTGATTAGTTTGTATTATTGCCAACATTGTTTACTTTATAAAAGACAATAATAAATTGCCGGTCAGCTGATGTATGTTGGGGTTAAAACACCGGGACACACCGAAAGGCTCGCTAACAGACATATATGGCAATATTCGCCATTGATGTTTATGGAAATAAAGTTAACAAACAGGTGAATATGATATACATCCATTAGAGGAATAGCAACTAAGCTTTTTCAAACGTACGCCAAAATTAAAAAACGCTGTAACTTTTGAACGGTTTTGAATTGAAATACGTCACTTGGAGAGACCATGTATCATTCCAATTACTATCTTAAGGTGTATAAAAGTCAAATTGGCATTTTTCTCATATATGCCACTTAACTAAATTAACGACGATATACAGGGTGTCCAACTTTAAAACTGTACAAATCCGTAAAATCTTCATTTTTGGAGATAATCCCCTAAACTTTTTTTGTTTGAAAGGCCTTCAAAAACTGCTTCTTTTGAACTTCCTACCATTTTCTAAATGCAAATCCAGGGCCGGCTGCGATTTTTTTATACCCTCGATTTTCACGAAAATCATTTAGCGATTTTTTTTTTTATTTAAAATCTGACTTCACAGCGTTAATCAGAACATCCCAGAACCCTTATATACCAAATTTGAATAAAAAATATACAGTGAGTTCCATTCTGCAGGGTGTCAAAGTTGAGCAAAATAAGAATTTTAAAGGCATCTGCCTAGTCATGTGTGCCATGGAATCCCCTCAAAACAGTTGAATGGTCGACAGGACCACTCAAGGTATTGTTATGCAAAGGTTCAATACAAAATATACAGAGTGTTCTTATCTGTGCCATTTCAAATTACTGAATTTTTGGAACTTTATACGGTTCAAAAATCGAGTAGGTATATCAAAACCGCTCCACATACTATAAACGAACTAAATCTAAAAAGTACAGAAGCCTGCCAGTCAGTAAGTCCATATCAGTTAATGTGGCTAATGTGCCACAACAGGAAACTCGCAGAAAATGTGTCATCTTAGACAGTGACTTTGTTGAGAAAGGTCCAATAATTTAAATTGTTTTTATTTGTTGGTTGGCATTTTGTAAAGAAATGAATAACTTTTGTGTTTATTAATATTTTTTAAATGATTCCAGAGCACTCCTGGCCAGTATAAAGTTTAATAAAAATTCAGAATTTTGAGATGGCTCAGAGAAAAATATCCTGTATATTTTTATAGTAAATATTTTCATACCAACATTTTGAGTGGTCCTGTTGACCATGCAACTGTTTTGAAGGGATTCCATGGCACACTTGACTCGCCAGATGTTTTTTAAATTCCTATTTTGCTCAACTTTGACACCCTACAGAATGGAACTCCCTGTATACTTTTTGTTAAAATTTTGTATATGGGGGTTTTGGGGTGTTCTGATTAATGCTGTGTGGTCAGATTTTAAATAAAAAAATCGCTAAATGGTTTTCGTGAAAATCAGGGGTATAAAAAAATCGCAGCCGGCCCTGGATTTGCATTTTGAAAATGGCAGACAGGTCAGAAGCGGTTTTTGAAGGCCTTTCAAACAAAAAAAAGTTTAGGTGATTATCTCCAAAAATGAGGATTTTACGGATTTGTACAGTTTTAAAGTTTGGACACCCTGTATATATACGGATTAATTTTTTATTGTTGTAAGTAATTAGTTTGTTGTTTTCGATTTTCATTTAGGACAACTAGTTTTAGTTTTAAATCGTCAATGGATTCGTTTACTTTAGCCTTGATTTTTTTGTCAACCGGTGTTACTTTATTGATAAATTAAATTTTTCTTCTTTTTTTCTTTTTACCGCGAATGTTAAGAACGTTTGTAGAGTAACTTTGAAGTAAATTTGAAGTCAGTTGCCTGGTATCGGAATGAACGGAAACTCGAAGACCAAGTTAAAAAGTTAAAACTTGAGAAGCTGTTTTAGCAATGATGTAATACAAAACCTAAGGGACAAATTCTAATTGAAGTAGAACTACGTTTTTAAGCAATTCAAAGTATAAACCTAAAGTATAGACAAGGCTACCCAAAAGTAAAGGTTTACATTTTTAGATAAGGTCAGCCTTAATAATAGTAATACAAGTAAATAATAAGCGTGACTATAAATAATATCTGCTTACCTACTGATAATAATTAATGTATGCTACAGATTAAAATTTATACTTTATTTAGTGTATAATATGGGATTTTGTTATTAAATCATTCAATTCAACGCATGCGCAGTTTTCGAAAAATCGCTCGCTCCGGTCGACTTTTTTTGTTTGAAGGGGAAACTTTTTGAATCATACTTATTTCGTTTTTGTAAAGCTTACGTCCTCCCCTTTATAGCCACCAAGTCTATTTTTTTAATAGGACCATACCATGTCCATACGTCATTGGAAATACCTCTCAGGTATCAATACGGTGGTAAAAAAATTAAATAGAATGAAAATAAGGCAGAGTCACACGGCAGAGTCACACGGGACCTCGTCTTAATTGATATTGACTTTGCAGATGGGTTATTTAGTAGTAATCAAATTCAGAACCTGGCTGCTGCAACTTGATTATTTACTCAACGACGGGAAACATTGGATTGCTCTATATTATTAGGCGCTTTTAACACCTTGACTGACCTGATTGGCGGGCTGTCGTCGGAGGTCGCCTTCAGTTATATTGGACAGCCAACAGAAACCTTCGTAGTCTCGCAAATAGCAAACACAAATATCTAATTTCAGGTAGAAATTGTAACGTAATACAATATTCATAAAGGTTATGAATCATAAGCTTTATATATAAGTATAATAGATAAGTAGACACCCTGTATGTTTTAATAGTGGTTTTGTCATCCAAATTATATATCATCAGCGTTAAAGCGTTGACTGACGTATTTATAAAGACTTCTCACGGCTATAGTTTTATGTCCTGGAAAACAGATGGCTCTGATGGCTAACAATGTGTTCTGCATTATATTTTATCTCCGGAAAGCGCATGGTGAGCCAAAAATGTGTCCGACGTGACAGCCGTGAGCAGTCTTTAATAATATATCAGTCAACGGTTAAAGCCCGATTTGTAAACTTTGACCTTTGACGTTGGCGTTTGAAGTTTAACGTTTGAAGGTTGGACATCGAAGATTAATAATAATAATAATTCTTACCCTCACAACACTCCAAACTAGGAGTACCCCAGAAGCAACTGAATGCTTGTGTGGGATTTGATGTTAGTATCTTTGAACTCAAATTCCGTTGCCGTCGGGATAACCAACATTTATCTTTTTCCGTTTGCCGTTGCATCTCAGACCAATGAAGTGCCATTTTAGGATCATGTGAGAGGTCACATGGTTTCCCGGCTTATCAGCTGATCTCTGTATTGATTTTGTGTGATATTTTTAATATTAATTATCCAAATTAACACTACACTACATAGTAATAAACATAATGGATTCAGAGTTGCTAAATCGGAATATTGAAACCGATCGACTTCGCTCTGATGAAAATGATTGTTGTTTTATATTTGTTTAGTTTGTTCTTCTGGCGTTGATAACAAGCAGGCGTATAGAAAATTCTAAACGAAACGGAAAAAGATTATATACGCGACTGAATTTAAGATGCCAACGCCCCGACGGGCACTATGCGAACTAACTATATATGGGCCATTGTCACCTCTAGCTTTGGGCACACTTTGGGTTTACACTGCGTTGTTCTTTGTTCTTGTTCATTGTTCTTGTCATCTTCTATATATTTTGTGGTCGTCTTCATAAAGTTATTTGGTTATTAGGTAAAAGTTCCCCCCCGACAATCGGCGCCCGCCAATTGTGGGGCGAAAACAGCGGCCGGGCCGGACGTAAGCACGGCACAAATCTTTCCAAATTTCGGATTTTCGGCGGGTTTCCGCGAAGTTTCTATGTTGCAAAAGGTGCAAAATAGTGTGGTGATCAGTTTGAGCTGCATATAGTAAAAATTCATCCGGTTTATAACCACAAATATCGCCATGAAAAGTGAGGTGTCAAAGGAAATTTGAAAATTCATTTTCTCGGAAACTACGCCCGAGCACCAAAAACTAAGGTCAGATTCGTGTTCAGGGGCCCCGAAAATAGGGGGGTAGCCAAAATTTTAAAAAAATCGGGGCAGACATACACCGCGGGAAACTGTACTTACCGGTTATTATAAAGTTTAAACATTATTGTTTATGATTTATGTAATTGCAAACGCAACAGGCAACTAAAAATGAACTAAAAGCAGAATTCCAAATAGAGAACTTTGTTGGTTAAATTAAATTGATTCGAAACTTGTTCCATCTCGAAAATGTTTTCAGGAACAAACGAACAAAAAAAGTTTAGGTTGGGACCTCGGCGATCGAATCAAGACGGTTTTTCGTCCGAATCTCGCACTAAAACTTCGTAATTACACTGCATAACACTTTAGCATGTTCAAATTCCACTTCTGATAACTGTGGGAGGCCTTTTGGGCGTGGTAATCATAATAAAAATCACATTTTACTTGCGTTATTTCATTTTATAACGACTCTTCTTTAACTCTTCTCTCTTTTTTGGCACAAGCGTGGCGGGAATATTTAAACATTTGAATTCAACTGTTGTTATTTACCACATTATTATAATAGCCAACTTTAGAAAATAAAGCTTTTTTGACTGATTTTGAACAAAACAAAAAACATAATATACGGATCAACAAAATGGCATGGCCTATAGACTTAGTTTAGCATTGAACCTACAGGGGGCGTATTTCTTATATTCAATCGCGTGTAAGACTTTGGAAACAGAGCTGAGTCAACGTCAAACGGAAACGTCAAACGGGCAAGTTTATAAATCGGAATTTATTATTCTTGGAGCCCTGAAACTAGTTTTATTATCCTGATATCTGTGATCTTTCGAACAATTCCGAAATAAGTACGTTTGCATATTGAGATTGAAAATAAATATTGCGATTAATTTTGAAGTATTGCTTGGCAACTGCATATATACACACAATACCACGCCAAACCAATATTCTCTTTTCAAAAATAAACATGTCTCCTCGGTAAATTAAATCTCTTCCTATCGTAGAACTCCAATCAGGCCATGCATGTCTAATGAAATATATTAAATTTTGTGTTCGGCGAGGCGACCGCAACTGCCGGAGAAATCTGAAACACGGGAAGAATCCTATTCTGCGAAACCGGATACGTGCCCGGCGAGCACAACTGCACACCGGTGGGTCGTCTGGCGTTGTTTGCGTTTCGGGGGTTGGCAGGGTGGGCTTGGAGGGGGGGGTTGCTATGGCTGGGACTCTTGTTAGAGCAAGATTATCCTTGATTTTATCAGACAGCTGACGTCTACTCGGCGTCGCCAAGAGTGGACCGGGAGATAACGACACGTTTTGGTAACGTTTAATGCCCGTCTGCCGTGCAAAGGTATAATATATTTCATTACTTGAAAGCGATTAAAGCAATAAAAATGACCCCATCCCTGTTAGCAAGTGTAGGGTTAATAATTCAAATTGTATAAAAAAATTAGGAAAAAATTATCCATGCCCGTCAGCCGTTAGCAGTGGATGATTCTTCAGAAAAAAAGATACAGCGCTAACTCATCGGCAGACGGTTTCGAGTGATAAGTCCTGCAGGACCTCCATTTGAAGTTGTTAAGGAAAATTGTGAAAACAACTTATTAATGCCCGTCTGCCGAAGTCAAGATACATTTAAAAGCTCCAAAGAAGCCTCAAAAAACAATCGGCAGACATATAGAATATGTACTTAATAATTAATAAAAAATGGTTTTTGCAATATTTTTGTAACAAAAAAAAATTATAGATGCCAGCACCAAAATTGAACGACATGTATTTAACAACCGCAAAATGTATATTTTTTAAACGGCAGATGATTCCACGTGTTAGAAAAAAAAATGCATTGTTAACAATAATGTAAAATTTTAGTAATAAAAAAACAATTAATGCCCGTCTGCCATTGTAATATTATAATAAATATGCTATTTTGAAACGATTATGATTATCGGCAGACGATTCTGCATGTTATGGAAAAAATTACAGTATAAAATAATAATGCAAAGTTCTGTAGAGTACCTACCCCCCTCGTAATAGACCAGTCGGCAACGAAAAAAGAAAGGTGGTAAACTTCGACGCGTGTATGTTACCACCAAGCTCTCGAGAACTGCTGCAACACATTTTGAGAGCAGTCTATATTGCATAGGTATGGAGTAATGCAACGTTAGCCACACCGACCACCTTGGATCCCCTAATGCATGGGTGGAAAATATCGAATACCAACACGGTACACAGGACCGTATCTGAGGGGGGGTTTTGGGGGTTCAAACCCCCCGAAATACCGCCATTTTATATTCTTGTGCATCAACACTAGAACGACCTCCCCGAGCACCAGTGAATCAGTGAGAGTAATAATAATTATTTATTAAACTGGTTTTCCAGTAGAGCATGAAAACCCGCTCGAAAACTGCCTAGGTACTAAATATAATTTTGGAATCAGTGCAGCACGAGTTTTATCATCAGAAAATGCCTTCAAATAAAATAAAACATAAGAAAATATAATAATAGTTGTACTGGATAACAAGGTTAGGACTATGCATAAGAAACAAAAAACTGGTCTAAATTTTGCCGACGCGACGTTTCGTCGTTATATTACGACTTCTTCAAGGCTCAATTAAAATTCATATTGATCTGTTGGTCGTCAGTGTGGTTTGTAATGAATGATTGTTGCAAGTAGCATTTTTAAATAATTTGACAAGATGTTTGTTTCAACACAATGCTTGTGCCATAATTAAAATGCATTAAACTGAATTTTAATTGAGCCTTGAAGAAGTCGTAATATAACGACAAAACGTCGGCAAAATTTAGACCAGTTTTTTGTTTCTTATGCATAGTCCTAACCTTGTTATCCAGTACAACTATTAAAGATACTAAGGACGTGAAAACTTTATTTAGAAAATATAATATGTACCTCGGCACTGAAGTTCTTTTTATGACTCATGTGGTTTATTTGCCTCGGCCAGAGGCCTCGGCAACTAAATTCCACATGAGTCATAAAAAGTTGAACTTCAGTGCCTTGGTACATAAATAACTATTTTGTTAAAATTTTTAGAATCAGAAACCTATTAGTTATACGACGATAATGTCGAAGAAATTCAGAGGATTTTGACAAATCTCGTTCGGACTCGCATTCGAAGCCTGAAATCGAAGACCACTACGAAGCGAATGACAATTAAAATACTGAAATAAAAATATTGTTTCATAAATAAAAAATTTATTAATAAAAAATTCTTATTAGTAGTTTTGTGGTTCTGAAAAGAACCGTTTTTTATCTGTAGTGTCGTTGCTGTGCTCTTTCCGCTTACGGGTGAGGGGGTGGGGATGTAGGTAATTGTGGGGAATCGCGAATCTTGTAGTGGGTACTACGGTCAATTGCCAAGAGCCATTGACAACCCCGACAATGGCATTAAATTATGTTAATACAAAAATTTTACTTTCTCTCTGGTATAATGGAAATTTGCATTATTATTTTATACTGTAATTTTTCCATAACATGCGGAATCGTCTGCCGACAATTATAACCGTTTCAAAATAGCATATTTATTATAATATTACAATGGCAGAGGGGCATTAAACGTGTTTTTATTAGTACAAAAAAATTACGTTATTATTAACAATTTAGTTTTTTCCTAACACGTGGGATCGTCTGCCGACAATAATAATCGTCTTAAAATAGCATATTAATTTTAATATTACAATGGCAGACGGTCATTTATTATTGTTAAAAATAACCTAATTTTTCATCAAAATTTTTTCGTCTGCCGCTAACGGCTAACAGAAAAAAACCGTCAGCCGATTGCATTGTCTTATAAGATTGTATTAGCCCTAATTATGCATTAAATTGGCAGACGGGCATCTATAATTTTTTTTGTTCCAAAAATGCTGCAAAAACAAATTTTTATTAATTATTAAGTACATATCCTATATGTCTGCCGATTGTTTTTTGAGGCTTCTTTGGAGCATTTAAATGTATCTTGACTTCGGCAGACGGGCATTAATAAGTTGTTTTCACAATTTTCCTTAACACCTTCAAATGGAGGTCCTGCAGGACTTATCACTCGAAACCGTCTGCCGATGAGTTAGCGCTGTATCTTTTTTTCTGAAGAATCATCCACTGCTAACGGCTGACGGGCATGGATCATTTTTTTCCTAATTTTTTTTATACAATTTGAATTATTTACCCTACACTTGCTAACAGGGATGGGCTCATTTTTATTGCTTTAATCGCTTTCAAGTAATGAAATATATTATACCTTTGCACGGCAGACGGGCATTAAACGTTACCAAAAACGTGTCGTTATCTCCCGGGCCAGAGGGGGAACTTAAAAACCTTATTTAAACAAACTTTCATTTAAGCCATGTACTGAGACGAATAAAAAAAGTTTTTTATTCAAGAATTCAAATTTACGTTGAATTCTTTTTTCAAATAGCTGGTTGCGCGAATTGTGCAGAAAATACATATTTCGGCAACTATTGCCTATCAACCAATCACTGTCCAAGAAGTTAATTGGTAATTACTTTTCGCACGACAAGCAAATGACAGATTTGACTTGACATGACGTGACATGACTTGACATGACTTGAAAAAGTTGTCTTTGAATCAGTTTGGTGACGAAAATCCCAATTAAAAATTGAATGCATCTGGTTTACGTCACAAATAAATTTCCGAAAATCATCTGTTTCAGCAAGCGAACATCTCATTATTCCCCCTCCTAACGCATAGCTGCACTTCATTGTGGCGCGTTCTAATTACGCAGGTATTATTGATAGGTATATACTCTTATAATCCGTGGATAGTAGGTAAATTCTTCGGAGGAGGGTAATTTTTGAACACTTATTACAATTTTAGCAGAGGTTCAAAGTGCGGTGGGATATTAGAGTCCCGCGTAAGTCAATTTATATGAAAAGTGCTTGAACCTAATTATTTAATACATTCGCAGAGCCACCATATGCCTCTAAATCTAAACCATTCCTATAGGATCAGCAAAGTATATTAATATATCTTTATAATAGGTTGGCTAATGTTAACCCCTAAGAAAGGCCGAAAGGCCTTATGATAATACAATTTTGATAATTAGGCACGTATTGTAAACACGTGGTGATTTGCATCTGCTATGGTTACTCGAAATACCTACTAGGTGCTTAATTTTTCACTATAGATTATGAAAAAACTGGAAAGAAAGTGGATTGCGCTTTTTTCTTGTTGGACGACCCTGATAACATGCGCTAATAATTTATACTGGTACTATGCCAAAAGTAATATTTTGTTGACGACCCAAGTATACTTATTTGTTCAAGGAACATTTCAAGCAGTACTAACTAAAAAGTATGTTGATGGTTGCTATTGTTATTATCAAAAGTAATATACCACCACAAGTAATCAATTCATAATTTAATATACTCTATATTCCTATTCAATTTACGGCTATTATTGCCAGCACAAATAATAATGTGAATTACCCCTGCCATAAGAAATAAATAATTAGATTGACTATATACCTATATTTCCATTCCATTTCCATTTAGTTTTTTTCCATAAAAGTATTCATCGAAGGTATGTTGTAATCATTACCGCCAGAAGTAATGATGGAAGTTGATACTATTACCACCAAAAGCAATAATTTGGTGTGTACCTATTAAGTACTGCCTGCCTATTTAATTTGTTCAGGTGATTCAGAAGCTTATTTTGTAACTACTGCCCTTTCTGATATTGACGCTTTGGAGAAGGGGATCAGTTTCTGCTATCTTGTCGTTTCGAGAGCGTTTTCCACTACAGGTCGAGAACGGAATACCTAAGTAAACATTATTTGTTTTGCTTTGAAATTCGTGGCTTCTTACCGAAGAGGGGGTACCACGGTACCACATTATACTAGATTTATTAGGCGAGGTCGGAATATGTTTTATCTGTACATGCAATATAGGTATATGTGTTTGTATTGTAAACTAAACATTAGTATTGCCCCGAAACAGCATTTTAGGCAGCGGCTCTGTTCTCAACAGTTTGCCGACTCCCCTCTGTCTGGTGAAGCGGCTTGTTCGTGCCTCGGATGGATGGTTTCAATTAGCTTACCTGCACTCCGGCGAAGATCCTTCGTGCGAGCGACTATTATCCGCGTTGCCGGTTCTAATCTTCATAAATCGTATTTGCCGCAATATCGTATATCGCCCCGCCGTCGGAAAGATAAAAATTGTTTAATTTACGCTTCAATGGCGTTGCGCGGAAGTATACATAGCGATCGATGCTTCAGATTTATCGCCAAGCTTCGAGAAAGGCAGTATAGAGCTCGTTCTTACTCTGAGTAATAACGAAAGGTTATTATATGCAAAGAAGCTCATTGTCTTTCATAGGCGTATCACGTGAATATAACCTCTTAGGCGAATATATGCATAGGAGATAAGAACTGTTGACAATGTTTTTTATTTATTGATTTTATGCAAAAAAACTCTATTTCGATTCGTACGGAGATAAGAACCTTTGATAACCTTCCTGTTGTTTTTTTTTTTTCAAATTTTTTAACCAATATCTTTTGAAACAAATAATGAGGTACACCGAGTTCAGACCTTGCATATGCATCTTGAGTAGTCTAAGAGCAATAAAGAGTTAGGTTAGGTGATATTTTCTTTAATATACAGCGTGTCCATTTACTATTCCCTTCTTCGATTGTGGCTATACTTTTAACTATAAAAAAAATCGGTTCGGGGGATCCAAATAAGGTAAGATGGAGCACATTTTAAAATTAGTTTGGTATATACAGGGTGTTCCAAAAAAGTGTGTCGACAAAAAAATATATTTTTTTAAATGGAATGACCCGATTTTTTTATCGCAAATGAAGCCTATCAAAGTATAGTATACATCCCGATATTATTTCTGCTTCCATCTGCGGCGTTGCCAAGTTATAATTTTTTTAATGTATTTTTTGCTAAATACCAACCCTTCATTAATATTGCTATATTTTTCTTGCGGCTTAATTTTTTCTCTTGAAACTTTGGTTGTGGATTTACACTTAAATATTATATAATAATAATAATATTAATTTAATATAATAATAATAAATATAATAAATATTATATAATAATGTTTAAATTAATATTGTATTTGTTGAAAATTTTTGTACAGGATGTTTCACTTTTTCCGCCAAAACTCCGACATTTTCAAACTTAATTTACTATTTTTTTTCAAATAGAACACCCTATATCTAACATTTCTATTGGATAGAGCATTCATTCGGCTTTAATTTGATACCTAATACAGTACCTTTATCTCTAGCAGTTTTTTCAAAAATCCAGTATAAACAGAAAATTTGCAACTTTTTTACTTATTACATACATGCAAATTACTCGAGAATCAAACTTGTACTTATTTAAAAAGCTGCATATCAAAAAAGCGTTAGTACCAGTTACAATCTGTAGTTTACCATATTTTTGTATACCTACTACACCTGCCTAAATAGAATATTAAATTAAAAAGTTAAAAGTTTTAGGAGAACTCATAGGTGGTCATGGTTCTGTTTCTAGTTTGACATTTGGTAAATATTTCATTTGCTGCTTGTATTCTGTGTTCGTTGTTTAATTTCAAACAGCAAAAAGTTGTCACAAAATAAATTATTGTAAACAAGACTTGATAAGTAAGATTTTCGTAATTGGTGAATGTTTTGGAAATTGTTTTTTGGCATCTCGAGTTTATGCCCAAAAATTCCCAGATAGAAGGCATCCTGATACCAGAATGCTGCAGAACTTAAAGGAGCGATTCGATCGCACAGGAAATGTTGCCTATGAAAAGCAAACTAGAACAAAACCAGTTTTAAATGAAGAAAATCTTAGCTATAACATTGGCTGTTGTGTAAGACTCTGAAATAAGTGTAAAACAACTGAGTCGGGATTTAGAAATAAAAAAGTCCTCAGTAGGACAATGCCTTAAGCGTAACAAATTTCACCCATACCATGTGCAGTATTGTGCAGTTACACCAGGAACTGAATGATAAAGATTTTCAAAAAAAGTAAGGACCAATTACAAAATTATGGATTATTCCTCCCCAAACATTAATACTCCAGTTGTGTTGAAAATTATTCACAAAAATCTTATGAGGGTTTTGCGTATCATAAAAATGAAAACTATGTCTATTTACAAAACCATTTCTGTGGAATGTAGATTCATCGGTAAATAATACAAATTTAAGAAAAATTTCGTCCTCCGCTGCTTGACCTTGTTCCAATGTACAAAAAGTTACTCTTTTCTGAAAGTCTTTATCATTTAGTTCCTGGTGTCACTGCACATGGTATGGATGAAATTTGTTACGCTTAAGGCATTGTTCTACTGAGGACTTTTTTATTTCTAAATCCCGACTCAGTTGTCTTTTGCTACCCGAGGTGCGATCCCCAGAAGGGGTTCCGGTCCCATCGGCCTGCTCATGGATCCCTCCCTGGCCAGAAGGTCGGCACCTATGGCAGAGTCACTTATTTCAGGGTCTTCCACAACTGCCAATGTTATAGCTAACTGATTTTCTAATTCATTTTGTGACAATTTTTTGATGTTTAAAATTAAACAACGAACACAGAATACAAGCAGCAAATGAAATATTTACCAAATGTCAAACTAGAAACAAAACCATGACCACCTATGAGTTCTCCTAAAACTTTTAACTTACTGCTAGAGATAAAGGTACTGTATTAGGTATCAAATTAAAGCTGAATGAATGCTCTATCCAATAGAAATGTTAGATATAGGGTGTTCCATTTGAAAAAAAAAAATAGTAAATTAAATTTGAAAATGTCGGAGTTTTGGCGGAAAAAGTGAAACATCCTGTACAAAAATTTTCAACTTGGTTCTTAGTCATTAATAAAATGGTTAAGTGTAAATCCACAACCAAAGTTTCAAGAGAAAAAATTAAGCCGCAAGAAAAATATAGCAATATTAATGAAGGGTTGGTATTTAGCAAAAAATCTTGTCATTCCATTTAAAAAAATATATTTTTTTGTCGCCACACTTTTTTGGAACACCCTGTATATACCAAACTAATTTTAAAATGTGCTCCATCTTCCCTTATTTGGATCCCCCCAACCGATTTTTTTTATCCTTAAAAGTATAGCCACAATCGAAGAAGGGAATAGTAAATGGACACGCTGTATACGGCTACTTTCTGGATACCTCTTTATTTTTATATAGTATATATTAAGGACAAGGACACATAAACAAAAGTAAATTGAAAAATTACTAGATATAACAAAAACATTGTTAATATCTAGTATGAATATATACGAAAAAAGTATTGGTGTTGGGAGCATGATAGAGAAAAAAGTAAATATAATAAATTGATTATTATTACCTAATAAATTGGACTTCAGCTGGAGAGAAAAATTGAGTGTATTTGATTTAAATTTTTGAATTGTGCTTGTTACTAACATGTTTGCTATTCGTGTTTGTTACAGGGCAAGGCACTCTAACATACTTTTCAATAATTTCCAAATATCAATTATTTCCATGGCTCGCTAGATTTCGAACAATAAAAGATACAGAAAATATTTTCCTACAAAAGTTGTTGAGAATGATAAGGACATTCAATATATAGGAGAAAAATGGTATGTTTCACCATGACAAAAGAAGGCCGCTCGGAAGAGCTATCGATCGTATCCGCCA
The DNA here is from genome assembly GCA_963920635.1 of Pseudeuparius sepicola. Taxonomy (NCBI): domain Eukaryota; kingdom Metazoa; phylum Arthropoda; class Insecta; order Coleoptera; family Anthribidae; genus Pseudeuparius; species Pseudeuparius sepicola. The sequence goes on along the minus strand of OY987300.1, from coordinate 63,490,497 downwards.
CAGATTTTTTCTGTCAAAAATACCCGAGGTATTTTGAGAGAGTATATATATTTTTTGATATTTTGTACTCATATACTTATTTATTTATTTTAATCTGTGAAATACAAAAAATTAACCAATATTTTCTGTAGAAAAATAGAGAGGAGTACCTGCATTTGTTTGACAAACGCGCAAGTCCCTCGGGCTGGTGTCCTATAGGCTACATTTTAACCGTTTTATAGCCGTCCTAAATTATCTTTCTATTTTGCATGTATTTCGGTAAGAATTTATATTTAAATTTGTTTTATGATTGATACATATAGACTTGGATATGTCGATTTTGGTTACAAATGGAAATTAATGAACACACCTATTATACAGTGTGGTCATTTAAGTATGCAACATATGGGACTTTTTTTTATTAATTGCGCAAGCAAAATACAGACATTGCCGAAAGTTGATGCATGTTCAATAATCATATTAGGTGCATTTAGAATGGTTGCAAGTGGAACAGCATACAGGATACGCCAAAAAATATAAAAATTGCACAAGAGTAAAGTACCCTTATTTCAAAAAATTCAGCAAAAGGTTATTAAGAAAATTTGTTTAGAATTAAAAGCTATGCCTAAATACCAAAAAATAGCCTCCTAAGAAAAACAAAAATTTTCGTCAATTTTTAAAGTTTTGTTTAATATCGTTGCAACAAACATCAAGCTGGTGATTCCCTACAAAAGTTAATTTTACAAATATGCTAGAACAAAATTATGCGAAATTGATATAATTTTGATTGATTTATGAAATTGTTTAGGGTGAATATTAAAACAAATTTTTTTAGGAAATTATTACCTAATGATTTTCAAAAAAATATATTTCTTTTTCTTAGGAGGCCATGTTTTGTTATTTAGGCATAACTTTTAATTCTAGACAACTTCTCTTAATCACATTTTCTGAAATAAGGGTACTTTAAATTTTGTACAATTTTTATATTATTTTACCTACCCTGTATGCTGTTTGACTTGCAACCATTCTAAGTGCGCCTAATATGATTGTCGAACATGCACCAACTTTCTGGAATATTTGTATTTTCGTGACCACACTGTATAACAATTGTATTTTTTCTACTTTACATGTATATTTGTCGTTTTTTTGCAACCTGCAGGATTATTAAGAAGTATTGTTATTAGCAGTGCAGTGTTACTCTTCTTCATTCTAATTGGTCCAAATTTTATGTTTCTAATTTCTAATAAGGGATATAAGCTTTGATGCAAATTGTTATATAACAATAGAATATGTAATAGAATAGACTTACTATTTAAATGAATATTGAAAATTTATGATCCTAATGGATATAAACTTCCAAAAATTGAATAAATTGTTTTCTAAAAATTTGTTATTGTCTAATGAAAATTTTGTAATAAATATTTATGGTTGTCATAGAAATTTGAAATAAAAGAAAATTTTATATTATGAAGTAAGATATTATGAAAACACAAAAGATAACAGACAGTAATATTGTTTTAAGTTTATAAAAAAAATTTAGGTTACCAAAAAGTGTGACAATAAACAAAAGAAATGTAAATTTTGAGTTATTAGTCAAAATGGTTAGAAAATATTTGACAACAAAACTGTCAATTTAAAAACCGAAAACTTGGTAAATACAGGGTAGTGTATAATAAATTTACAGAAATTTTTTTTAGAAAACAATTTATTCAATTTTTTGAAGTTTATGTCCATTAGGATCATAACTTTTCAATATTCATTTCAATAGTAAGTATATACAGTGTGTTTCACTACGGGTTGACCGATTTTCAAAAACTTTTTTTAAAAAATATAGTGCTCCGAAAGATTTATATTTTGACACAATTTTTTTCAAATTCGTCTTTTCAATGACCTACTACGATCAAAATTATACCCCCAAAAACTGCAAAAGTACATTACGCATTTTTTTAGGAAAAAAATGAATAGCACAGTCGTATTGGCTATACCCGAAAACCACACATACCATGTTTCACGGTCATAGTTTATACAGGGCGTTCAGAAAATAGCTTCAAACATGGCAAAAATACGGTTTTTCGAAGTTCTCTGTACAAACACCATGAGATATTTTAAAATTATTTCTTTGCAGTTTGATTAGGGCTCATAATTATAAGCCATCAATTCCCACGATTTCATGGCCCTGCCATGCAATAAAAATACAAAAATCGAAAATAATCGTTTTTTTCTCTTGGTGTTTTTTTTACATTTTTTTCTACAATTTTAACTTATGTCTATTAAAAAACATAAACAATATTAAATTTTAGAAAGTATTTTCAATAAAAAAACACCCTTTTTTTATTTGAAAAAATTTAAAAATTGATTGGTATCCACGTATCCAGGGTGCTCTTTATTGAAAATACTTTCTAAAATTTAATATTGTTTATGTTTTTAATAGGCATAAATTAAAATTGTAGAAAAAATGTAAAAAAAACACCAAGAGAAAAAAAAACGATTATTTTCGATTTTTGTATTTTTATTGCAGGGCCATGAAATCGTGGGAATTGATGTGAGACCTAATCAAACTGCAAAGAATGAATTTTAAAATATCTCTCGCGGTACTTCGAAAAACCGTATTTTTGCCATGTTTGAAGTTATTTTCTGAACGCCCTGTATAAGCTATGATCGTGAAACATGGTATGTGTAGTTTTCGGGTATGGCCAATATGACTGTGCTATTCTTTTTTTTTTTTCTAAAAAAATGCCTAATGTTCTTTTGCAGTTTTTGGGGGTATAATTTTGATCGTAGTAGGTCATGGAAAAAACGAATCTGAAAAAAATTAGTGTCAAAATGTAGATCTTTTGGAGCACTATACTTTAAAAAAAAGTTATTGAAAATCGCTCAACCCGTAAAAAATAATGAATTGTCTCCACTTGAAGTGAAACAGACTGTATATAAATCTTACTTAAGAATATATTTTACCTACCTAACAATATTTTAGCCCTGACTAACGCCAAAAATATAGACGAAAGCTTGGTTTATTGTAATGAATAAATAACACATGATTTTAGCTGAAATACCCGTTATCTTACTTCACAAATATTTTTATACTTAGTAGAAAACATCGTTATCGTTTCATGGCGGAATCATATGAGGCGCCATTTCGGACTAAATTATTATTTTTGAATATATAAATTTCTGGGGCTAATATATTTTTTTAATATGACATTTATAGAAATTTGCATGAATAATCTTTTTTTAGTCAAATTTATATATTACGCATCGCCCAAAAGTATATATTACAGTAAACACAAAAAATATATCAAAACACGATATATTAATTTGGTGCGCCAATATATAATCATTTAGGGTACCACTGGTCGTCACCAGAGGTCGCGCCGCGCATTCCTAAAGTGCACCGGCAACGCTGCAGCAGAAAGTGCAAAAGCCCGAAGTCGAAATATTTTTTTTATATGATATTTATAGAAATTTGCGTGAATAATCTTTTTTTTAGTCAAATTTATATATTACGCATCGCCCAAAAATATATATTACAGTAAACGCAAAAAAATATATCAAAACATGATATATTAATTTGGTGCGCCAATATATAATAATTTAGGGTACCACCGCTCGTCACCAGAGGTCGCGCCGCGCATCCCTAAAGTGCACCGGTAACGCTGCAGCAGAAAGCGCAGAAGCCCGAAGTCGAGTGATTATGATTACCGACGTACTGGATGTTCTTTTTCTGTGTCAGGTTTGGGATTTGATGTTTTGTGATGTATAACCCCACAATCAGCTTACATATTAGTTTCCTGCCCGCATGATCGTTTTCGTTTCGCCTTCGTTTTGTTGTAGGAAGTGGCTATTTATACGTCCGACGTATATAAAAGTCGGTATACGTCTTGCACTCTCATTGGTGGATTGAGTCACGTGACTTCTTTGGACGTACATTTAACTCCGTACACGTCCGAAGCCGAAGTAAACATTTGATACGTCTACATCGGAAGCCGTCGGAAGTGCATTTTTCTCAAGTATCTGTGCAATAAGGAGCGTATTCCCTCCTTTTTGGGGGATAAGCGCTGCCGTATGAAAAAAGAAGGGGACATTCGCATCAGATTGTGGCAGTCGGCAGCGATGCGCGCTGCCGTATGAAAAAAGAAGTGGTAATCTTTTCCAATGGTGTATCTAACGTCGGGCGAAAATAGGCGATAGGAACCTATCTAGCCAAAATTTCAAGAAAATCGGGTGGGTTTTACACAGGGACCCTTTTTATTTTAAAGAGTCCCTGGTTTTACACCATTCTGCGCTTTCTGCTGCAGCGTTACCGGTGCACTTTAGGGATGCGCGGCGCCACCTCTGGTGACGACCGGTGGTACCCTAAATTATTATATATTGGCGCACCAAATTAATATATCGTGTTTTGATATATTTTTTCCGTTTACTGTAATATATACTTTTGGGCGATGCGTAATATATAAATTTGACTAAAAAAAGATTATTCACGCAAATTTCTATAAATATCATAGGTATAAAAAAAAATATTTCGACTTCGGGCTTCTGCACTTTCTGCTTCAGCGTTGCCGGTGCACTTTAGGAATGCGCGGCGCGACCTCTGGTGACGACCTAAATTATTATATATTGGCGCACCAAATTAATATATCGTGTTTTGATATATTTTTTTGGGTTTACTGTAATATATACTTTTGGGCGATGCGTAATATATAAATTTGACTAAAAAAAGATTATTCACGCAAATTTCTATAAATATCATATTAAAAAAATATTTTAGCCCGAGAAATTTATGTATTCAAAAATAATAATTTAGTCCGAAATGGCGCCTCATAGAATCATGCCACGTTTGAAATATTTCAAAGAAGTTATGCTTCGTGATTTTCTCAAAGAGCCGGCATTTAATAAATGGACGCTCTGCCGACCGTACCTTTTTATCTCCCAGCAACCTCCTAAACATTTTGTTATGTTTAGTATAAAAAGAGCAGTTAAGGCGATTTCTTTGCGAGGCAGAGGCCGGGCATTCTAGTTTGTTTATTACGGTGAGGCTTTCCGGGAGGATCCGGAGTGGAGTCATTGTCGCCCGGAACCTTTTTAGGGCGACCTGCAAGATGGGCCGCGAAGATTCTAATTTGGAGATATCCTCTTTTGGGAAGGAAGGGCCCTTGCTTGAGGAATGGTCCAGGTTACGGCGGAAGGTAACGTAAGTGGACTCTACCTGCGCCCCTAAATTAAGGAACATGAAACGACCCTACGAATAATTATTGTAGCAGAACCCCTGAAGGGGCTTCATAGTTATCTGTTTACCTGATGCTTAACACATTGGTTAAAGGGACATCCCGAAGTATGCATTTTTGCTGTGTTCAATATATAATGTTTTCGCCATTGTTTGGACGTTAAATACGCAAGACATTAATCAATTTTTCTTCACATTTTTAGGTTATAATTTTCTTACATTCATATTTATTACCCCCCCCCCCCCACCCCCCTCCACCCTTCCAACGGGGGGCACTATTTTGGAGCCTATATTTTTAACCCTGCATTGATAGTCTGAATGGTTTATAACTTATTCCTTGTTTAATTTTTTTATACAATATGAATAAAATTCCATCAGGAATACTTTTTGAAAGCCCCGGTAAAATCATAAAGATATGCGTTTTTAGTTTTTAATCGTGATTTGTTCTTTATATTGTGAAATTACCTTCCATATTTTTAATCATAGATATTCTCCGATGTCTTTTCGATTTTTCGGTTTCCAAGAGAAGAAACTAAATTTAGAAAGAGGCTTGGTGTCATCGACAAGAATATTCTTCAGGAGAACTCTATTTTATGCGCGTTTTATTAACTTTGATGAACAGGATTTTTTAAGTAACACGAAAGAACTGAATAAGCAGCAGTGTCAGAATTGGTAAGACCACCAAAGAAATTCATTCCGGTTCAGGAAGTGATTCGTGTAAAAATCCTAAGTATAAGTAATAAAACAGGCTGCCTAAAAATTTAGAATAAAGGGTATGTATGTTCCTGAAAATGTGTTATTATTTTATAATAATAACATATTTTTATAAGCATTCAATGAAATAATTACCAAATGTAAAAGTGTTAAGAAAATGTTAGATATAATTAAATATATCATAATTTGTTTATAAATAATTATTTATAATGAATTGCACATATTATAATAATATATTATACACTTAGGTTGAGAAGTGAGCCATTATTTACCGAGCATTTTTATATCCTGAGGCTCGTACCGAAGGATATAACATGCGAGGTAAATAATGGCCTTCTCAACCGAATTGTATATATAGAATTTTTTTTACTACTAACATTGAAATTGAAATATTGCCATATTTTACATATTTGATTAAATTTTGATATTTTAGTCATTTCACGCTTTTTTCAAATACTTCGAAATATCAAGTAGCCTGGGAGTTCAGTTGTCATGCTGATAAAATGAAGCTCATTTTTAAACGTGATATAGAAAATTTTTCATTATTTACCTAGGTACCTATTTTGTTACTTCTCATTAGAGGAATTAGGTAATTAATGGTGATTTCTCAGGTTAGTAGTAAAAAAATATATAATGACCGTAAAGTGACGTAACATTGACCGCTTTTGAACTTTCCATTGTAATATACTTTTTATCCAAGGTAGTAAAGAGAAAATTATTGTGCCATTATTGGGGCTCTATCTAATATTATAAAGGTTTAAAAAAGTTTTTTGATTTCATGAGGAGAATTACAGATTAAAAAAAAACCTCAGTGGTCAAAGTTACGATGCGGGGAAGTATCTTTGACCGCCCATACAAAAACCGGTTTAAGACAATTTTAAAGCCAAATAGTGTAACATTGACCGCTAGTTATGTTTTTAAAAAGATTTAAGAAAGGCTACAAACTTTAAAAGAATTGTATATAAAAAAATAATATATCTATGTAAAATTAGGCAGGTACCTCCAGCTTGGTTACAAAACTTTCTTGTCTAATTATTTTTATAAAAAAACATAAATTAAAATGAGGTTTTTTTACAATTTTACTCTATTTTTAGATTTTTATCAAATAGGTCTTCAAAGATTAGCCATCGTCTAGTATTGTAGACGGTCAAAGTTAAGCGAAAAAAAAAATAGGTTTAAAAAATTTAAACAATCACTGGACTTTAAAGCGAATTGTTTTTTAAAAAAACTGGCGCATGCCATTGCCTACCAATATAATGAAGTACTTACCTCAAGTAATGATTTGATTTCACTTCTTATAATTTTTGCTGTACGCGGGAAATTATTCAGGACACGAAAATTGAAGTTATAATCGCTCCGCCGGTCAAAGTTTACTGAACGTATAATTTCAAAGCGATTGTAACAAAGTAGTATAGTGATAGTGACAACTATCGGTCAATATAGTAACTACCTACTTATGGACGAAAATTACCAATGCCATCTGATTGAAGAATTCTGTAACGGATTATATCAATTGATGATCTTTTGGGCATAGTTATGTACCCGTTCAAATTTAGGGGATTTTACGGTACAATAATAATTATATTAGTTCTCTTTATGGTGAATAAAATATTTTATTAAGCAGTATAGGTTCTCAACCTAGTTAATTGCTTGGTTTCCCAAACGCATTCTTATATAATTTAAAACCAACAAAAATCTTGGACCTATGTCGTACTTCCAATTAAAACGATTTGTTTCAAATTTCCCGCCTCGATTAAGGTTCAAAGTGGCTGCTACATTATTCTCCGGTCGGACCTCTCTTTTGCGCGGTACAGGTTGCTATGCTATAGGTATGCGAGGCACACAATCTACCTCGTAGTTTTGCAATAATACAGATACCTATTGCGCATATCCAATTTAGTTTTCCTTATGAATTTTTTTCTTGGAAATTTTGAGTTTTAAAAGACATCGGCCGCTTGGGAGAAAGCAACTCCGCCCGGCCCCTATCTCTGTATCTACTAAACGTTTTGTTATGTTTAGCATAAAAAGCACAGTCACCACGATTTCTTTGCGGGACAAGGCCGGCATTCTAGTTTGTTTATTATGATAAAACCTTCCGGGAGGAAGCCGGAGCCGGGACCATTGTCGCACGGAACCTTTTAAGGGCGACCTGCGATATGGGACGGCGGGGATTCGCGGAGATTCTAATCTGGAGACATCCGCTTCGGAGACGGGAGGACTCCTGCTTGGGGCAATCTTAAAGATTACGCGAGTGTACGGTATCTGCGAGTGGAAAATATCTGAGGAAATTTAGGAAGATACAAATTCGTGTTCAAATCACATTTTACATTTCGACATTTTTTATACCATATAACACAAGAATAGATAACAACCAGAAACACTGACTCGGCTTAAAACCCGTGACGTTTCACAAATTACGACGCCATTTAATAGCGGTAGAACACTGAGCCGTATTTAATAATTTTTAGTTAAATTTGCTCAGGGTTGTATTTATTTCTTTGTTACATGTTCACAATAATAATTATTATAATAATTTTAAATATATGGATAGGATTTAGTTTCAAACGGTCGAAATACGAAAGGAAGTAAATAAAAACAATATAAGCTAGGATGAGAACATATTTTATTCGTGTCCCCATATTGTCACGACTGGAATCGTGACCGGGGGTGAGCATCAGAGGTAGTTCAATAATTGAGACGTATTTAAACAAAACTAAAAATATTTATTTATACCTTGTACGGAGATAGAATCATTTCCTAGAAGGGAGAAATATGGAACACTTACATTATAGGATAATGCTTGTTACTGGTGGGTCCAACATCTCGCTCGCCGACCAGGGAGAAGTCACCGGCTGTCAACCAGAGTACCTTGTCGTCATCCCGAAGAGTATTCTGTCGTCGTTCCGTAGGGTTTAGTAGAGTTGAGGTATTGAGGTGTAAGTTGAGTAGTACAGTACGAACCGGGGCGCCTGTAACCAATCGTCGATCACTGATCCCCCGAAATGCGGACCACCAGTATTTAAACCTTTAGTGGAAACCGAGTCAGCACTTCGCGGGCAATCGCCAGATATGGTTCGATTTGCCATTAACGGAAAAGTTGGATTTGCAATTTAGCAATTTAGCAATAATTTTGAGGTTTATGAACTTTCCGAATTTGTCTAAAAATATGTTAGGAGCCAATCTTATTTTCTCTGGTTGACAATATTATTAATTTATTTCTATTTGTTCTTTTACAATAATTGAGATTAATAGTTTATAAAGTATAATATAATTTCATATGTAGATATAGTTTTATAACGTATTCTACAGGAAAACTAGTACATGGGTGTTTAAAATTAGTAAAAGAATCATTCCTTACGAGAGATTCGTATGTGAGTGACTACACCAGCATGACTTCCAAGATGTATGGTGGTACAACTGTATCTAACGTCAAGGTTGTGTCTATTAGTCTGGTGTGTTTCGGAGGAAATTGGAGAGTATTTTCTGTGGTACGGCGCGAACGAAGGCTTCTCCGTTCAGCTACTATACAAACAGACCGACTTAATTTCAACGGTTCAGCGTAGTGTAGTGGTAGCACGTTCGCCTAGCAAGCGAGAGGTCCCGGGTTCAACCCCCGGCGCTGACAGAAAATCCTTTTTAATTTTTCTGAAATGATGTCCGATTTTCTTTCTTTCATAAAATTAGTAAGTTACTAAGGTAATAAAATATTGATTTACAGGCCAATCAACAGTGATACCGTGACAAAAATATTAGCAGGTAACCGAGTGTGTCATTACAATGACATAGGTAATACCTATAAATCCTTGTTTATATATTAATATAAACAAGGCTATTCGGCTATTATTATACATACCCACTACATGTAAGTTACTGTATGTAACGCATGAGAGTTGCCTGCATGTAAAAAACAACACAATATAAGTGTGGACTGTCTATTATGATGTCATGCTAGGTTACCTGCTAGGTATCAGTATTTTTGTTACAAAAACGCTTGGCCTATATTAACGGAAAAACGCTAAAAAAACCTACCTAGCGGGGTCCTTTGGAAACGTGAAAAGACCAAGTTGTGACGTAACATAATTACGGCTTTTGCAATTTCTTGCAGCACAAAAGGAACCTGTGCTTTTCTATTAGTCGTCATCTCTAATGACAATAGTAAGTCGGCACTATATTAGTATTTATAACTAAAACATTTCAACACTTATCAAATGAAATGAATATAATTCTACCAACCGGTAAATAAAATATCAACGCACGCATAAAATAATAGCAAATAATAAATCAAATTCACGAACAGCTATACTGCTCCCAGCGCATATCAAAACAATACTGCATGGCGAACGTCAATGTGTTGGCAGATTTTACGGCCATTTTTAGGTAAGGTGTAAGGTACAATTTCGCGCGCAAATTCTGAGTTAACCTTCTGGTTGTTTTCTTTTCTTGTTCTTGTGCTATACACTCTGTATAGCACAGGAACACTTAACACTTAAGAGTGAAACAACCTTACCTATAACTTCTTTAATTTTTAACCGACCAGAACGAATTTTTTTACCAAAGGTAGATGGCATTGTTGCCTACTTATTTCCAAAAAATTAGTTGTCTACATCAAAGTCAAAGCCACCTGTGATGCCACAATCGAAGCTAAAAAATCGAAAGTTATACAGGGTTAACTATGACTTAGTACAAAAATTTTTACCACGTGCGCAGGGTGGCTTAAGAAAACATAGAAAAATATTTTTAGATTTTTTTTACGATCTTTAAAAAAACGGGTAAAGACCCCTATTTTCCCTGTAAATCGCCGCCTTTAATGACGTCATCCAATTTGGCTTCTGAAGGTACTGACAGTTGAAGTGATTTTCCGCGGTGTTGTCGTTGATTTAGGAACGGTGAAAATACCTTTTTACTCAAACAAATTTAAAAAATACATAAATAACAATCGATTTGAATCTGTACAGATGCAGCGCTATTAGATTCCCCTTACCTTAGCTCGTATCCGGACCGGTTCCTAGTCTCGCGGAAAGCTCATTACCGCGACACCACAAGCCGTCTCCCTTAATACCCCCGGAGCTCCTCTGATGAATTCTTGTCCACCATCTAACCTCTTCTGAAGCATAGATAAAGCCCCGTTCGTCATTTCATAACTTCCTAGCTAGGCAACTAACTGTACATACAAGGTTTGTTCCAACAGGGCCAATAACCGTGCTCAAGCACGTTCAGCG